>JAPVLO010000873.1:0-323548 GCA_027257055.1 Cephalopachus bancanus
GGTGTGGAATCAGGCAACCTTGGCCTTCACCTTAGTAATTTTTTTTTTTTTTTTTTTGAGTTAGTGTCTCATCGTCGCCAGACTGGAGTGCAGTGGCTGCTCCCGGCCACCGCAGCCTCACTGCTGGGCTCGGCGATCCTTCCCGCCTCAACCTTCCAAGTAGCTGGAACTACAGGCGCGTGCTACCACCCCGGTAATTTTTGATTTATTGTAGAGATGAGGTCTCGCCAAGTTGCCCAGGTGGGTCTCGAACCCGTGAGCTCAGACAATACCACTCACCTCAGCCTTCCAAAGCGCTGGAATTACAGACTGAGCCACCGAGTTCGGCTTTTTTTTTTTTTTTTTTTGAGTTGGAGTCTCACTCTGTCACCCAGGCTGGAGTGCAGTGGAACACTCACAGCCACCATGGTCTCGACCTGCGGGACTCAGGCGATCCTTCCACCTCAGCCTTCCAAGTAGTTGGAACTACAGGCACTCACCACTACGCCCTGCTCATTTTTTGATTTACTGTAGAGACTGTAGGGTCTCGAACCCCTGGACTCAGGCAGTCCTCTCACTTTGGCTTCCCAAAGTGCTGGAATTACAGGCTTGAGCCACTGTGCCCAGTCAGTAATTTTTATATAACAAAGATGTACAGAAATAATTAGGAAAAAAATCTATTTTCAATATGATAGGAAAAAAATGCTGTTTTTAATGCCATTGTTAGCTTTTTCTGTTGTGAATTATGGAGATTATTATGCTGTCTTCAAAAATTTAGGACAAAAAAAGGAAAGCCCACTTTCTATCAAAATTAAGCTTCCACAACTGGGCACGGGGGTTCAAGTCTATACTATCTCAGCACTTTGAGAGGCTGAGGTGAGAGGATTGCCTGAGCCCGCGGATTCAAGACCAGCCTGGGCAACATGGTGAGACCTCATCTCTACAATAAATCAAAAAATCAGCTGGGCTAGTAGTGTGCGCCTGTAATTTTGGCTACTTGGAAGGCTGAAGTGGAAGGATCGCTGGAGCTCAGCAAGTTGAGGCTGTGGTGGCCGTGAGCATGCCACTGCACTCCAGCCTCGGCAACAGAGTGAGACACCGTCTCAAAAAAAAAAAAAAAAAAAAAAAAAAAAGCTTCCACAGGACAATAACAGTAACAAAAAAGGATCCACCTAACTTCCGAATACCACCATCCTAACTCAAAACTCTAGCCTTTTTTCTGCTGCACTCACCTCATTCACAGGGATCAGAATATTGAATTGTTGTCTGTTCGTCTGTGAAACGAAATGATACATAATATTACTTAGAAGGCCTCATACATTCAGAAAGAAAGTGTTTGATAAAAGCTACTGCTTTAGCCCAGGTTATGAGGAATTACAAGAAATTCAGAATTACAAGAAAGTTTCAATCACTAATAATTGCATGTTGTCACAAATTATTATTATTATTATTATTTAAGTTGGAGTCTCACTCTGTTGCCCAGGCTAGAGTGCAGTGGCACGCTCACGGCTATCGCGGCCTCAATCTGCTGGGCTCAGGCGATCCTTCTGCTTCAACTTTCCAAGTAGCTGGAACTACAGGCGCATGCTAACATAACCAGTTAATTTTTTGGTTTATTGTAGAGATGAAGTCTCGCCAAGTTGCCCAGGCTGGTCTCGAACCTGTGGGCTCAGGCAATCCTCTCACCTTAGCCTACCAAAGTGTTGGGAATATAGGCGTGAGCCACCGCGCCTGGCTGCAAATTATTAGTCATAGCAAAATTATTAGAAATAGCTCTTTGAGAACAATGATCCCTCTACAGCTCCCTGGCCTGCTTGTAAACTGGTTCCCTCTATTCATGGTCCACCTTGACCCATGATTCCACCACTAAATTGGTCAAAGAGACCAAAGAAACAGAGACTTGCATTTTATTCCAAAGTTCTATGTTCCCTGTCACATATAGAGCATCTCTAGTATAGAAGACTAAAACTGGCATACACGGTGACTCATGCCTGTAATCCCAACACTTTGGGAGGCCAAGATTTGAGGACTGCTTGAGCCGTGGAGTTCAAGACCAGCCTAGGCAACATAGCAAGATCTTGTCTCTACAAAAATACAAAAAACTAGCCGGGCTCGGTGGCTCAGCCTGTAATCCCATGCTTTGGGAGGCTGAGGTGAGTGGATTGCCTGAGCCCGCGGGTTCAAGACCCACCTGGGCAAATTGGTGAGACCTCATCTCTACGATAAATCAAAAAAAAAAAAATTAACCGGGCGTGGTAGCGCGCGCCTGTAGTTCCAGCTACTTGGAAGGTTGAGGTGGAAGGATTGCCAGAGCCCAGCAGGTGGAGGCTGCGGTGGCCGGGAGCGGCCACTGCACTCCAGTCTGGGTGACAGAGTGAGACTCCAACTCGAAAAAAAAAAAATACAAAAAACTTTGGAGGGCATGGTGGTGCGTGCCTGTAGTCCCAGCTCTTTGAGTGGCTAAGGCAGAAGGATCACCTAAGCCCAAAGAGGTCAGGGCTGCAGTGAGCCGTGAGAGTATTACTGCACTCCAACCTGGGCAATAGAGTGAGACTCCAATTAAAAAAAAAATGGTGTTCAATTGAATTAAAATGTTTTGGAAGATCAGGTAATGCAATTACGTGTTACTTATATTGAGAAGGAGTATTTGTAGAACTAAGAACAGCACCATGAACGATGAGGCAGAAGTAAGTTGAGAGATGAAGGTAAGATCTCAGTCCTCACCTAACAGGTAGTAGTCATAGACTTTGATGGCTGCTGGTTTCAGGTTGGTGACCAGCACGCTTTGGCTGATGGTGAAGGTGTAGGTCTGAGTCTTCTGGCTGAGCTGTAGGGCAAACAGACAAAACATCTCATCAAAACTAAAATGGCAGCCGGGCTCGGTGGCTCAGCCTGTAATCCCGCACCTTGGGAGGCTGAGGTGAGTGGATTGCCTGACCCCCGGGGTTTGGACCCCCGGGCAGCGAGACCTCACTCTACAATAAATCAAAAAATCAGCCGGGCGTGGTAGCGCCGCCTGTAATTCGGCTACTCGGAAGGTAGGCGGAAGGATCGCCGGAGCCCAGCAGGTCGAGGCTGCGGTGGCCGGGAGCGGCTGCACTCCAGTCTGGGCGACAGAGTGAGACTCCAACTAAAAAAAAAACAAAAACAAAAAACACTTTGTTTTTTCAATTATTTTATTCCTTAAGGGAAATTAATATTTTTGTTCATCTTTTTTGTTTAGTTGGAGTCTCACTCTGTCCCCCAGGCTGGAGTGCAGTGCTCACAGCCACTGAAGCCTCGACCTGCTGGGCTCAGGTGATTCTTCTGCCTCAGCCTTCCAAGTAGCTGGAATCACAGGCATGTGCCACCATGTCCGGCTGATTTTTTGATTTATTATAAAGATGAGGCCTCACCATGTCACTCAGGCTGGTCTCGAACCACTGAGCTCAGGTAATCCTCTTGCCTCTGCCTCCCAAAATGCTGGAATTACAGGTGTGAGTTACCATGCCGGACTATTTTTGTTCATCTTAAATACCCATAATGCCTAGCACTGTACTGTGAACAAAGTAAATAATTAAATCATTATATTTATTAACTCTCTATTAAGTGTCACGTTTGTGCAAAGAATTCTCCATTTAAATATATGAATATTCAGGTTTTATGAGTGATGTGTTAAAAGCTAAGATATCAGGCTACCTTTGTGACACTTAGACAGTAAAATCATCACCCTGAACAACACTATCAACCCATTAATTAAGCTGCAGAAGCCATATCCTACATAGGAACGATGTTGCTGCTTTCATTATTTTTCACTATTTGAGTCATCAAAATATTCTCTCTCTCTCTTTTTGAGTCGGAGTGTCACTGTCACACAGGCTGGAGTGCAGTGGTAGAATCACGGCCAATGCAGCCTCGACCTGCTGGGCTCAGGCGATCCTTCCGCCTCAGCCTTCCAAGTAGCTGGAACTGAGACAGAGACCCGCCCATGTTCCTCCATGTTGCCACCGTCCCTGGAGAAGGGCATGGCAGCAACTCCTGCACATTCCTGAGCACGTTACTGAGAGTCCCTGGTCTTCTATACACTCTCAGTCAGTAGCTTCAGGGGATCCTTGACTTCCCTGCAGACTAAGTCTAGAGATGTATATCCCTATTTACTGCCTTTCTTTGAACTATACAGTATCAATGTAATCCTAAACCTTGTGATTTGCATAACTTTTGCAATGCAGGATGTCTTAGGCCTTGTAAACTTTCTTTACTCTAAATGTCACTATCTGAATGTAAAATGCAGCGGTAACTTAAGTTCTGTACAAGGCTCTGCTGGTCACCTGGTGGCTAAAGTCTAGGTAGTGACAACTCAGGACTATAAAAGTGAACTGTAAAAGTCTGGAGGGGGAGCAGAACCATTTTAGCATGGCCTCCAACCGGGCTCGGTGGCTCAGCCTGTAATCCCGCGCCTTTGGGAGGCTGAGGTGAGTGGATTGCCTGAGCCCGCGGGTTCGGCCTGCCTGGGGCGAGACCTCATCTCTACAATAAATCAAAAAATCAGCCGGGCGTGGTAGCGCACGCCTGTAATTCCGGGTACTCGGAAGGCTGAGGCGGAAGGATCGCCGACCCCAGCAGGTCGAGGCTGCGGTGGCCGGGAGCGGCCACTGCACCAGTCTGAGTGGCAGAGTGAGACTCCGACTCAAAAAAAAAAGACTCTTGCTGTCTTCATGCAGATTTTCCGAAACCCTCTACCTGTCCCTTCTGCCCTATGCCAGCCTGAAAGACAGTGCTTTCTGCATACTTTTGGCTCTGGCTCTTTCTTCTTAGGGTTCTGCTGCTCCCTGACCTTCTTCTAAATTTGTTCTCTCTGTCCACGGTCCTCTCTGATCCATGGTTCTTCCACTAAATTAGTCACAGTAGCTAAAAAACAGATTTGCATTTTATTCAAAAAGTTCTATTTTTCCTATTGGTTTTCTTTTTCTTTCTTTCTTTTTTTTTTTTTTGAGTCAGAGTCTCACTCTGTTGTCCAGGCTGGAGTGCAATGGCATGTTCATGACCACTGCAGCCTCAACCGGCTGGGCTCAGGCAATCCTTCCACCTCAGCCTTCCAAGTAGCTGGAACTACAGGCACGCACCACCACACCCAGCTAATTTTTTAATTTATTGTAGAGATCAAGTTTCAACAAATTGCCCAGGCTGGTCTCAAACCCATGGGCTCAGGCAATCCTGTTAAATCAGCCTCCCAAAACACTGGGAATATAGACATAAGCCACTGCCCCTGGCCTGGTTTTCTTTCTTTGATCAGGTCTCTGATCCAATGACACTTCCTCAGAGAAGCTGTTTTTGACCACCGTATTTTAAAATAGCCACTTCTCTGGTTTGCTCCACCAGCACTCTTTTTTTTTTTTTTGAGTTGGAGTCTCGCTTGGTTGCCCAGACTGGAGTGCAGTGGCCGCTCCCGGTCCCCGCAGCCTCGACCTGCTGGGCTCCGGCGATCCTCCCGCCTCAGCCTTCCAAGTAGCTGGAACTATAGGCGCGCGCTACCACGCCCAGCTCATTTTTTGATTTATTGTAGAGATGAGGTCTCGCCAAGTTGCTCAGGTGGGTCTCGAACCCACGGGCTCAGGCAATCCACTCACCACGGCCTCCCAAAGCGCGGCATTACAGGCTGAGCCACCGAGCCGGCTCTCCCAGCACTCTTAAACCCCTCAACCGTCATAGCATTTATCATTATGGAAAAAAAGTAGGCCAGGGGCAGTGGCTCACGCCTAAAATCCCAGCACTTTGGTAGGCCAAGGCAAGAGGATTGTCTGAGCCCACGGGTTTGAGACCAGCCTGGGCAACTTGGTGAGACCTCATCTCTACAACAAATCAAAAAATTAACTGGGTGTGATGGCAGGCATCTGTAGTTCCAGCTACTTGGAAGGCTGAGGTGGAAGGATTGTCTGACCCTAGCAGGTCGAGGCTGCAGTGGCCGTGAGCATGCCAGTGCACTCCAGCCAGGGTGACAGAGTGAGACTCCAACGCAAAAAAAAAAAAAAAAAAAAAAGAACAAGAAAAATAAAGTAAGTGTATGCACACTTATATATGTAATCTTTTTTTTTTTAGTTGGAGTCTCACTCTGTCACCCTGGCTGGAGTGCACTGGTACGCTCCCGGACACCGCAGCCTCGACCTGCTGGGTTCAAGTGATCCTCCCGCCTCAGCCTTCCACGTAGCCGGAACTACAGATGCGTACTACCACGGCTGGCTAACTTTTGATTTATTGTAGAGACAAGGTTTCACCAAGTTGCCTGGGCAGGTCTCAAATCCGCGGGCTCAAGCAATCCATTCGCCTTGGCTGCCCAAAGTGCTGGGATTACAGGCTGAGCCACCAAGCCCAGTCTATATATGTAATTTTTAAAAACTTGGATATTGTCTCTCTACTAGAATATCAGCTCCTTGAGGGTAGGGATCGTGTCTGTTGTTTTCTTTTTGAGTTGGGGTCTCACTCTGTCACCCAGGCTGGAGTACAGTGGCACACTTACAGCCACTGCAGTCTCGACTTTGCTGGCCTCAGGTGATCCTTCCCCTCTGCCTCCAAGTAGCTGGAACTACAGGCCTGTGCCATCACATCTGGCTAATTTTTTGATTTACTGTAGAGATGAGGTCTCACCAAGTTGCCCAGGTTGGTCTCGAACCTGTGGGCTCAGGCAATCCTCTTGCCTTGGCCTACCAAAGGCAATCCTCTTACCTCAGCCTACCAAAGTGCTGAGATTGTAGGTGTGAGTCACCACACCTGGCCATCTGTTGTTTTCATTGCTATATCTCCATCACTTAGCAGAGTGACTGGCATATATTGGTTGCTCAGTAAATATTTATTGAATAAATTAATAAATTAATAAATGGAGAATCTAAGGCAGAGGCGAGAGGATTGCCTGAGCCCAGGGGTCTGAGAGGTCAGAATTATTTTCAGAATAACACTAAGACATTATTTGCTTTTTACATTCTCATTCTGTTATAAGTGTCCAGGGGAGCTATCAGAGATGACTTGATGTGTAATAGTCCAACAGATTGAATGCAGAAGTAAATAGGAAAAGTTCATTCTTTTTAATTAAACGGGTATTAATATAAAAAATGTAAAACAATGCTACTATTTTCTATTTTTTTTATTTTTTTGTTTTAATTTATTTATTTATTTATTTTTGAGTTGGAGTCTCACTCTGTCGCCCAGACCGGAGTACAGTGGCCGCTCCCAGCCACCGCAGCCTTGACCCGCTGGGCTCCGGCGACCCTTCCGCCTCAGCCTTCCGAGTAGCCGGAAATACAGGCATGCACTACCACATCCAGCTGATTTTTTGATTTATTGTAGAGATGAGATCTCGCCACCCAGGCGGGTCTCGAACCCGCAGGCTCAGGCAATCCACTCACCTCAGCCTCCAAAGGCGCGGGATTACAGGCTGAGCCACCGAGCCCAGCTTCTATTTTTTTTGTTTTGGAAAATGGTTATTTTTCCAAAATGTTACTTATATTAAGATGCAGTGAGTTATTATTGCTTTATTTTATTTTTTTTTTTTGAGTTGGAGTCCCACTCTGTCGCCCAGGTTAGAGTGCAGTGGCACGCTCCCGGCCACCGCAGCCTCAACCCACTGGGCTCCGGAAATCCTTCCGCCTCAGCCTTCCAAGTAGCTGGAACTACAGGTGCGCGCTACCACACCCGGCTAGTTTTTGATTTATTGTAGAGATGAGGTCTCACCAAGTTGCCCAGGCGAGTCTCGAACCCACGGGCTCAGGCAATCCACTCACTTCAGCCTCCCAAAGGTGCGGGATTACAGGCTGAGCCACCGAGCCTGGCTTGATTTATTTATTTATTAAAATATATATATAAGCCGGGCTCAGTGGCTCAGCCTGTAATCCCATGCCTTTGGGAGGCTGAGGTGAGTAGATTACCTGAGCCCGTGGGTTCGAGACCCGCCTGGGCAGCGAGACCTCATCTCTACAATAAATCAAAAAATCAGCCGGGCGTGGTAGCGCATGCCTGTAATTCCGGCTACTCGGAAGGCGGAGGTGGAATGATCATCGGAGTCCAGTAGGTCGAGGCTGCGGTGGCCGGGAGCGGCCACTGCACTCCAGCCTGGGCGACAGAGTGAGACTCCAACTCAAAACAAAAACAAAAAAACAAAAACAAAAAAAAACATATATATAGTTTTTGAGTCAGAGTCTTACTCTGTCACCCAGGCTGGATGCAGTGGCATGACCAAGACTATCCCAGCTGTGACTTCCTGGGCTCAGGCAATTCTTCCACCTTAGCCTTTCAAGCATCTGGAACTACAGGTGCATGCCACCACACCCAGCTAATTTTTTGATTTGTTGTTGAGATGAGTTCTCTCCAAGTTACCCAGGCTGGTTTGGAACCCTTTGTTTCAGGCAATCCTCTTGCCTCTGCCTCCCAAAGTGCTGGAATTACAGCCATGAGCGACCAACCCTGCCCATTATTATTGTATTAAAACTAATTAATAAATACATTATGATTGTCTCAGTTTTAATTTCTAATATGATAAATATTAATAGCCAAATGTCGTATTGCCAAAAGCTCTCTGAGGTCCTCAATAAACTAAGAGTTTAAAAGAATCTTGAGCCAAAAGTGTTTAGAACTATTGCTCTTGTATGATTTGGTCACCATAAAGATTTAAAGTAAATGACTAGGCCAGGCTCGGTGGCTCAGCCTGTAGTCCCAGCACTTTGGGAGGCCGAGGCGAGGGGACTGCGTGACCCCATGGGGTTCGAGATCCACCTAGGCAACTTGGCGAGACCTCACCTCTACAATAAATCAAAAATTAGCCGGGTGTGGTAGCGCACGCCTGTAGCTTCAGCTCCTCGGAAGGCTGAGGCGGAGGATTGTTGGAGCCCAGCGGGTCGAGGCTGCAGTGGCCGGGAGTGGCCACTGCACTCCAGTCTGGGTGACAGAGTGAGACTCCAACTCAAAAAAAACAAAAACAAAAACAAAATAAATGAACCGGGCTTGGTGGCTCAGCCTGCAATCCTGCGCTTTGGGAGGCGGAGACGAGTGGATTGCCTGAGCCCTCAGGTTCGAGACCTGCCTGGGCAACTTGGCTAGACCTCATCTCTACAATCAAAAATCAAAAATCAGCCGGGCGTGGTACCGCGTGCCTGTAGTTTCAGCTACTCGGAAGGCTGAGGCGGAAGGATTGCTGGAGCCCAGCATGTAGAGGCTGCGGTGGCCAGGAGTGGCCACTGCACTCCAGTCTGGGAGACAGAGTGAGACTCCAACTCAAAAAAAAAAAAAAAAAGTAAATGACCAGTATGAACCAAAAGGAAGCTGGAATAGCTATCTTAATATAAGATGAAATGGGATCTAAGGGCAAAAAAAAAAAAAGTGTACAGAGTGTGGGAATCTAAGGGTTATGTATACCAATAAAATAAAAATGGAATTAAAAGATGCATTTGGCTGGACTCAGTGGCTCAGCCTGTAATCCCAGCACTTTGGGAGGATTGAGGCAAGTGAATTGCCCAAGCCCACAGGTTCGAGACTAGAATGGGCAATTTGGCTAGACCTCATCTCTACAATAGATTAATAAAGTAATTAGCCGGGTGTGGTAGTGCAAGCCTGAAGTTCTGGCTACTTGGAAGGCTAAGGCAGAAGGATCGCCGGAGGCCAGCAGGTCGACACTGGGGTGGCCATGAGCATGCCACTGCACTCCAGTCTGGGCAACAGAGTGAGACTCCGACTCAAAAAAAAAAGATGCATTCATAAAAACATATGTATCAAATTATGTAGTCTCAAACTAGATCAAGAAACAACTGATAGAAATATATAGATAAATGAGTAAGTCAAGCATTATAAATGGATATTTTAGCATATCCTTGCAGGAACTGTTAAATCAAGCAGAAAAATAAGCAGAGTTACCAAAGACATGAACGATAGAAATAACAATCTCAGCCTTTTACATCTATGTCAGAATTCACAACCAAGAGAAAAGGAATAGACATTGGAGTGCACCAGAATATTTACCAAAATAGATTATGTATTAGGTCATAAAGGAAACTTCAATACATTTTAGACAGTCACAATGATGAAAACTACGTTCTCAGACCATAATGCAACAAAATTAGAAAGTCGTAACAAAAGGATGGCTTTAAAAATTCCATTCATCTCCCCGAAAATTAAGAAATAGTTAGAACTAGATGATAATGAAAACACTGTCTAAAATTGTGGGTCAGAGATGAAATGTACTCAGAGAGAAATTTATAGTTTAAATTCATTAGAAAATAAGGACAACTATAAACAACATCGTCTGCTGATGAAATTGATCAACAAAGCAAAGGAGAAGATACACAGAAGGGGAAAATAACCCCAGATATAATCATGGACACTGGCTTTTAGGTCATTAGACTTGATGCCTCATATCAGAAGCTGACTGACAGATCTGGCAGGATACACAGAGGAGCAGGTCATGACGATCTCAGGATTGCAATGGGGGAAGTTAGAATTCCCATGTTCTGCTCCTACCTCGGCCCCTAACAGTGTGGCATGGACAAGCCACTCTATCTCTTCCAGCCTCAGGCTCGCTGTGGGACTTGAATAAGGTGCATGTGAAGCACCATAAACTGTAAAATTTTAGAAAGGGCATTCATGATTACAGGGTTGTTCTTGATATGCTAACCAGAGTTGTCTCAAAATAAACTACTCAGGGCTCACTCAATAACAAAACCTGGCTTTCTGGAAGATAAGAAACCAGGGTGAGATTACTGTGTTGGTGGATGGTCATGGGGTTGGACATGAATGCTACTATCAACAGTAAATTTTGATTTGGGGCCGGGCATGGTGGCTCATGTCTGTAATTCCAGCACTTTAAGAGGCCGAAGAAAGAGGATTGCCTGAGACCAGAGGTTTAAGACCAGCCTGGACAACTTGGCAAGACCTCATCTCTACAATAAATTAAAAAAAAAAAAATTAGCCAGTGGTGGCACACAACTGTAGTTCCGGCTACTTGAAAGAATGAGGCAGAAGGATCGCCTGAGCCCAGCAGATCAAGGCTGTGGTAGCTGTGAGCATGCCATTGAACTCTAGCTTGGACAACAGAGTGACAGAGTGAGACTCTGAATCAAAGAAAAAAAAATTTTTTTGAGTTGGTATGTTATGTTGATTATACAGTAAGGATAGCTTCATTCCTTGGGTGGAATAGAATATCATAAAAACAAGCATTGTAATAACATTCTTTTTTTTTTTTTTGAGTTGTAGTCTCACTCTCACCCAGACTGGAGTGCAGTGGCTGCTCCCGGTCACCGCAGCCTCAACCCGCTGGCTCTGGTGATCCTTCCGCCTCAGCCTTCCGAGTAGGTGGAACTACAGGTACGCGCTACCACGCCCAGTTAATTTTTGATTTATTGTAGAGATGAGGTCTCGCCAAGTTGCCCAGGCGGGTCTCGAACCTGTGGGCTCAGGCAATCCACTCACCTCAGCCTCCCAAAGGCGCGGGATTACAGGCTGAGCCACCGAGCCCAGCTATAACTTTTAGAATATTACTAGTTTTTGAGAACTTATTTTGTTAAAATGAAAGGTCATATTCAATATATAATTCGTATTAATTAATATTAACATCACATGAAAATAATATCAGTAGCTAATGTTTACTGAGAGCTTATTCTATATCAGGCACAGATCTAAATTTTATTATTATTTTTTTTTTTGAGTTGGAGTCTCACTCCGTCGCCCAGACTGGAGTACAGTGGCCGCTCCCGGCCACCGCAGCCTCGACCTGCTGGGCTCCGGCGATCCTTCCGCCTCAGCCTTCCAAGTAGCTGGAACTACAGGTGCGCGCTACTACGCCCGGCTCATTTTTGATTTATTGTAGAGATGAGGTCTCGCCAAGTTGCCCAGGCAGGTCTCGAACCTGCGGGCTCAGGCAATCCACTCACCTCAGCCTCCCAAAGGCGCGGGATTACAGGCTGAGCCACCGAGCCCGGCGATCTAAATATTTTTAAATGTCTTTTTTTTCTTTTTGAGTTAGAGTCTCACTGTCCCCCAGACTGGAATGCAGTGAGTGGCACGCTCACGGCCACTGCAACCTAGACCTGCTGGGCTCAGGCGGTCCATCCACCTCAGCCTTCCAAGAAGCTGGAACTACAAGTGTGCGCCACCACACCCAGCTATTTTTTAAAAATTTATTGTACAGATGAGGTCTCACCAAATTTCCCAGGCTGGGCTCAGACAGTCCTCTTGCCTCCACCTCCCAAAGTGCTGGGATTATAGGCATGAGCCACCACGCCTGTGCTTTTTACATGTCTTAAATCATTTAATACTTTCCATAGGTCTGTGAGATTGATAACTACTTTCACCACTACCCACACTCATCTTACAGCCTACATTTGACAACTTGCCCTGCTACACGGCTGATGGTAGTACCAAGATTGTAACCCAGGCAGTCTGGCTTTGAAGCTTCTGCTATTAAACACTACACCATACTCCAGAGCTGCAATGATGCTTTTGGCTGATAAGCACTCAAAATATGGCATCAGCTTAAAACAAAAAGAAAGAAATCATGTCCTTGGCAACAACATGGATGCAGCTAGAGGCTGCCGTTCTAAGCAAATTACCACAGAAATAGAAAACTGAACACTATGTATTTTCACTCATAAGTAGGTACTAAACACTGGGCACACACAGGCACAAGGATGAAAATAACAGACACCCAGGCTCGGTGGCTCAGCCTGTAATCTCGCGCCTTTGGGAGGCTGGGGTGAGTGGACTGCCTGAGCCCACGGGTTCGAGACCCACCTGGGCAACTTGGCGAGACCTCATCTCTACAATAAATCAAAAATTAGCCGGGCGTGGCAGCGCGCGCCTGTAGTTCCAGCTACTTGGAAGGCTGAGGCGGGAGGATCGCCGGAGCCCAGTGGGTCCGCTCCAGCCACCGCACTCCAGTCTGGGTGGCAGAGTGAGACTCCAACTCAAAAAAAAAAAAAAGAAAATAACAGACATTGAATAACAGACTGCTGAAGGGGGAAGGGACAGAGGGGAAATAAGGTATGCACAGCCACCCATCAGGTACCATGTTCACCATGGTGGGGGTGAGGAGGCTGGGGACTGGCTCGTCAGAAGCCCAAACCTTGCAGTCATGCACTATACCTATGTAAAAAATCTTTACACATACCCCCTGGTTATAAAATAAAATTTAAATTTAAAAAAAAAAAAACTTAAATGTGACCAGTTAGAATTGAGCTGTGTTGACAATGAAAAATACATGTTGGATTTCAAAGATGTAATACAGAAAAAATACCCAATTATTACCTTTGCATATTAATTATCCTTTATTTATTTATTTGAGTAGGCGTCTCACTCTCTCACCCAGGCTGGAAATGGTATGCTCCCGGCCACTGCAGCCTTGACCTTGCTCTGTTCAGGTGATCCTTCCACCTCAGCCTTGCAAGTAGCTAGAACTACAGGCACACACCTCCATGCCCGGCTGATTTTTTGATTTATTGTAGAGATGGGGTGGTCTCACCAAGTTGCCCAGGCTGGTCTTGAACACATGGGCTCAGGCAATCCTTTCACCTTGGCCTTCCAAAGTGCTGGGATTAATAGCATGAGCCGCTGCACCTGGCCCAATTATACTTTAAAATGTAAATATTTTGGTGTATAAATTTGCATAAAATATTTTACTAAAACTGACTTCCTCTGTCTCTCTAATTTTTTTTTTTTCTTGAGCTGGAGTCTCACTCTGTCACCCAGGCTGGAATGCAGTGGCAAGTTCACCACCACTCTAGCCTCGACCTGCTTGGCCCAGGTGATCCTTCTGCCTCAACCTTCCAAGACCTGGGAACTACAGGCATGTGTCACCACGCCAGGCTAATTTTTTTAATTTATTGTAGAGATGAGGTCTTGCCAAGTTAGCCAGGCTAGTCTCGAACCTGTGGTCTCAGGCAATCCTCTCATTTCAGCCTCCCAAAGTGCTGGGATTATAGGAGTGAGTAACTGCGCCCAGCACTGTTTCTCTACTTTTTAAATGTGGCTACTAGAAATTTTTTTTTTTCTTTGAGTTGGAGTCTCACTCTGTCGCCCAGACTGGAGTGCAGTGGCTGCTCCCGGCCCCCGCAGCCTCGCCCTGCTGGGCTCCGGCGATCCTTCCACCTCAGCCTTCCGAGTAGCCGGAACTACAGGCGCACACCACCATGCCCGGCTAATTTTTGATTTATTGTAGAGATGAGGTCTCGCTAAGTTGCCCAGGCGGGTCTCGAACCCGCGGGCTCAGGCAATCCACTCATCTCAGCCTCCCAAAGGCGCGGGATGACAGGCTGAGCCACTGAGCCTGGCTGGCTACTAGAAAATTTTAAGTGACATAACTAACTCACATTATAGATAGGTTGGACAGTGCTTCTCCAGAGGGCCACGGGGTGCTTTGTTGTACCCCAGCACGGAGGCGGAACTCATTTCGTGATGTGGACTCATTCTCTCTGTTCCCTCTCCCTGTGCATGCGACTCTAGCATACATAGATCAGAACGGAAGTCACAAAAATACATAAACAATCAAGTTCCTTGGTCTAGAGATCCTGAACACCTACCTCATCCAAGTAAATGTTCAGTGTGTCTGTTCCCAATTCAACCTTCTTCACCAGTGGCTGCTGGAGAAGCTGAATAAGAAAAGGGGGCGGGGAGGAGGCTGAGGGCCAGAGCCTTTTCTAGCCTTACCTAAGGAAATCGTCCAAAGTTCTGTCATGATCAAAGAAACAATATATACCGGGGAAAAGGTTTTAAAAAAAAAAGGACTAATACAGTTTGTATTTCATATATATGATGCACTTTTGTAGCCCATTTAGATAATCCAATCATGGGAGTGTGTATATGCACACACACACAAACACACACACACGGCGCCCATTTTCCTAGTTCTTTTTTTTTTTTTGAGTTAGAGTCTCACTCGGTCGCCCAGACTGGAGTGCAGTGGCCGCTCCCGGCCACCGCAGCCTCGCCCTGCTGGCTCCGCGACCCTTCCGCCTCAGCCTTCGCGTAGCGGAATTTTTGGGAACGCGCTACCCCCCCGGGTGATATTTTTGATTTATTGTAGAGATGAGGTCTCGCTGCCCAGGCGGGTCTCAAACCCGCCTCAGGCAATCCACTCACCTCCCCTCCAAAGGCGCGGGATGACAGGCTGAGCCACCGAGCCCGGCTTTTCCTAGTTCTTTTGATGAGGATGTGGGGTCCCCTCACAGCTAGATAAGTGAAGAAAACAGCAGCAACTCACTAACTGACTGGTGCTCTCCGCGGGACTGAACCCAGACAACATCTTCACTTCCACGATGGCCATATTTGAAGAGCTGCGGCTCCCCAGGTAACTGAAGGCAGGAAGAAGCAAATATGTGTGAGCCTGTTATTTCAGTGCACTCTGCATCTCCAACACGCATGCACACACACGTCCCAGCTCAGCTCCTGTGACCCAGTTGCCCAGCCCCTCCCCCAGCTCGCCTCACCTGGTGTGGACAGTGAGAGTCAAGGATCGAGAGGTAGATTGCTCACAACTAGCTTTGTCCATCTCCACACGCAGACTAAACGCCTCCATATTTTTCAGAGGGAGAATGTTATATCTCAGCACGGTCTGGTAGGAAGAAATAGATAACCAAATCAGAGTTGGAAAGAACTTTTGTACAGTCCAAACTACATTTCTTTTTTTTTTAATGTTTTCGCACATTTATTTCTCTCAAAATGTGTCTACAGGGTACACATTCTTCCATTATTTGCTTTCATTTTAGTGCCTTATTGTAAAAGGGTCCATGTTATAAATCAAATGCAATCTCCCTATAATCAGAACCAATCTGCCAACTTATCTAATGTTGATTTGTTTTCGAGCATTGCTGCTTCTGTGCTGTTGTTTTTTAAGATGTGGGGTACAATTCAGGGTTGGGTATATAAATGTTCATTATGTAGGTACCCTTGTTGATGAGGTGTGCCCCTCCCTCCCCTGGGCTTTGTTTTGTTTTGTTTTTGAGTCAGAGTCTTACTCTGTTGCCCAGGTTGAAGTGCAGCGACACGCTCACAGCCACTGCAACCTTGACCTGCTGGGCTCAGGTGATCCTTCTGTTTCAGTCTTCCAAGTAGCTAGAACTACATATGTGCACCACTACACCCAGCTAATTTTTTGATTTACTATAGAGACAGGGTCTCGCCATGTTGCCCAGGCTGGTCTCGAACCTGTGGGCTCAGGTAATCCTCTCATTCTCCGCCTCCCAAATTGCTGGGATTACAAGCATGAGCTACTTTGCCCAGCCAAACTAAATTTCTTACAAATAAGATAGAGAGAGAAGGTTGCCCTCAGACGCGCCTTCCAAATGTACATGTGTTCTCATGGATTTCTGCCTACCTGTGCGTAGACACAGCCCTGGCCTGAGGCCTCCAAGGTGTACACTCCAGGGATATCGGGCAGAGCCTCCTGCTGAAACACCAGTCTGTTGGCAGTCTGGACGTTGAAAGTATGCTGGAAACCCTCAGTGGATTTTACCACCAGGTTGACCTCCTCAGATGGCGCGTAGGCAGTACTGGCGTATTTGGCAAGAGCTTGGAGAGCAACCACAGTGTCCTGAAGAAAACAATCAAACTTCTGCTTACCATTTTGTGAGTCATTGGAATGAACCGTTTAAAAAAAATTTGGAGTCTCACTCTGCTGCCCAGACTGGAGTGCAGGGGCACGCTCCCGGTCACCGCAGCCTCAACCTGCTGGGCTCAGGTGAATCTTCCACCTCAGCCTTCCAAGTAGCTGAGACTACAGGCATGTGCTGCCATGCCCGGCTACTTTTTTTTTTTTTTTTTTTGAGATGAGGTCTTCTAAGTTGCCCAGGTTGGTCTCGAACCCCTGGGCCCAGGCCATCCTGTCACCTTGGCCTCTCAAAGTGCCGGGATTATAGGCATGAGTGTTGGGATTATAGGCGTGAGCCACCACGCCTGGCCTGGACTGAACCTTAAACAACCCTGTAACCCACACATCTGGTTGTTGTTAGCTGGTTTGGATGACACTTCTTCTGTGTATTAAGAGAACCGCATCCACCTCCTCTGGGGAAGCTGACCAAGAAATCTTAGATCTGGCATGTTTAGAAAACCACCATCAACAAGTTACTACTGAACATCCTTGGGTTACTTGGCTAACCTAATAAATTCATATTCCGAAATCAAACCTAGCTTCAGAATGGGTTACTGCTAGGAGCAAGTGAGTAACTGTGCAGTATATTGTATATTTTATAGTTTTCTTATTTGGAGAGGAAACAGCAGCAACCTCATAGCCCTAGAAATTGCACATTCTATGAAGTCATCTAACTGTGTAATGATCTTCTGTGTGATGGTTAATGAGAGCATCAGAGATCCTAGGAAAGTCCTTCCCTGCAGGCCCAAGGCATCGTAGCCATTATACCATGTGGCAATCTTGTTTTCACCTGGGAATAAGACAGATAAATTATCACTAAGAGAGCGTGGTAAAGTGAAGTATGAACCTTTTCATTCTGAAAACATAATTTATATCAATTATAACAAGGGGAGAGAAAAAAAGAGGTGTTCAGCAAAACTGTCATGTTCTGCTCTGTTATGAGAATTTCTACATGCTTGACACTATGTAAAACATGTATGACAAAAAAGGAACCCGACTTCTCCATATAACAAATGAAAAAATTCTTATTTAGACATTGTTACTCTCCTACAAAATAGGAAGACAAGTCACCCGCCCTGGGAAAGCTGTGAACAAGTTATATCTGTGCAACTTGACCGTCTACGGACATCTTTTTGTCTGTCCTTTGTGACTAGAGGCCAGGGAGGTCTTTACTGCTTGAACATATTGAAACAATTCAAGGAAAGGGACCTCTCCTCACTGAAAAGCCAATAAGGATGATATATGACATGTGACTTCTCGTTATAGCCAAGAGGTTTATTTTATTGAAAAAACAGTGACATATACCTATCACCAAGAGCTCTAAAAATTTCACCCACTGCTTTCTAAAAATGTTATTATGTATTATAATTACTTAGGGATGAGCAAGAAGAAAAAAGTCTTTCCCAGTCTTTAGCTAAGAATTTCCCTGAAATAGGGAGGTACAGTATGATATAATTTTAATTTTTTTAAAACACAAATCTTCAATACTTATAAAAATATAAAATGAAAACCAAAACAAATAACCCTGTTTTGGGCTTGATTGACTTTAATTTTCTTTGTGGGCCACCATATAATTTTTAAAATTCCAATTAGGCTATTACCATATTCACACTCAGTGCTCCTAACATCTTTGCCAAACATTCCATCTATTAAAATCTGTTCATTCTGCCAGGTCTAATTTACATATTATGTCTTCTGTGAAATTGGTTCCAATTTCAACAAATCAGATTTTAATCTCCTTCGGATAAGAAATGTCTTTTCTTATTTATTTTTGTATCCTCATCGAAGTTATTTGGACATGGTTGATATTTAATAATATTTTCAGAACAAATGAATTAATTACTACTTTCTTTGTTATAATCAGAAATAATTTTTATGATACTGTTTGAGTTTACATACAATTCTATCCCTCTTTTTGTCCTTACTGCCACCCCACTGATTCAATTTCCTGTTACCCCAACCGAGACAAATTGAAGAAGTCTCCTCATGTCTTCAAGTTCAGTGTCTCTCTCTTCTAAATTATCCCATACACCAAGTGACAGATTAATCTTTCTAAAACAAAGTTCAGAACCATTAATAGCTCCTCAGAATTAGACACTAACTTGAGTCTGACGTGCAAGGTCCTTCATAATAAAAGCCTACCCTTGACTTCCAACTCAAATCCTATTATGCTTCAGCTAAACCAGTTTTCCCAACAGTCCATTCAACACTTTTGCTAATTGGTGTCTCTCTTCACACCATTCTGTCTTCCTTTCTGTAGTTACCTACGCAAATTTTACGAGTATCCTTTTAGATCCATCTCAAATGCCATTCCCTTGTAAAGACTTTTTTGGTTTTTTTTGCGTCGGAGTCTCACTCTGCCACCCAGGCTGGAGGGTAGTGGCACGCTCACAGCCACTGCAGCCTTGACCTGTTGGGTTCAGGCGATCCTTCTGCTTCAGCCTTCCAAGTAGCTGGAACTACAGGCATGCACCACCATGCCCAGCAAATTTGTTTTGTTTAGGTAGAGACGAGGTCTCGTCATGTTGCCCAGCCTGGTCTCGAAACTCTGGGCTTTGGCAATCCTCTTGCCTCGGTCTCCCAAAGTGCTGGGATTACAGGCTTGAGCCACTGTGCCTGGGCTCCTTTCTTATGTTATATAACCACATCCTGCTTTGCAACATATAGCTTATTCTTCAGACTATAAACTTTTTAGAGTTGAGCCTGTACATTATTAGTAATACCTGCAATAGCAGAAAGAGACATGCCCGTGAAGCTTGTGCTTATGTTTACAGACCCCATAATGAGCTTCTATCTATCTATCTATCATTTATTTATTTATTTAGAGTTGGAGTCGCACTCCATTGCCCAGGCTGGAGTGCAGAGGCGTACTCATGGCCACCCCAGCGTCGATCTGCTGGTCTCAGGCAGTCCTTCCACCTCAGCTTTTCAAGTATCTGGAACTACAGGCGCATGCTACCACGTCCGGCTAATGTTTTTATTTATTGTAGAGACGAGGTCTTGCCATGTTGCCCAGACTGGTCTCGAACCCGCGGGCTCGGGCAATCCTCTCACCTTCACCTCCCAAATTGCTGGGTTTACAGACTTGAGCCACTGCACCCAGCCCTAATTTATTAATCTATAAATTTAGCCATAATAGTACATGTCCTATTTACATGTAAAACATGGATCTCATGATGTTTCATACTCTACACATAAAGAAAATTAAATGCATCTGGTACTATTTATGTACTCATCTGACTCATTTTATGAATCCTTCTATGTGTTTTTCACATGTTTTTTCTCTCTCTCTAAGTCCCAGGCCTAGAGGACAAGGGCAATGTTTTTTCCTCTGTCTTCACACAGGATCTAATCCCACCTGATAAGTGGCAGTAAGAGAGCAGAATGTTTACCTGAGTAGAAGAGAAGCCCCCGTACGCATTGCGTTGCTTGGCCAACCAAGCCACTATGCTAGTGGCCTGGGCTATCTCCTTTTGAGTGAGGAGGGGCTTGATAAGCTGGGCCAACAATACATATGCTGTAAGTTCCACGTCGAGAGCCTCAGGCTCAGACCAAGGGCTGGCATTCGATGACTGAGAAGGTTTCTGGCTCCAGTGAGTGGATTCTCCTATGGAAAAAGAAATATTACTGTGATGGTCTTGGAAGGAACTGACTGTCCCATATTCACTTTGCAAATGTGGCATCTTATAGCAGAGAAAGTGTCAATCAATAATGAAGCATGGGTTAGAAAAAAATTTCACGGAATCTGCTGATTAATTGACCCTGATGTAAATGCAAGTGTGTGTGTGTCTGTGTGTGTGTGTGTGTCTGTGCCTGTCTGTGTGTGTGTGTGTGTGTGTGTGTGTGTGTGTGTGTGTGTGTGTGTGTGTGTTCTACACATAATTCCCTAAGGTAAAGCTGGGAGCCTCAATAAATCCTCCTGCCTCCAGCAATTACATAAAAACCACCCTTGTTAATTGATAAGTTCTGATGCTTACAGAGGCAGGAAAATAGAAATTTCTTCTAAGAATCTGTGTGTTTGAAGATGGGTGCTGTGGCTCACGCCTGTAATCCCAGCACTTTGGGAGCCAGAGACAAGAGGATTGCTTGAGCCCAAGGGTTCAAGACCTGCCTGGGCAACTTGGCAAGACCTCATCTCTACATTAAATACGAAAATTAGTCGAATGTAGTGGCGTACACCTGTAACTCCAGTTACTTGGAAGGCTGAGGTGGAAGGATCACCTCAACCAGAAGGTTGAGGTTGCAAAAGCTGTGAGCATGCCACTGCACTCCAGCCTAGGCAACAAAGTGAGACTCTAAGCCAGGCTTGGTGGCTCAGCCTATAATCCCAGCACTTTGGGAGGCTGAGGTGAGTGGATTGCCTGAGCCCGTGGGTTCGAGACCCGCCTGGGCAACTTGGTGAGACCTCAGCTCTACAATAAAATAAAAAATTAGCCGGGTGTGGTAGTGCGCGCCTGTAATTCCAGCTACTCAGAAGGCTGAGGCGGAAGGATCGCCGGAGCCCAGCAGGTTGAGGCTGCGGTAGCCGGGAGCGGCCACTGCACTCCAGTCTGGGCGACAGAGTGAGACTCCAACTCAAAAAAAAAAAAAAAGTGAGACTCTGACTCAAAAAAAGAAAAAAAGAGCCGGGCTCAGTGGCTCAGCCTGTAATCCCATGCTTTGGGAGGCTGAGGTGAGCAGATTGCCTGAGTCCGCAGGTTCGAGACCCGCCTGGGCAACTTGGCGAGATCTCATCTCTACAATAAATCAAAAATTAACCGGGCGTGGTAGCGCGCGCCTATAGTTCCAGCTACTTGGAAGGCTGAGCGGAAGGATCGCTGGAGCCCAGCAGGTCGAGGCTGCGGTGGCCAGGAGCAACCACTGCACTCCAGTCTGGGCGACAGAGTGAGACTCCAACTCAAAAAAAAGAAAGAAAAAGAAAAAAAGAATCCTGCAATTCCAGCACTTTGGGAGGCAGAGGCAAGAAGATTGCCTGAGTTCAGGGGTTCGAGACCAGCCTGAGCAACATGATGAGACCTTCTCTCTATAATAAATCAAAAAAAGTAGCCCAGCATGGTGGCACATGCCTGTGGTTCCAGCTACTCGGAAGGCTGAGGTGGAAGGATCACCTGAGCCCAGTAGGTTGAGATTGCGGTGGCCCTGAGCATGCCATTGCACTCCAGTCTAGGCGACAAGTGAGTCGCTAACTCAAAAAAAAAAAAAAAAAAGGAAAAGAAAAGAAAAAAAGAATCTATGTGTTTGAGAGCATTTTTTCTGGCTTATAGAATTTTATGAATTTTTCAGAACTCATTTTACTTAATCAAAGGTTTAACATTTTAAGTAGAACAAAAATGGCAGAACAGACGTAAGAACTCTGAGAACCCATAAAGAAATGCTAATGAGGGCAATCAAATAAGATATGCTCAAAGGGCAATCCAAGAGACTATGAGACCAAAACAAACCTCTGCGGCAGCCCAGATGACAGATAACAGAGAAGCGGAAGGAAAAGAACAGATGGAAATGAGAAGAGCCGAAGTCAGAAATCTAATTAAATAGAAGTTTAGAGCTCATACAAGCCACAGGAGGCAATCTAACTAGAGGAACATCACAGGAAACACATGGACTTGCATGACAAGATAATAGAAAAGAGATAGTCAAAATAAATCAATACATCGTAGAACGGGAATATTCCACCCACTATCTGAGACACCCGTTTCATGGCTGGACTCGCTCATACACAGGACCAAAAGCTACCCTGAGCCCATATGAGAGGACAACTCAGCAGTGACACTCATATACATAAAACCTGAGACTAACTTTCTGCCTGGAAGTATTATTTATTTATTTGTTTGTTTGTTTTTGAGTTGGGGTCTCACTCTGTTGTGCAGGCTGGGGCAGGGTGGTATGATCATGGCTCACCACAGCTTTGAACTCCCAGGCTCATATAATTCTCCCACCTCAGCCTTCCAGGTAGCTGGGCCTATAGGTGCACCCTATCACACCCGGTTAGTTTTTTGATTTTTTGCAGAGACGAGGTCTCCTTATGTTGCCCAGGCTGGTCTCAAAACCCTGGGCTCAAGCGATCCTCCCACCTTGGCCTCCCAAAGTGCTGGGATTACAGGTGTGAGCCACTGCACCCAGCCAAGGAAGTATAATTTTAAATTCATAACTAGATAAATAAAATGCATTAATATTTTATTTGCAAGCTCTGTGATAACTTCAAATCCTGTTCTAAATACGTCCAAAGTGATCCTGCATCAAAGGCCTTTCAGAGGTCTCCAAAAGGGTGATTCCACAATGTCAATCTATTTTCTGACTTGCATCTACCATCTAGTTTCTCTTCATGTTAAAAGTAAAACAGTGCTCACTGAGGACCTGCCTGTGCTTCCCACAAAACTCCCGAACATGATTTTATAACTTAACAACTTTTGCTAAAATGAATCCTAGAATTGAATACATGTAAGACAAAGACAAGGAAGAAAAATCATAGCTAACTTATAATATATTTTCACAATTCCAGAGAAGTCCTAGCATAACCCACATACCTGAGATGATAGCCTGTTCATCTAACTTTTTCAGAAGAATGTCTCTGATGTCCACTTCCCCTGCCAGGGAGAAAGTGTAAGCCAGTAGGGCCTGTGTATAGAGGTGGGTGGTGGAAGTGACAGAATTCTTGAGACACTGCAGACCCCGATTCACCATCGGGTCCTAAAAAGTGAAGATAAAGAGCACAATTGATAAGGCATTCCTTCTAAAACGGGACGGAATCAGGAAGTCATTATATCGTCTTTGACCTTAAAAGGGGAATAGGGACAAAGATGGGTGACTGTCTCGAGGAACAGGCATGAGAAGAACATGGCATGGAGGAGCCAAAAAACTCACCTCCATGGTCTTTCCCATCTCCAGCAACGCAGCCGTGACGTACGCAGTCAAGGAGACCTCGTCATCAACACCCCCCTAGAGGGAAACAGGGAGACTGGGAGTCAGGACAGTGGCCAGCATCTGCAAGGATTATGTGCAAGCTGCAAAAAGCCATCCCCTCTGAGTGGATGAATTATTAAAAAAAAATGTCGGGCTCGGTGGCTCAGCCTGTAATCCCACGCCTTGGGAGGCTGAGGTGAGTGGATTGCCTGAGCCCGCGGGTTCGAGACCCGCCTGGGCAGCGAGACCTCATCTCTATAATAAATAAAAAAATCAGCCGGGCGTGGTAGCGCGCGCCTGTAATTCCGGCTACTCGGAAGGCTGAGGCAGAAGGATCGCCGGAGCCCAGCGGGTCGAAGCTGCAGTGGCCGGGAGTGGCCACTGCACTCCAGTCTGGGCGACCGAGTGAGACTCCAACTCAAAAAAAAAAAAGCTTTCCACGGTCTCTCTGCAGCTCCAAGCCTCCAGGACACACAGTGTGGAGAGAACAGGTGGGACTTCAGTCACTGCACAACCATACACGGCAGCCTGCAGGAAGTAGCATGGGGTGTTCAGTGGAGCAGATGGTTAAGAAACCCAAGCGGTCAGACCCAGGTGGCTGATGCCTGTAATCCCAGCATTTTAGAAGGATGAGGCAGGAGGATCGCTTGAACCCAGGTGTTTGAGAATCAGAGTGGGCAACCTAGAGAGACCTCTGTCTCTACAAATAATAATAATAATAACAGAAACCCAAGAGAAGGAGTTAGAAAGGATAAGAGGTTTTTTTTTTTTATTTTTTTATTTTTCGAGTTGGAGTCTCACTCTGTCACCCAGACTGGAGTGCAGTGGCCGCTCCCGGCCACCGCAGCCTCAGCCTGCCGGGATCCGGCGACCCTTCCGCCTCAGCCTTCCAAGTAGCTGGAACGACAGGCGCATGCTACCACACTCAGCTAGTTTTTATTTATTATAGAGATGAGGTCTCACCAAGTTGCCCTGGTGGTTCTTCAACCCGCGGGCTCAGGCAATCCACTCACCTCGGCCTCCCAAAGTGCTGGAATTACAGGCTGAGCCACCGAGCCCGGCCTGGATAAGAGGTTTTAAAAAAGGACAATAAGGAGAGGCTGCCACATGACTGAATGTGAGGCCTGTCACATGTAGCTCTCCTCGAGTTGCACGGTGTCCACCCCTTTTCCGGGGCAGATTAGGCGACACCTTCCCTGCTTAACGCCTTTCCCAGAAAGATCTTAGCAATTTTTTTGATGTCTAATTAAATTATTGTCCTCATTCTATAGAAAGCAGACACTTAAGATGAAAGAGCGTATTCAAGTTTACACAGCTAATCTGCAGTGGGATTGGGGTTTCAACGCAGGGAGTTATTCTCTGGAGTTCATGCGCCAAACTACTTTTTTTTTTTTTTTTTGAGTTGGAGTCTCACTCTGTCGCCCAGACTGGAGTGCAGTGGCCGCTTCCGGTCACCGCAGCCTCGACCTGCTGGGCTCCGGCGATCCTTCCGCCTCAGCCTTCCGAGTAGCTGGAATTACAGGCGCGCGCTACCACTAATTTTTTGATTTATTGTAGAGACGAGGTCTCGCCTGCCCAGGGGGGCCTCGAACCCGCAGGCTCCGGCAATCCACTCAACTCAGCCTCCCAAAGGCGCGGGATGACAGGCTGAGCCACAGAGCCTGGCACGCCAAACTATTAACCTTGGCTGCACAAGGATGATTTTGTTGTTGTTTGTTTTGAGTCAGAGTCTCATTCTGTCACCCAGGCTGGAGTACAGTGGCACGACCACGGCTCATTGCAGCCTTGACTTCCTGGGCTCAGGAGATCCTCCCATCTCAGCCTCCTGAGCAGCTGGGACTACAGATGTGTGCTGTGATGCCCGCTGATTCTTTGATTTTTTTGTAGAGACGAGGTCTCACCATGTTGCCCAGACTGGTTGCAAATTCCTGGGTTCAAGCAATCCTCTCACTTAGCCTCCCAAAGTGCTAAGATTACAGGTATGAGCCACCACACCCGGCCAGGATGGGTTTCTTAATGGACTGGCCAGCTCTGGTAAGAAAGAAAGAAGAAAATCTCTGGGATCTTCTCTAGTCTTATCCTGTGCCTCCCAGGTATATTTTACAGTGTAGAAGAGAAGATTTGGGGAAGGCGGATAAAATCCTGCATGAGGAATATGAATGAATCCTCTAAAGAGATTTTTTTTTTTTTCCCAAATGCTCAAGATTTTTAATCCAGGCCCTGGAACAGCCATGTAAATGGTTTCTCTAGAAAAGTTTGCACAACTCTTCCTTTTACCGAGTGTGCTCTGAACTGAACAAGTTATCCTGCAGCAGCTATGCCTTACCCTGTGTTTGGGATGGATATAGGCAATAGTGAATGGGTGAGAGCAATGCTCCTGGAGTTCAAGTGCCATGGTTCAAATCTCAGTCCTGCTGCTTATTAGCACCCAATTTATTTAGTCTTTATGCCTTAGTTTCTTCAACTGTGAAGTCGGGTTAATACTGGTATACCAACCGGGCTCAGTGGCTCAGCCTGTAATCCCAGCACTTTGGGATTGCCTGAGCTCGTGGGTTCAAGACCAGCCCGGGCAACTTGGTAAGACCTCATCTCTACAATGAATAAAAAATTTGTCAAGCATGGTAGCACACACCTGTAGTTCCGGCTACTTGGAAGGCTGAGGCGGAAGGATCACCTGAGCCTAGCAGGTTGAGGTTGAGGTGGCTGGCCGCACTCCAGACTGGGCAACAGAGTGAGACTCCGACTCAAAAAAAAAAAGATATAACTAGCTAGCTCATTAATTTGTTGTAAACAAGCCGGGCTCAGTGGCTCAGCCTGTAATCCCGCGCCTTTGGGAGGCTGAGGTGAGTGGAATGCCTGAGCCCGCGAGTTCGAGACCCGTCTGGGCAGCGAGACCTCATCTCTACAATAAATCAAAAAATCAGCCGGGTGTGGTAGCGCGCGCCTGTAGTTCCAGCTACTCGGAAGGCTGAGGCGGAAGGATTGCCGGAGCCCAGCAGGTCGAGGCTGCGGTGGCCGGGAGCGGCCACTGTACTCCAGTCTGGGTGACGGAGTAAGACTCCAACTCAAAAAAAAAAAAAATTTGTTGTAAACATTAAGTCATATCAAATAAACAAAGAGCCTAGAACAGTGCTTGGTATAGAGTAAATCCTTTAAAAAACAAAAACACAACATTAGACTGCCTACTGGTCCCCAGCACAGGAAATGATTTTACCCTGTGTCTGGGGAGTAGTGATGGGCCCAGAGATCTTCTAGTTCACAGTCTCAAACCTCAGTGTGTATTAGAATCATCTGGAGGGCTTGTTTCAACATAAATTGCTGGCCTGCGCTCCCAGAGCCTCTCACTCAGTGTGTCTGGGCTAAGAACCAGAATGTGCATTTCCAACAAGTTCCACAGTGTTGCCAACACTCCTGTTCTGGACACCAGGCTTTGAGAACCATGCTCTAGACCGTCTTCGCATTATGGCCTGAGAATATGGTCTGAGGCCCAGACTGGTCATGTATATTTTCCAAGGTCACCCAGCGCCAGGACTGAGACCTGAAGAAACTGATTCCCCGATCGGAGCTCTTTTCCGCTTTTGCTTCCGCTCAGGCGGAGGTGTGAGTTCCACCCCCCACCCCACCCGACACAGGGGTCTGCGGCCCCCAGGCAGATCCGCACCTTCATAGCTGTGTGCATGAGCTTGCCCACGTTGGCATAGCAGCCGCTGGGGAGCTGGTTTCCTGCCATCCATTTGAGAGCGACCTGGATGTTCTTGTCATCGATGAAGATGAATTTTCGAGCTTGGCCAAAGCATTTTGTGACAAAGGCTGTCAGCCTACAGGGGCAAAGGGGAGAACAGGGCATGAAGGGGGATTTCCGGGTGGGGGTGCAAGAGTTCTATATTTTTTTTCTGGTGTATGGCTCCCCAGGGGGAGTTGAAGAAACATGATGCCATAGGAGGCCTGGAAAAGAGAGACGTTCGCGAAAATTATGAGGACCAGAACTGGGGAGGTAGAAGCTCAGGGAGAAGAGGGGAAGGCTTGGGCCAAACAGGAGGCTGAAGCAAACAGCATGAAAGAAGTAAGAGGACCTGCATGATGGCTCACGCCTGCAGTCCCAGCACTTTGGGAGGCCAAGGCAGGAGGACTGCTTGAGCCCGGAAGTTCGAGACCAGCCTGGGCAACATAGCAAGACCTCATTACTGAAAAAATAAAAAATTATCTAGCATGGCGGCTTATGCCTGTAGTCCCAGCTACTCAGGAGGCTGAGGCTGAAGGATCCCCCGAGCCCCAGAGATTGAGGCTGTAGTGAGCGGTGAGCTGTGCGTGTGCGACTGCACTCCAGCCTGGGTGACGGAGTGAGACTCTGACTCTAAATAGATAAACAGGCAGAACACTGAGTGCAAGAGGTATGGGACTCGGAGGCTGGCAGAGGAGTCGTTCCAGAGGGTTCAGGAATCGTGCTGTGGAGTGCAGAACTCTCCGGGCATTGGGCAATATTACCATGTGTTTCCATTTCCATCCTGCTCCCCGAAGGCGCTGTAGGAGCCGTTGCTGTGTTTGTACATCAGCTCCTTCTGGTACCCTGGGAAGCCAGATGTGGATTTAGATCACAGTGACAACTTCAGAAAAACACCCCCAAGCCTTTTGAGGATGTGGGATGCTTCAGGGGCTGGGACTTCCTCGTGCCTTAGCACCCTGTCATTAGGCCCTGGGGAGAAGGGTGTCTGAGAAAGATGGAGCCAGCCAGGCACGGTGGCTCATGCCTGTGTTCCCAGCACTTTGGAAGGAAGGCTGGGGTGAGAGGATTTCCTAAGTCCAGGGGTTCAAGACTGGCCTGGGCAAATTGGTGAGACCTCGTCTCTACAATCAATCAAAGAATGAGCCGGACCTGGTGGTGCATGCCTGTAGTTCCAGCAACTTGGAAGGCTGAGGTGGAAGGATCACCTGAGCCCAGCAGGCTAAGGCTGCAGTGGCTGTGAGCATGCCACTGCACTCCAGACTGGGTGACAGAGTGAGACTCCGACTCAATCAATCAATTAATTAATCAATCAATCAATAAAGATGGAGCCAACTCACCGATCTCTAAGAAACCCACAGCTCGAGACCGGATGTCCTCTGTCAGCAGCCCTGCCTCCTCCAAGTACTGTAAGACGTAGATGATGGGCGCGAACAAGACCATGTTCTGCTCTCCACAGCCCCTGGGCATCTGTACCAGACCGTCTAGGTTCTGCAGGGCTGTGCCCATAATGTCTCCTGGGATCCAAAGGGAGGGTGAGAAAGTGGTGGGAGAGAGAAGGAATGCTTAGGAATTATCATTCCTTTAACAAAACACGAATTGGCTATGATTTAGTGAGCCCTAACTATGTGTCCTGGGGAGACAACAGTAAGTCAAATGCAGACTCTCCCTTCAAAGAGCTCACAGTCGGAGGGGAGATAGTTACAGGACATTACACCTACAGTTCACTATAAACGATTTTGATGTAGTGCTGCAATATCATGTTGGGTGTGTATAAGGTGATCGAGGTCACAGAGGGGGGTACAGGCCATCGCAGAGAGCTCAGGGCGTTTAAGGAGACGTGTCACTGAGCTGATGAGTGACTTAACAAAACCTACAAGACTTGGACATAATCTCCAAATTCCTCCACTGCCTATAAATTATACATTCATCACTCTCCAAATCACCAAGTTCTTCCCAAACACGCAATCCTGATACTCTTTTTCAAGTATGACCCCCCCCCCCATTTACTGCCTAAGCCCGTAAGCTCGAAATCAGTAATCCGTGTCTATCTGCATTTTAACCACTGGGCTCAATTCAAGTCTATAGATATGTCCTGAATGCCAACTGTGTTGCAGGAACTGTACTAGGAACAGGAATGAAAAAGCTGTGGGCCTTGCTCTCCAGGACCCACGATGCAGAGAGGAAGACAGACAGAGACGATGAGCTATGGTACAATCAGATGAGAGCCACATCCGAGTTACGAATAAAATGCAGTCAAAACAGAGAAGTGCTGACTTTGAGGAATCCTGGTAGAATGTGAGGGACTACGCTGGGCACAGTGGCTCATGTCTGTAATCTCAGCACTCTGGGAGGAAAAGGCTAGAGATCGCATGAGTCCAGGAGTTTGAGACCAGCCTGGGCAACTTGGTGACACCTTGTCTCTACCAAGAATCAAAAAATTAGCTGGGCATGGGGGCGCACTCCTGTGTTTCTAGCTACTCGGAAGGCTGAGGACCAAGGATCGTCTGAGCCCAGCAGGTTGAGTCGACAGTGGCCATGAGTGTGCCACTGCACTCCAGCCTGGGTGACTGAGTGAAAACAAAAAAAGAAAAAAAAAGAAAAAAGTGAGGGAGTAGAGAAAGAACCTTGCTTTCCGTGTGCTCTTGCTATGTGTGAGACGCCATATTGGAAACTTACATTTCATTTACTCTCTACACCAGTCCTGAGAGATGAGTTATTATCACTGTTTCACAGAAGAAGAAAGAAGGCTCAGAACTGCTCACTAACTTGGTCAGGGCCACACGACCATTCTATGGCAGGCTGGTTATGATTTGCAAGTTCGTGTTTTTCTACTCACTTCCTCTCCTTGCCTAAAAGAGTGAAGTGTGCCGCCGATTGTAGAGGTGGTTGTGTCTTCCCTAAACTAGAGTTCCTCATTGGTTAATAGTTACTAAAAACATTCTGTCTCCCCTTCACACGGTGTATAGACTACTTAAACCTGGGTATGCATCCAACTTCAGTGACCTTAATTTCCTCCTGCCTAGACTACTTTCTGTTTTTAGCTGGAGCACATATCTAATCTCATCTGTTCTGTTACCTACACATTGCATTTTCTCACTGTATAAAATAAGCTCTTCCTGGCCAGGTACAGTGGCTCGTTCCTGTAATCCCAGCACTTTAGGAGGGCAAGGTGGGAGAATTGCTTGGGCCCAGGAGTTTGTAACCAGCCTACACAACATTGAGAGACCTTGTCTTATACACACATACACACACAAAAAAAATCAAAAGATTAGCCAGACGTGGTAGTGTGCACCCATAGTCCCAGTTACTTGGGAGACAGGCTTCAGAAGGATCATCTGAGCCCAGGAGGACGAGGCTGCAGTGAGCCGTGGTTGTGCCACTGCACGCCAGCCTGGGCAGGGGTGAGACTCCAGCTCAAATTTTTTTTTTTTTAAACTCTTCTTTCTTCATCGCTTCTCCTTCGTTTCACTCTCCTTCCTCTCTGAGCCAAGAATCTGTAGCTGCTTACCCAGGACAGTCACGTAGGCCTTGGTTGAGTAGGGAACAACATCCACAGGGAGCTCCAGGGAAACGGATTCTGGCACCACCTTTCCTGTGAGAGGCAGAGGATAGATGACTCCACAGAAGGCAGGAATCGTGAGGGTTCTCAAGCCTAAGTTGTGGAACTTTCTCTAGGGCAGGGATTTCTGTACCCTGAGTTTTCTGTGGGATGAAGGCAGATTTTTCTTTCACCTATTTATAGTGATCTTTGCTGAAAATAAATTCCAAGGAGAGTCATACTCTTGCAATCTGTTAGATACTTTCTCTTCTTCAGACTGCCTCTCGGTTAACGGGTCCAATGAGGGGTGACACGCCAGACTCTCTATTCCTTCTTTTGCCTGTGAAAATCCCCTGTGGCCTAGGGGAATTCTCACCTCCAGCCTCCTTCTGAGTTCACTCACCTTTTGGGCACAGCAAGGAGCTGTGTGTCTTCTCCACGAGGACGCCCTCAGGCTGGCATGACGAGACACATGGACAAGGAAAAGCAACAAAGATGAATGTCAGAACAGGTGGCACTGAAGAAATAGGAGAGGGGGAGGGAATGAGAGCCTGTGTCCGCAGGACTTCCCTCAGAACGGAGAGAAGGGACCTTCTCACTGAAGCCTCAAAGAACTCCAACCTAGGGACAATCCCTTTCTGTAAAATTCTTTCTAAGCAAGGGCAAGAGCTAAAGACAAATTTAGGCAAGTTACAGGAGGCAGGATTGACAATTATAATGCAGTAATCCCAAATTTGAGAGGTCTTGCGTGAAATCTTTACCTATTCCAAATAAGTCACCCCGAGGTCCAGCAGGGAGAGACACTGGTTTTTTGTGTTTTTTTTTTGAGTTGGAGTCTCACTCTGTCCCCCAGACTGGAGTGCAGTGGCGGCTCCCGGCCACCGCAGCCTCGACCCGCTGGGCTCCGGCGATCCTTCCGCCTCAGCCTTCCAAGTAGCCGGAATTACAGGCATGCGCTACCATGCCCGGCTGATTTTTTGATTTGTTGTAGAGATGAGGTCTCGCTGCCCAGGCGGGTCTCGAACTCGCGGGCTCAGGCAATCCACTCACCTCAGCCTCCCAAAGGCGCGGGATTACAGGCTGAGACACCGAGCCCGGCTGAGACACTGTTTTTTTAAAACTTACAGGAAGGCACTGATGGCGCTAGGTGGGTGAAGAATCCACACCTTGGGGCAGTACAGTAAGCAGTTTTATAATCAAAGCGATCAAATTAATTACTCAAATTCCTATCCAGTGTTTACAATTACATCGATTAAGAGTGCCAACTACATTGCTTTACAGCTTTGCTTGGTCACCTGCTTTTCACTCAACACTGGAAATATGCATACCTTTCAGAGACAGACTTGGTCAGAGGCCGCTCCCTGAGGGAGATGGGAAATAAAGGGGGATCCAGCAAAACCCAGAATTACATTGTGGAGGGCAGGCCCTTGTAACACAAGCTTTTCCTACCAGGTTGGTGCTCTAGGAACCCATCGGCATCAGTGCACCAGCTAGCACTGTTGTGAGAGGCTGAGTTATGTTTCAGTGGTTTTTTGTGGTGGGGCAAGATTCTTTCAACATGTTTGCCCATTTCAAGATTTACAAGCGCACCTGCCCACACCAGGGCTGAGTGTTCAGCAATTTTTGAGCAAGAACGGCATGACTCCTGTGCCCCACCCTCCCTATTCACCGGATCTCAACCAGAGCGACATGAAAAAAGTCCTCAGAGGGAAATATTTTGCCGATGTGGAAGAGGCGAAATGGCAGAAGCACTAAAAGACATCAAAATTGATGAGTTCAAAAACTATTTTGAGCCCTAGAAAAAGCATCTCGATGGGTATGTTGCATCCAGTGGAGAGTACTTTGAAGGTGACTGAAGTTTAAATATTAAAAAAATACATAATTTTTATAAATAAATTCTGGGTTTTTGGGGGGGTCCCCCTTCATATGTTCAGACAATACCCTGCAACAATTGGTTCATGACGGGATTTTTTAAAAAGCAACTAAGATGACGTTACGGATTTTTCATGAGAGAAATGAACATTCATGGAGTGTATGCGACATGTCAGGCTTTGTGCTAGGCACCTTCACAGGCCACTGGCATGGGCTGGGCACAGCTTAGGGGCTAAGGAAGAAAAAAGCTGAAGCGGCCTGACTGGAGTGAAGTAAGGCTGCAGTGAGAAACTAGCAGGTATGGCAAGACACTGAGCATCCTTGGGCTGTTTGCCAGGACTCAGCAAACTCACCTTGACAAGAACAGGTTTGATGAGTGTGTCACTCCTGCCCTTTTGGGGAACAAACCCCTTCCGGCCCCCACAGAGTTCACTGCTGTCCAGAATCTTAGTACTAACAGTAAAGTTAACACGACCTGAGGAGAAAAAAGGTGAAGACAAGCCATTAGCCCTCTTGCTGGAGGTGCCAGTGAGGGCTTTTCCGCTTTTGATCAGTGTTTATTTTATTTTATTTTATTTATTTTATTTTATTTTATTTTTGAGTTGGAGTCTCTCTCTGTCACCCAAGCTGAAGTGCAGTGGCACACTCATGGCCACCCCAGCATCGATCTGCTGGACTCTGGTGATCCTTCCGCCTCAGCCTTCCAAGTAGCCAGAACTACAGGCACGCACCAGACAAGTGTTTTTTGTTGTTGTTGTTGTTGTTGTTGTTTTTTGAGTTGGGTCTCACTGTGTCGCCCAGACTGGAGTGCAGTGGAACACTCCTGGCCACCGTAGCCTCGACCTGCTGGGCTCCAGCGATCCTTCCGCCTCAGCCTTCCGAGTAGCCGGAACTACAGGTGCATGCTACCACGCCCGGCTAGTTTTTGATTTATTGTAGAGACGAGGTCTCGCCAAGTTGCCATGGCAGGTCTCGAACCCGCGGGCTCAGGCAATCCACTCACCTCAGCCTCCCAAAGCCCAGGATTACAGGCTGAGCCACCGAGCCCGGCCGACAAGTGTTTCTTAAGCTTTAAAGGCACACAAGCTACAATGCAAACTCTGATCCGTAGCCCTGGGATGGTGCCTATATTCTGTATTTCCACCAAGCTCCCAGGTGATGCTAGTGATGCGATCTAGTATGGTAAGTAGCCTCGGGTATCCTGATACTTACATCTTTGTAGAACACCCTCCCAGTGACTGTGAGTTGGATTGACTCGCATCTAATGACGAGGATAGGGCAAAAGTAAGAGATGTCTCAGCCTGGGCAACATAGCGAGACCTCGTCTCTACAAAAAATAAAAAAATTTGCCAGATGTGGTAGCATGCATCTGTTGTCCCAGCTACTTGGGAGGCTGAGGCAGGAGGATCACCTGAGGCCACGAGGTTGAGGCTGCGGTGCATGGTGATTATGCCACCGAACTCCAGTCTGAGTGGCAGAACGAGACTTGGGCGCAAAAGAAGAAAAGTCAGAGGGAGGAGGCAAAAGCAAAGCAAATGCAGTAGAGGAAAGGATAGAGTTCATCACGGAGATTTCGCTCCGCACTTTCCTCACCGGTCGCTGCTTTCCTTCCTTACCCAGTTTGATAGCTGTGATGTTCCAGTGGAAGGTTTTTGCCTCCTCGGCACAGAGACACCTGGAGGGCTGAGACTCTGTCTGTGACTCCACTTGGTACTCATCTGACTTAGCTAGGTTAGTCTGAACCTGAAGAGAGTATTCAAGAGACAGGGTGTGAGCACAAGAGACAGCACTCAGGGGCCTAGGGAGCTTGGGGGCTGAGATGCCAACATCTCATCTCCTTCCCGGGGAAACCCGGCATGCTACCAAATCAGGAACAAGCTGGGGGGGTGGGTTCCAGGACTGACAGCTGCTTCCTGTACGCCCTGTTCTCACCCTGATGCAGTCCTTCAGATAGTTGAAGATGGTGGCAGTCAGACGAAAGGATTCCCCACGAACTACTGAGTAAGGGAGAGTCAGGTCAACAAAGAACGGCTTGAAAGCAGTTAGTCCAGCAGTGGGCGAGAGACCGAAGCCTCTGGATGGAGAGGTGCAGAAAGTTATAGCCTTCCACTCGGTGATGGCATCAGGAACCGTGACAGGGACCACCTCCTTCCCAGAGTGACTGTGAGGACACGAGAACCCGTGTCAGGCAGAGGCGACGGGAGGAGAGCGTTTGGGAATTAAGCTACAAATTCTGCTACAGAAGTGCGTTTTGTGGTTGTGTAGGGACAAGTAAAGAGGCAAGGGAGCCGAGGGCACATGCAAATCTCAGGTGAATCCTCAGGTGAGGAGGGGTCCCCACATATGGGAGAAGGGGGCGTGCAGAGGGGGTACGCATGGATGGGGACACTTGTGCACACACGTATCAGAAAGAGAAGCCAGTGCCCTCTGCATCTGTGAGGATGTGTGTTCTGGTGGGATGTCTAAGTGAGCACATAAGCAGTGGGCAGTAACTTATGTCAATATGTGCCCCTCAGTTTGTGTGGATCTCAGGCCGGATGCAGTGGCTCAACCTGCAATCCCAGCACTCTGGGAGACCGAGGCTGGAGGATTAGGGATTTGAGACCAGCCTAGCCAACACAGTCTCTACAAAAAAATGAGCCAGGCGCGGTGGTGTGCACCTGTAGTCCCAGAGATTTTGGAAGCTGAGGCGGAAGGATCACCTGAGCCCAGGAGGTTGAGACTGCAATGAGTCATGATGATGGTCACTATTCTTCAGCCTGGGTGAGTTAGACCTCACTTCCAAAAGAAATTGTGTGTATCTAGACTGAGAATGTGCAGTCTGCACTGTGTGAATATGAAGACATGTGAATTTTTTTTTTTGAGTTGGAGTCTCACTCTGTCGCCCAGGCTGGAGTATAGTGGCACACTCACAGCCACCTCAGCCTCAACCTGCTGGGCTTAGGTGATCCTTCAGCCTCAGCCTTCCATGTAGCTGGAACTACAGGCATGTGCCACCACGCCCATCTAATTTTTTGATTTATTGTAGAGATGAGGTCTCACCAAATTGTCCAAGCTGGTCTTGAACCCATGGGCTCAGGTAATCCTCTCACCTTGGTCTCCCAAAGTGCTGGGATTATAGGCATGAGCTACTATGCCTGCCCATGAATTTTTTTTAAGTGATTATACATGATGGTATAAGAATTCAGGGAAAGAAACACGTTCCCATACCCCAGCAACCTTTCTTGGCTTTAGACTTAGATCCATTAGGACTGATCTGATTCTGAGTTTTCTCTATACCATAAAATCTCATGTCCTTTTGAGTCATTACTTACCCAACAGGAACCAGATCCCAGAGCCAGGTCTCTGGGAAGTACTGGCGGACCTGAGAATCTTCTAATGGAAGCGATGGAGATGAGGGTTGAAGAGCCTCCGGACGAACACGACCCCCTCCTGATGAGACCAAGAGCATGAGCATTTTGGAAAACAGAAGGCTTCTGTTGGGACATGAATTGAGGTGGAGGGGCTACTAGAAAGAAATTCGGAGGGAAGCAGAGGGCATCCAGTCAGACGAGGAAGAAGGACCAGAGAACTGACTAGTCACAAAGGTCATCAGGGGAAGTGACAGACAAGGAAGTCTGGCCAGGGAATGAATAGATATGGGCTTCAGGCTTCAAAAGCTGCCCCAGAGGGAAAACCCTTGGGGAAGCTTCCAGCATCTGTGACCCACAACCATTAGCATTCTGAGGCTAGAGGCTCAGTGCAAGAACAGAAGGCAAAGAGGGAGTTTTCAGCGTTCGAAGACGCTAAACATCTCAGAGAACCCACAGACCGCAGCGGTGGCTTACCTCCGCCCATGGCGGTGCTGTACTTGGGATATGGGTGACTGCAGTCTACTGGCTTCTTGATTTTGGCATTGGATAGTATTTTCAGGCCCACACCCTGAAAGGCACCAAAGAGACCAGAGAAAGAAGTGTTAAGGTGGTCCCTGCCCCTCTACAAGGGCTGCTGCCCAGGAATCCCACCCTCAAATGACTGAAACAAAACATTCTTTTATTATTGGTGAGACTAGTAACCATTACCCAGTACTCAGCCATCAAGATTGGTTCACTTCTGTTCCAGCTGGTAAGAAAGGCTTTAAGTTAAACTTAGTTCATCATTGAACACATTGAACACTTCTTCCAAATGTTAGTCACTGTGTCCTTATTATTTGACTTACACACTGAACTTTCTGAGGGCAGGGACTGTATCAGCTTAATCAATTCAACAAAAATACAATGGGCATTATAAGAGGTCAGGCTTCAAAACCAGCCCAGGCAACTTGGTGAGACTTCCTCTCTACAATAAAATAAAAAATAGCCGGGTGTGGTAGCGTGCGCCTGTAGTTCCGGGCTACTCGGAAGGCTGAGGCGGAAGGATTGCTGGAGCCCAGAAGGTCGACGCTGGGGTGGCCGTGGGCATGCATGCCACTGCACTCCAGCCTGGGCGAAGGAGTGAGACTCCAACTCAAAAAAAAAAAAAAAAAGAGCTCAGGCATAAGAAATAATACAAAGATAAACAGGACCTGGTTCCTGACCTCAGAGACCTCCTGCTTAGACTTGGGTCACAGAACGTTCCAAATTCCTGCTTATAGAATAGATGCAACATGTTCTTTATAATAGTGATAAGAGACCTCTGGTCTACCTTCCCTAACTTTCCTTCTTGACTGTTCCCAGGGGGACCACAGCAAGAGGATGACTGGGTCTACAGTTTCTCACAGTGTTCTCCTCCAATGCTGGGCGTCTTCAAGCACAAGGGCAAAAGAGGCCACCATACATGTCAGAAGCTTCTTTCTGGCTTTGGTTCCTGTTCATGCCCATGTGAACCTCTCTGCTTTCTTAGACGTGGGCTTTCCTTTGCCGCTGCCCCCACTGCCCTCGTTTCCATAAGAACAAAACGGGTAAGAACATCTACCTGGAAGAAACTGAAGAGGTCCGCGCCTTCAGAGAACCAGGGTCTCCAGATCATGGAACGCTGGCTTGAACGCCCTTCAGGCACGGGGTCCACGAGGGGCTGAGGGACGTCCCACGGGCCGGATGCCGGACACTCATCGTATTCAGCCACTTGATAGGGGTACTGACCATACCAGAATGGAAACATCCCATAGACCTGAGGTCAGAGGGGAGAGGACACAGTGTTGGCACCGCGACAGCAGCGGAGAAACTTCGCTCAGAGTTTGGGGCTGCAGTTCGCTACGCCTGCATGAGTTCTCTTCATCACTCCAGAAACAACTTTTTGTTTATTGCATCATAACCACCTTCCTTCTTTTTTAAAAATTTGAACCTCTATCTCACCTTTTTCTCCTAATCCTAGCTTCCATTGCATTTTCTTTCCTTATTCCTACATTCACATTAACCATGTCCTTCTCGTTCTCTCATTCTTCTCATTCCATCATCCATCATTTCTCTTTTCTTTCTTTCTTTCTTTTTATTTTTGAGCTGGAGTCTCACTCTGTCGCCCAGACTGGAGTGCAGCGGCCGCTCCCGGCCACCGCAGCCTCGACCCGCTGGGCTCCGGCGATCCTTCCGCCTCAGCCTTCCAAGCAGCCGGAATTACAGGCACGCGCTACCACACCCGGCTGATTTTTTGATTTATTGTAGAGATGAGGTCTCGCTGTCCAGGCGGGTCTCGAACCCGCGGGCTCAGGCAATCCACTCACCTCAGCCTCCCAAAGGCACGGGATGATAGGCTGAGCCACCGAGCCTGGCTTTTTTTTTTTTGAGACAGGATTTTGCTCTGTCATCCAGGGAAGTGCAGTGGCATAATCATAGTTCACTGAAGCCTTGAACTCCTGGGCTCGAGTGATTCTCCCACCTCAGTGCCCCAAGTAGCTAGGACTATAGGTGAGTGTCCCCATACCCGGCTATGAATTAAATTTTTTTTTGTAGAGACAAGGTCTTGCTATGTTGCCCAGGTTGATCTCGATCTCCTGGCCTCAAGCCGTCTCCCTGCCTCAGCCTCCCAAAGTGCTGGGATTACCGACATGAGCCACCACACCCAGCCTTATACCATAATCTCTGTGAATATTTCGACACCAGCTTTTCTGCCACCTTATGGCAATACATTATTTTCCTATAACATCCTCTCTACTTCCTGAAATCTCCTTCCTATTCTGACATCGTCACGTCGTCTTCTCTGTGGTGTCCCTCTCCCCACCACATTGGCAGACGACTCACCGAGCTGTTGCTCAGCTCTCTCTCTGGCCTAAGCAGTGAGACACTCTCATCCACGGCCCGGACTGCACACAGGGACCCGGGAGCTGCCTGCAGTTGCAGCTCCACATCTGCTCCTGGCAGCTCCTGGGATGGTGAGAAGTCGAGGGAAACCTGGGGAAGGGAAAGGCAACTTGGGGGGTCAGGTCAGCCTGGAGAGGAGAGGAAACAACGCGATTTGGACCACCCGCCGACGGTCCCTGGCTGGGGGATCCAGCCCAGCCCTCCACTCTTGTACTTGGGTTTCTTTGTAAAGTCTCGCTCTTGAGGACTCATACGTTATGACAGAGTTGGGAAACATGAACCGCCCCGTAGAAGGATATCGAAAGCTTGAAGACAAAAAAATAGAAAGAGAACATGTGGGATAGCTGTAAAGAACATGTGGCTTTCCAGTAAGCCTTCTTAAAAAGAAGTGGAAAAGAGGCAGAGCCCAAGGTCAATCTAGAACACCAAGGATGTCAATACATCGTGGCACCCAATGTCCAGAGTACCTTATTTTTCTGGCCCGCCTCGTCTCCAGGTTCAGCATACACAAGACCTTCCTCTATGCCCAACTCTCGTCGCCACCTTCCTTGAAAGCCATCTTACCTGATTGTCAAAGCACATCTCGACTGAGAACTGAATTTTGTCAGCTATGACACCTCCACTGGGGAAAATGGCGTAGATCACCAGGGAAGGATCAGGGGCTAGTCTGGACGTGAAGGTCAGGGAGAGTGAGAAGGAGCCTTTCAGTCCTGGAAGAGAAGAGGGAATGTGCAGGGGAGTGGCAATGCACATTCACCCACCCGCGGCTCTCACTGAATATTTGCCCTTCTCATTGGGCCAGCACTGGTGGTATCGCAAATGACTTCCCATTTTTACATTCTCCTGGGGTTATTGCTAGTGTTCTGTTCTCGTTGCTTCTGTAACAGCATATGAACTGAGTTTTTAACAATTTTCTTTCTTTTTTTTGAGTTGGAGTCTCACTCGCCCAGACTGGAGGGCAGTGGCCGCTCCCGACCACCGCAGCCTCGCCTGCTGGGCTCCGGCGATCCTTCCACCTCAGCCTTCCGAGTAGCCGGAATTACAGGCATGCGCTACCACGCCCGGCTGATTTTTTGATTTTATTGTAGAGATGAGGTCTCGCTTGCCCAGGCGGGTCTCGAACCCGCGGGCTCAGGCAATCCACTCACCTCAGCCTCCCAAAGGCGCGGGATGACAGGCTGAGCCACCGAGCCTGGTTGCCAATTTTTTAAAAACTATTTTGTAGAGACGGAGTCTTGCAACGTTGACCGGCCTGGTCTTGAACTCCTGGCCTCAAGCAAGCCTCCCGCCTCAGCTTCCCAAAGTGCTGGGATTACAGGCAGGAACCACTATGCCCGGCCCATACAAACTGTTTTCTGGAAGCTTCAGATATCCTTTACTCTTCCAAGAGAAGCATATACACTCACCTTTCTTCTTAGACTTCAGGCGTTTCTGCCCCTCCATTTCCAATTTCCCTTTCCCTATTAACTAAAGAAGAAAAGAAAAGAGTCAACCACATAGAAGTGATGGTCATTTCGCCTTGGCCCTAATTCTGGAGCTTCTCTGCATCCCTCCAACAGGAGAGGCTCCTTTCACAGTTCCAGGGTCTGGGGCAAGAATTCACCCAGCATCCATTAGCTTGACAAATGCCGGGTAGAGCCAGCCAATCCTGATGACCTCCAGTTGAGGTCTAGCTGAGAACCACCGGGGTGGGAAGGAAGGGTCTGAAAGCATAGACAAGATTCCTCACAGTGGATGTCGCCGGGCTCAGTGGCTCAGCCTGTAATCCCACGCCTTTGGGAGGCTGATGTGAGTGGATCGCCTGAGCCCGCGCGTTCGAGACCCGCCTGGGCAGCGAGACCTCATCTCTACAATAAATCAAAAAATCAGCCGGGCATGGTAGCACGCGCCTGTAGTTCTGGCTACGTGGAAGGCTGAGGCGGGAGGATCGCCGGAGCCCAGCAGGCCGAGGCTGCGGTGGCCGGGAGCGGCCACTGCACTCCGGTCTGGGCGACAGAGTGAGACTCCAACTCAAAAAAAAAAAAAAAAAAATTTCCAGGTTTTATTCTCTTGTAATCTTTGAAAACATGAAGTCAGCTAAAATCTGTCCTCATCACTTTTTTTTTGGAGGGGGCGGTTGTGGTTCAATTCAAAATTCAACGGAAATAAATGAGTTTACCCTAAATTATCCTGAGCCCTGCTGACATTTGACCCCCTGGAGGAAAAATCTGCTTTTCTAACTCTCCTTTCCCATCCACTCTCACTTGAAACAGAGTCCAGTGAGACTGTTTCTACACAGGCTGCCATCTCATGCCCCTGCCAGGTGCCCCCTGACCCCGGCAGGCTCCCAAGACACCCGCCTGGCGTCGGCTGCTCCACATGGCTCAGTCCAGCTGCACTGATCTCCCAGGCCCTGCGTTGTCTCTCCGGCCTGTTATTTTTCACCGACCTCTCCTCATTCTGTTGGATTAGTGTAACTTCTTTTTTAGCTTGGAGACACGGAAATGATGGAAGATACTGGAATCTTCCAGAGAGAAGAAAGTGTCTCAGAGACTGAGAGGAGAATAAAGGAGTCAAAGGACTCTGGACCGTCCAACCTGGGATTTGCGTGACTCGACTTCCTGGCCACCACTCAGGCCGACCTGTAAGGCTGCTTATCTACAGGCGTTTCTGTCAGGCTTCCAAGTTGTGATTTCATTTCCTCAATGAGGACGCTGTCAATGGAAGTTTTAACCCTAGGCCATCTATTTTTAAATATTGACCAGTGAAGCCGGGCTCGGTGGCTCAGTCTGTCATCCCACGCCTTTGGGAGGCTGAGGTGAGTGGATGGCCTGAGCCCGCGGGTTTGAGACCCGCCTGGGCAACTTGGCGAGACCTCATCTCTACAACAAATCAAAAAATTAACCGGGTGTGTTGGCAGGCGTCTGTAGTTCCGGCTACTCGGAAGGCTGAGGCGAAAGGATCGCCGGAGCCCAGCAGGTCGAGGCTGCGGTGGCCGGGAGCGGCCACTGCACTCCAGTCTGGGCGACCGAGTGAGACTCCAACTCATAAATAAATAAATAAATATTGAGCAGTGAAACACAGATGAAATTTATCCTGCATTCCATCGCCTCCTCACCCTCGCATCCACCCACCTCTCTTTCTTTTCTTTTTTCTTCTTTCTTTTTTTTTTAGAGAGCAGGATTTATTGAGAGGACAGAAAAGAAAAGCTCCCAGAGTGGGAGGGGGCCTGAAGGGTTGCCCTCTTTTTTTCCAGCCCTGTCCAGCCACATTTTTCTCAGTTAATTCCTTTCTCTTTTCTTTTCTTTTTTTTTTGAGTCAGGGTCTCACTCTGATGCCCAGGCTGGAGTGCAGTGGCACAATCATGCTCACTCTAGCCTCCATCTCCTGGCTCAGGTGATCCTTCAGCCTCAGCTCCCTGAGGCTACAGGTGTGCACCACCACACCCTATTAACTTTTTTATTTGTTGTAGAGACAAGGTCTCACTATGTTGCCTAGGATGGTCTCAAACTCCTGGGCTCAAGCAATTCTCCCACCTCTCAGCTTTCCAAAGTGCTGGGACTGCAGGTATGAGCGATCAGACCCAGCCTTAATTCCTAATTTTATTTTCCCACACAATTTTCCTGGGTTCTTGTTCAAAATCTCTTTATTCCTCAATTCTGTCTGTCTACACTGTGTCATACACCTGCCCCTAGCCACACGTGAATACTGAACATGTGAAGTGTGTCTAGTCCAAACTGAGCTATGCTTTGAGTGTAAAATACATACTGAATTTCAAACACTTAGTTGAAATTTTAAAATGTAAAATATCTATTCATTTTGTTGGTATTGATTTCATGTTGAAATGATAACATTTTGGATATACTGGGCTAAATAAAAATATTTTCAAAATTAATTTCCCCTGTCCTTTTATTATTATTATTATTATTTTTTTTTTTTTTTTTTTTTTTTGAGTTGGAGTCTCACTCTGTCGCCCAGACTGGAGTGCAGTGGCCGCTCCCGGCCACCGCAGCCTCGACCTGCTGGGCTCCGGCGATCCTTCCGCCTCGGCCTTCCGGGTAGCTGGAACTACAGCGCGCGCTACCACGCCTGGCTAATTCTTGATTTATTGTAGAGATGAAGTCTCGCCAAGTTGCCCAGGTGGGTCTCAAACCCGCAGGCTCAGGCAATCCACTCACCTCAGCCTCCCAAAGGCGCGGGATTACAGGCTGAACCACCGAGCCCGACTATTTTTTTTATGTGGTTTCTAAAACTTTTGAAATTGTCTATGTGTCCTGCCTTCTATATCTCCACCTAGACCGTCTATCCACCCTCTCTGATGTCGTTCCTCATTCCTTCCCCACCACTTTCGCCAGTTCCTGATTTCCAATCTCACATAATAGGAGACGATGACCTCCTGGTCAGGGCTTGCATCCTCTGGATCAATGTAATAATCCACCAGCACGTCCTGGGGCTGGCCACATCTCAAGAGGCCATGGAGCTGGTGGATGCCAAGAAAGCTGCGGGTTGGGTTATGGAAGGGCTGCAGGTGCAGGAAGGCATTTTGGTAGTAATGAGGCACTTGTTCTGGGTTATACACGAAGTCTTCCATCTGGAACTTGCCCTGAGAGAAAAAAGAAGAGAACGAAGTCCTTTTAGCATGCTCTTTAACCATATTAACCCCACGAACCTGTTATGGTATTCAAGCAGAAGGTCCAGCCTGAGCAGAACTAGATTTGCCATTTGGCTAATGACGCTGCAGGGCTCTCCACTCACACAGGCTCCTTCCAAGGTTCTGTGGCATTAGAAAGGGCCCTGAGGTCACGGTGATATTGTTTTGAGACTGGGCACGGTGGCCTACGCCTGGAATCTCTGCACTTTGGGAGGTCGAGGCAGGAGGAATCTTCCTGTCTAAAAACGGCATGTGACTAATAGGGATTCAGCCAAGAATATGTGAGAGATCCATAAAAGTGGTTGTGTGCAGCAACATTTTGGTAGTAGGAGAGTGACAGAAAAGCTAAATTAATGGGAAACTGTGGGTAATATACTTTCACAGGAGGCCTGGTGACAGAGAAGCACGACTTAGATTATACAGAAATCAAAGATTTAGTATAGAGGATAATAAGATTGAAAAATAAATATTTCTGAGTAGAGTGATTGAGTGATGCTTAAAGGAATAGTCAAATTACCCACAAGACAAATAGCATGTGTTCGTTTAAGAAGTGTGTTTGAAGCCGGGTTCGGTGGCTCAGCTTGTAATCCCGCACTTTGGGAGGCCGAGGTGAGTGGATTGCCTGAGCCCGCGGGTTCGAGACCCACCTGGGCAACTTGGTGAGACCTCATCTCTACAATAAATCAAAAATCAGCCGGGCGTGGTAGCGCGTGCCTGTAGTTCCTACTACTTGGAAGGCTGAGGCGGAAGGATCCCCGGAGCCCGACAGGTCAAGGCTGCGGTGGCCGGGAGCAGCCACTGCACTCTAGTCTGGGTGACAGAGTGAGACTCCAACTCAAAAAAAAAAAAAAAAAGAAGAAGAAGAAGTGTGTTTGAAGGATTGCATTCATGGCTTCAATTCTTTATGCCCCTATCCTGTATCAACAACCTCTACCATGTTGTAATCTTATCGTCCCCTCTGAGTCTGACCATGGGCCCACCATGTGACTCGTTGGGAAAGGGATGTTAGCTTATGCAACTGAAATAGAGGCTTGGAAAAGCTCTGTACATCAACTTTGGCTCTCACACCTCATCAAGGCCATGAGAAGATATCTGGGCTAGCTGGCTAGATCATGAGAGTCACATGGAACACCAGCTTCCAGCTCATGGATTCACAGATGTGGCGGGAAGTTCACCAGGATGGTCAGGACTACCTAACTGATTGCCCCAGGTGCATGAACAACGAATGCCTTCTGTTGCAAGATACGGAAGTTTTGCTGCCGTTTGTTGAGCTGCATTGTTGTGGCAGTTGATACAAGTAGCCTTCCTTATAGGTCCTAGAATCTAGAGTTCTCTTGTTTGCCAGTTTTATAAGTAATGGGGGAAGGGGGGAGGGGAAAGAGAAAGAAAAATACTTGACTGAAACACCTTTCTTTCTCCTAATTTTATATAGAAGATTAGATAGAGATGGGGATAAATTAGATGAATTAGTGGAAATAGTAGGCTTCATTCGAAGGTTATTTATTTGATTGATATTAAAAGCAGAAAGGATCTCTGGGCTCGGTGGCTCAGCCTGTAATCCTGCGCTTTGGGAGGCTGAGGTGAGTGGATTGCCTGAGCCCGTGGGTTCGAGAACCGCCCGGGTAACTTGGCGAGACCTCATCTCTGCAATAAATCAAAAATTAGCTGGGCGTGGTAGCGCGTGCCTGCAGTTCCGGCTACTCGGAAGGCTGAGGCGGAAGGATCGCCGGAGCCCAGCAGGTTGAGACTGCGGTGGCCGGGAGTGGCCACTGCACTCCAGTCTGGGCGACGGAATGAAACTCCAACTCAAAAAAAAAAAAAAAGCAGAAAGGATCTAATAAAAACTTTCTATCAACAGGGGATAAGGACAGGTGAGTGAGAGAAGAGGATAAGAAAACTTAAGCTGGACGCAGTGGCGTACGTCTGTAATCCTAGCACTTTGGGAGACAGAGATAGAAGGATTTCTTGAACCCAGGAGTTCAAGATCAGCCTAGGCAACATAGCAAAACCTCATCTCTAAAAAAAAAAAAAAAATCCAAAAATTAACTGGCGTGGTGGTGCATGTCTGTGGTACTTGGAAGACTGAGGCAGAAGAATCACTGAGCCCAGCAGGTTAAGGCTGCAGTGGCTGTGAGTATACCGCTGCACTCCAGCCTGGGCAACAGAGTGAGATTCCAACTCAAAAAAAAATTTAGTTTAAAAAGAAACAGGAAAATGTTGAAGTTTTCCTTCGCAGAAGCCTTTCCCTCCAGGAAGCTGGCCCTCCCCAAGGCTTACCTCCAGAGAAACGTCTGTCCCATTCCAACTGGATGTATCCAACTTGAAGGAAGCAAGACCATCCTTGTCAGTAACGAAGGTCTGATGCATTGCTCCATTTGTGCCATAAATCACCAGAAACACTGGACGGTCCTTGAGAAGGGAGCCATCATGGCCTCTAACTCTTATCTGAGGGGTGAAAGTCATTAGGGCATTAGAATTGGGTTTGGAGTAGGCTTGAATATGAGGCACAGTGAAGTAATAACAGAAAATCTAAGAATATATCCCAGGACAGAGTCCCGGAAAAGGCAGATGAGATTCAAGCATTTGAAACTAGGATCTATGAGGATCTGAGAAACAAGCAGAAGGACCAGCCTCAGCAGAACAAGATTTGCCATTTGGCTAATGACGCTGCAGGTCTCTCCACTCGCACAGGCTCCTTCCAAGGTTCTGAGGCATTAGGAAGGGCCCTGAGGTCACAGTGATATTGTTTTGGGAACGGGCACGATGGCCCATGCCTGTAATCTCTGCACTTTGGGAGGTCGAGGCAGGAGGATTGCTTAAGCCCAAGAGTTCGAGACCAGCCTGGGCAACATAGTGAGACCTTATCTCTACCAAAAAATAAAAAAATTAGTTGGGCATGGTGGTGCACACCTGTATTCCCAGCTACTCGGGAGGTTGAGGCAGAAGGATCACCTGAGTCCAGGAGGTAAAGCCTGCAGTGAGCTGTGAGCTGTGATCATGCCATTGCACTCCAGCCTGGGCAACAAAATAAGATCCTGAATGAGTCAGAGTCTTACTCTGTTGCCCAGGCCAGAGTGCAGTGGCATGCTCATGGTCACCACAGTCTTGACCTGCTGGGCTCAGGTGATCCTTCCGTCTCAGCCTTCCAAGTAGCTGCAACTACAGGCATGCGCCACCATACCCAGCTCATTTTTTGATTTATTGTAGAGATGAGGTTTCACCAAATTGCCCAGGCTGGTCTCAAACCCCTGGGCTCAGGCAATCCTCTCGCCTCAGTCTCCCAAAGTGCTGGGATTAGATGCGTCTGGCACTTTCTTTTTCTTAAAGAGAGCCTCTTTCTCCTCCCAAATTGTATAATCCTTAGGCTCAAAAAAAAAAAAAAACAACTGGAACTACCCTTGGCCTAGAGAAAAGGTAGTAAGATATCTAGGAATAAATTCATCTAAATGTATACAATATTACTGTGTAGACCAGTTGTGTGGGAAGTAAAGAAAGACAAGTTGAAAGAGGAAAGATTCAGTCTGATATCAGGAAGAAGATACTAACAGGAAATTTTTAAAACTCTAAAGAAAATGTTTAAGGAGCTGTCGTCAATGGCTCTCTGTTCAAAAAAGTTGGATATTAACCTCGCCTAGATGCAGGAGCCCAGGTTAGATGATTTCTCTAGAAATCTGGCAGCTCTTACATTCAAAGATTTGGACACTAGAAGATGAGCCCCTGGCATGAAGAAGGGTCCCGAGGTCACATTAATTAATATTTAAGACACATCTCAAGTGAGACTGAGGGCAGCACAGCACGAAGAGTTAAGAAGCCCCGTATGCAGGCTTCCTGAATTTGGCCATAGTTACCACTTATTAGCTGTATGACCTTGAGAAAAACCACTCATCCTCTCTTGTCTTAGTCTCCTCATCATAAACAAATAAATAAATACTCATAAATAAGTGAATACATGTAAAATGCTTGGGACAATACTCAGTGAGCTATTTTTTTACGGCTACAGGAAGGAGGCAAAAGTGGATAGTTAAACCTTTCTTGTCTATGCAGAGACAAGTCTTCACATACCTTCCCACTGAAGGGGAAATTGGGGTAATAAAAATTATTGGTGTCTTCAAAAGTCATTGATCCCATCTGTGATGAAATGTAGATATCCTGAGTGGTATTGGCCGCCACTCCTGCAGAGGAAAACCAGGTGTATAGTGATCTAAGCACCTGATACCCTCATCTTCATGTTTAACATCAAATCCCAGGGAGAATGGCGATACTGGAAATATGAAGTAGAATGCGTTTCTAGCCAAAGATCCAAACCAACTTATCCTTTCCAAACTTTTGGAGAAGTTGGAAGTATAGGGAATATTTCCTATAGATGGCAGGGTGGAGTCTGGCATTTCCCCATGACTAGTAACTAGGAACAGGATTACCTCCCAAACCAAACATTCATGAGGGTAGGTCTTGGACCCTCTGAGTGAATCTGTCCCTGAGACAGCCTTTTTCTTTCTCTGTCTCTCTCTCTTTTTTTTAATGACAAGGTCTCACTCTGTCACCCAGGATGGAATGTAGTGGTGCAATCAGAGCTCACTACACCATCCCAAGTGGCTGGGACTATGAGGCACCCGCCACCACACCCAGCTAATTTTTAAATTTTTTTTAGAGACTGAAACTTGCTATGTTGCCCAGGCTGGACTCACAATCCTGACCTCTTCCTGCCATGGCCTTCTAAAATGCTGGGATTACAGGTGTGAGCCACCACACCTGGACTCTTTCTCTTCTCTTAAAAGAGCCAAGAAGTACCACCACTTACCTGTCCCTTCCTCCACCACAGTAGCCACAATATTGATGTTGTGGTTGTACATATATCCAGTGAGGTTAAAGGTGGCCATGTCCACAGATGCTGAGAAGCATCCTGTTTTGTCAGTCTAGTAAGGTAATCAGAGAGAGAGAGAATGAGGAATCGAATTTCTACTTTCATTTCATAATGCACTGTAGAAGGAAATAATTTATCCGTATACCCCATATCTTTTTTTTGTTTTTTGAGTTGGAGTCTCACTCACGGTCACCACAGCCTTGACCTGCTGGGCTCAGGTGATCCTTCCGCCTCAGCCTTCCAAGTAGCTGGAACTACAGACATGTGCCACTACGCACGGCTAATTTTTTGATTTATTGTAGAGACAAGGTCTCACGAAGTTGCCCAGGCTGGTCTCAAAGCCCTGCGCTCAGGCAATCCTCTTGCCTGGGCCTCCCAATGTGTTGGGATTATAGACTTGAGCCACTGCACCAGGCAGTATACTCCATATCTTTAAGAGAGAAAAATGCTCCTATAACATGCTCCTATAACACTCGCACATATATAATCATAACGTGATGTTGAAGTGCTAAGATTTGAGAAAGGGAAAAAGAGCCAACTGCAGAACTGGAAAAGTATATCTTATAAAGGTTTAGGCTAATTTCTTGAATACAAGACAGACTCTGAAAGACCATTCATCCAGGATGAAGAACACTGCTTTGTTCTTTGGAACTGGGATAACGATCTTGTGAAATGCGTTCTGCTTTGGGCTTGTAACCACTTTTCTACATTGGTGTTTACTTCCTCTTTGAGACATGTGGCGAATTTCTACATCCCGCTCACTCGCCTGTCCAGAGAGGTTCCTACACTTGTCAGGCAGCTGTTCCCGTGCTCTGTCTCGATGCCAGTACGAATACGCCTTCTGACACACGGATGCCTGCACTGCTCCCAGCACAGGCTTTCCATAGGTGTACCTAGCCAAGAGAAGCGTGAACAGTCTGAGCTGGGAGGTTCTGCCTGAAAACCCGGCTCTCTTCCTTCAAACACCGCTTTCTCTTCTTTTCCACACTCTAGCCTCTGAACATGTTCTGACAGTCCTGCCTTCTTCTAGCTCTCTGTGTTTCCTGCTTCACCCAGAGCCTTAGGGTATTGCCATTACACAATAAGCACCATCCTAAGGAAAGCAACTGTATCTTTCTTTCTCTTGATTCCTGTTTCTCCATGGGATTCAATATTGTGTTCTGCATAAAGGAGAGAGTATATCAATAATACTGAGTGGACAAGGGGAAGGAAGGGCAGAAACACAATCATAACGTGTTCTTGGGTAAGTCACGACTCTGAACTACTTAAGATATCCCAGGGTTTTGTTTTGTTTTGCTTTTTGAGTAGGAGTCTCATTCTGTCTCCCAGGCTGAAGCACAGTGGCACGCTCGTGGCTTACCACCACCTTGACCTCCTGGGCTCCGGTGATCCTCCCGCCTCAGCCTCCCGAGTAGCTCGAACTACAGGCACACTGTGCTAATTTTTTATTTTTCGTAGAGGTGATGTCTCACTATGTTGCCCAGGCTGGTCTCCAACTCCCGGGCTCAAGCGACCCTCCTGCCTCAGCCGCCCAGAGTGCTAGGATTACAGACATAAGCCGCTGTGCGTGGTCAAAACATCCCAGGTTTTGGCCTATCCCCCCACCCAATCCCTCTCCCATCATTCTCTCAGTACAGCTTTAATTTCCGCCAGATCCAGAGCTTCTACTCTTACCTACAACAAATTTTCACTAGGAAAGATTCCTCCACCACGGATAGCTGCTTGGGGTCCACCACTTCCACCTTGAACTTCGGCAGCACTGGCGAGAGCAGCAAGAGAAGAGGGAAAGCCCAGGAGGAGGACTTGGTCAAATAGGGCAGGAACAGAGGGTTACAAAACAGTGGTGATTAAATGGATTGATTTAATTAAAGGGGTATTATTAAGGCAAAATGCTTCTGAAAGTTTTGGCTTGTTTAGCACTGACTCAACAATGAGTAAGTAATCCTGCCTCAGAGTAGATATGACTTTACCTTTGCTGATTTAGAGACTCTGTCACCCAGGCTGGAACACAGGGGTGCGATCATAGCTCACTGATGCCTCAACTCCTAGGCTCAAGCAATCCTCTTGCTTTAGCTTCCCTAGAAGCTGGGACTACAAGCATGCACCACCACACCTGGCTAATTCACATTTTTGTAGAGACAGGGTCTCTCTATATTGAACTCCTGGGCTCAAGCGATCCTCCCACCTTGGCCTCCCACAGTGCTAGGATTGCAGGTGTGAGCCACCGCACCCAGCCTGTGGCCAACACTGTGACCTGCCAATGTCCCCCACTTACCATACTCCTCCACACTGAAAGTGCCAAAGGTCTTGCCGTCAGCCACTGCCACCGTGTAGGTGCCCAGCGTTGCCTCTGGCGCCAGCTGGAAGGACAGGTCTACGATGCCGTGCTCAGGCACCACTTCTAGCCACTGTGCAATCCTGTTGCTATTTGGATCCTGTGTCCAATAAAGAGAAACGACATGATGTGCCTGGCTGTTTGCTTCCCACTGCGCGCCGCAAAATGCAGACCAAGACACCAAAAGCGCCGGGCTCGGTGGCTCAGCCTGTAATCCCAGCACTTTGGGAGGCCGAGGTGAGTGGACTGCCTGAGCCCGCGGGTTCGAGACCCGCCTGGGCAATTGATGAGACCTCATCTCTATGATAAATCAAAAAAATGAGCCGGGCGTGGTAGCGCGCGCCTGTAGTTCCAGCTACTCGGAAGGCTGAGGCGGAAGGATCGCCGGAGCCCAGCGGGTCGAGGCTGTGGTGGCCGGGAGCGGCCACTGCACTCCAGTCTGGGTGACAGGGTGAGACTCCAACTCAAAAAACAAAATAAAATGTAAAAAGACGCAAAAAGCAGGTAAAGAACCCACCCGTTGTTCATGACCCCTATGGTCTGCGTCCAGGGAGAACAGAACCCTGTGGTGTTTATCATCTTCTTCAACACTGAATGAGATAAATACTCTTATAGATCCAGCCCCCATTTGGGAGGAAAGGGGTCCTTGTGGACCCGAATGATCAGAGGGGGTCCTCTAAAGCGTTATTACCACTTTTAGAGAGTGGACGTCGGAATGTCTTTTACAAAGAACGTTTACTCCATTTCTGGTCTTGTAAAAGGACAAGGCTAAAAAATTGGTTGTAAGATACCTGAAAGATAGGTAACTTAATTGACAAACGGAGGAGAGGCTGTGGGGAACTCATTCTTCTAGATCTTTCCTTTGCAACACTTCTCACGGGTATTCATGTTATTGTTTAACTGTTGAGTGTCAATAAAAAGAACCATGACTGAAGACCAGGAAGAACACAGAACCAAGCCTGGCTAAACTGGCATGGCACAGGGAAGTGACAGGAATCAAAGGGGGTGTGGTCATCACAGAGGTTGGTGTCCTTGTCAACAGAGATTTAGGTCTGAGAGACCAGGAGGGCGGAGGCAAGAGGACAGGCACAGCTTGGGTGGCCGTGGGTGCTCGGAGCTGGGGCAGAGTCGTGGAGCTCTGGGCTACAAGTTCAGAGTTGTTTCTGCCTTTAGGTTTTTTGGTTTTTTTTTTGAGTTGGAGTCTCACTCTGTCGCCCAGACTGGAGGGCAGTGGCCGCTCCCGGCCACCGCAGCCTCGACCTGCTGGGCTCGGGCGATCCTTCCGCCTCAGACTTCCAAGTAGCCGGAACTACAGGCGCGCGCTACGACACCCGGCTGATGTTTTGCTTTTATTGTAGAGATGAGGTCTCGCCGCCCAGGCGGGTCTCGAACCCGCGGGCTCAGACGATCCACTCACCTCAGCCTCCCAAAGGCGTGGGATGACAGGCTGAGCCACTGAGCCCGGCTTGCCTTTAAGGTTTAACACCAAATTCTCATTCTTCCTTCTCCACAGCTGACAGAGACGACAAAGAAACATCTACCTACCTGTAGTTCCACCATAGAGTACTGAAAAGAAAAAAACGGATAATGTAGGTTAAAGTAGGATAAGGATAAACCTGCTAAAAGCAAACATTCACGAAGAACTCTCACCCTCTCTCTTGCCCATTTTTGTTCTTTCTAAATGGCTCTTCTGTGACATGGAAAGAATCAAACTGGGAGCAAAGACTTGCTGGGAGCAGAAAGGGGGAAATTTTCTTCAAGAAAATTCCAGTCTCCAAAAGATTTAAAGAAATGAAGCATCAGGCCGGGCAGGGTGGCTCACACCTGTAGTCCCAGCACTCTGGTAGGCTAAGTGGGAAGATTGCTCGAGCCCACGGGTTCAAGACCAGCCTGGACAACATAGCAAGACCTTGTCTTTCCTCATACAAGGGATCAAAAATCAGGAAGGACATCAGTTAGCCAGAACAGCTCTGGAAGGAAATAAGTGCTCAACTAGGAAAGTAGCATTTCCAACTGGAAGTTGTCTGAAGTTTCTGAATCAACTAGACAGAATCAGTTATATAAGGCTTATTTCAGTTGTTTGGGGATAAAACATTGTGATCTGTAAGCACAATTTCTGTCCTCGGTTTCTGGGTAAAATTCCTTTGGTTAATCTCAGAGTTTCAACTGACCTTGGAGGGAGGGGCTGGCCAGAGAAATGGACCAGGGAGGAAAGAACCACTTTACAAGAGAAACAGAGGCTGACTATGGACATCTGAGCACCTTGGAGTAATCTAGCATAACTTGAGCAAAGGAAAGATAATGTGACAAGGGCAGTAAATGAGACCAACCTTGAGCGGTAGAGCTAAAGCAGTGTTGGCCACGGCCCCCCTTTGACCCTAGCGTGTCCTTGTTGCAGTTCCAGAATCAACAGTCTGTTAAGAAATAAGTACTCACTCTTACACTGAGCTGCTGCTAAGAAGGGATACAAGGGATGGGAAGAAGGAGTTGGAAAGAACTCTAAACTGGACAAGACAGGAGTGTGTAGGCGGCCCGTCAGTAACAAACTGGTAACTTCTGTGAACCCAGGGAGAGGCAACGGCGACTCTGGGAATGTGAAAATGAAAGCTAAAAATGTGTTGTGTGTGTGTGTGTATGTATGTATATATACAAGGGGTGCCAAACAATATGTGTACACATTTTAAGTATGACGTTTGCTCAAAAGAGAGTGTTAATCAGATGAATGCTAGCATCACCGTGCGACAACCAGGTCAGAGAAAATGGCAGAAGCACAGTTGAGCGAATGTCATACTACACATTGTTACCGTAATTCAATTTAATTTCAAAAAGTAACACATAGATAACATCTTTTAAAAATGCTCATATTTTAAGCTGGGCTCGGTGGCTCAGCCTGTAATCCCAGCACTTTGGGAGGCTGAGGTGAGTGGATTGTCTGAGCCCGCGGGTTCGAGACCCACCTGGGCAGCGAGACCTCATCTCTACAATAAAAAAAAAAAAAAAAAAATCAGCCGGGCGTGGTAGCGCATGCCTGTAATTCCGGCTACTCGGAAGGCTGAGGCGGAAGGATCGCCGGAGCCCAACAGGCCGAGGCTGCGGTGGCCGGGAGCGGCCACTGCACTCCAGTCTGGGCGACAGAGTGAGACTCCAACTCGAAAAAATAAAAAAATAATAAAATAAAATGCTCGTATTTTGGCACCATATATATAAATATATAAACATAAATATAAAATACATATATATTTAATGCTATGTATATTTAGTCAGTGTTTTACTTTGTCACCCAGGCTGGAGTGCAGTGGCGTGATCATGGCTCACTGCAGTCTCAGACTCCTGGGCTCAGGCAATCCTCCTGCCTCAGCTTACTGAGTAGCTGGGACTACAGGCATGCACCACCACACCTGACTAATTTTGGTGGTTTTTTCTGCAGTGACAAGGTGCTATGTTGCCTAGGCTGGTCTCAAACTTCTGGACTCAAGCAATCCTCCCGCCTTGACTCCCAAAGTGCTGGGATTATAGGCATGAGTCATCGCACCCAGTCACATATGTTTATCCCAAAAAGTTTCAATGCGTAGGTGTGACTGAAGGAGAAGAAAGGACTCAGGGGTGTGTGAGAGGTGTCTCAGAAGCATGTAGAAATGACAGAAGCCCTAAGCTGAGGTCAAACCTGTTAGAAGGTTTATGATTCTAGAAAAAGCGTTGTTCAAGAAAAATGTATGTCTTCTCCAAATGTTGCCATACTTACCTCTTTGGCCTGTGTTTCCTTGGAATTGACTGCTTTGAAAATTGCCTTGCCTCTTTGTGAAAAAATGGTAGTGGGAGAGGATTTTCTCATTTCTTCCTTTTGCTGAATATACTCCTGAATTTTTTTTTTTTTTTTTTGAGTTGGAGTCTCACTGTCGCCCAGACTGGAGTGCAGTGGCCGCTCCCGGCCACTGCAGCCTCGACCTGCTGGGCTCTGGCAATCCTTCCGCCTCAGCTTTCCGAGTAGCCGGAATTACAGGCATGCGCCACCACGCCCGGCTGATTTTTTGATTTATTGTAGAGATGAGGTCTCGCTGCCCAAGCGGGTCTTGAACCCGCGGGCGCAGGCAATCCACTCACCTCAGCCTCCCAAAGGTGTGGGATTACAGGCAGAGCCACCAAGCCCGGCTAATTTTTTTTTAAAATAGGAATCTCACTCCCACACCTGGCTAATTTTTTTTTAATCTATTGTAGAGACAAGATCTCACCAAGTTCCCCAGGCTGGTTCAAACCCATGGGCTCAGGCATTCCTCTCGCCTCTGCCTCCCAAAGTGCTGGGATTACAGGCGTGAGTCACTGTGCCGGCGTGAATTATTTCTTAGTATTTGAGCTGCAAAGTCACTTGGCATCACTCCTGAAGAGGAGGTCTTGAAGTTTTCAGAAACAGCAAATGTAATCCTTTCTCAGGATTTAACCTGATTCATGTGTAGATCCCAAGGCTGAGAACTAATCACCTCTGTTTACTTCCAGGCAGACAGGGGCCAGAAGGATTGAGGCCAGTACTCTGAGGTGAGTACAGTAGTAATCTGATCTCCAAATATACAGCATCCTGCAACCCAGGGTCTTGCCTGGTCACACCTACAAGAATTTCTACGCTTAGAGAGAGAATCTTTCCTCCTTTTTCCTGTTCTCAACCTGTGCCATTCACTCCCTTCCCCTCCTCCCAACTAAATTCTCACCTTGTCATTCACTGGAACAAAGTTGCTGTCCAGGGTGACAATGCGGAAAAGCACTAGAAGGAAACAAATGTCATCAACAAAAGGGACTTTCCCCTCTCAGAATCTTCCTTCCATCCCTATTTCCTCATACATAATTTTTTCTTTTTTTTTTGAGTTGGAGTCTCACTCGGTCGCCCAGACTGGAGTGCAGTGGCCACTCCCAGCCACCACAGCCTCAAATGGCTGGGCTCCGGCGATCCTTCCACCTCAGCCTTCCAAATAGCCGGAATTACAGGCATGCACTACCACGTCTGGCTGATTTTTTGATTTATTGTAGAGATGAGATGAGGTCTCGCTGCCCAGGCGGGTCTCGAACCCACGGGCTCAGGCAATCCACTCACCTCAGCCTCCCAAAGGCGCGGGATTACAGGCTGAGCCACCGAGCCTGGCTTTTTCTTTCTTTTTTTGAGAGACAAGGTCTCACTCTTGCCCAGGCTGGAGTGCAGTGGCACGATCACAGTTCACTTCAGCCTTGACCTCCTGGGCTCAAGCCACCCTCCTGACTCCACCTTCCCAGTAGCTGGGACAACACACATGTGTCACCACACCTGACTAATTTTGTTTTATTTTTTGTGGAGACAGGGTCTCGCTATGTTGCCCGGGCTGGTCTTAGCTCCTGGGTTCAAACAATCCTCCTGCCTTGACTTCCCAAAATGCTGGAATTACAGGCATGAGCCACCACGCCTAGATTTTCCTCACATATACTTCTGAGTCAGCAAAACCCTGTCAGGTTTTACTTTTAAACAAAACTAGCCTGAGAGAGAGGTCAAGCCAAAACGTAATCTCTCTTCAGGGCCGTGACTGTGAAACCTCAGAATGGAGTGCCACTCTAAGGAGGAACGGACAGACACAAATAGCAGGTGCTCGAGTCAAATTTCCTTGATGCTTTCTTATTGTTTTACAAGCTGTTTGTTTTAAGACCCAGAAACCCCATCACACTTGACAAATTCTACTCCAGGGGAAACCCCAACGTGTGTTATAGATACACACTAAGTAGCAACTCCACCTTCACAGGCGCTTGTGTAACACACGTGTATTCAGCACCCATAACTCCTCATTCCCTCCAGACTGTCCTCTCCTCGTTCCTTAAGCTCCCCACCAAACACAAGTCCCCATTTTTCTATTGTTTCCCTTGCGGGGCACGGTGGCTTACACCTGTAATCCCAGCACTTTGGGAAGCTGAGACGAGGATTGCTTGAGCACAGGTGTTCAAGAGCAACCTGGGCAACATAGCGAGACCTCATCTCTACCAAAAAAGTCCAAAATTAACTGGGTGTGGTGGCACACACCTGCAGTCCCAGTTACTTGGGAGGCTGAGATGGAAGGATCACCTGAGCCCAGGAGGTCTAAGCTGCGGTCGTGCCACTGCTATGATCGTGCCACTGCACTCCAGCCTGGGCAACAGAATGAGCCCTCGACTCAAAAAAAGAAAAATTGTCTCCCCAGTCCCGAGGCCAACCCCAATCACGTGTCTCTTACCTTGCTGCCCTGGGGTGTAGACCGGTTTGTCAGTCTGTACAAAGGTACCAGTCCCCTGCCTCTGAATTAGAACCTTTTTCTTCTCCTCAAAACTGACGTTATTTCCAACTCCCGACACCCGGATTGTGGCCACCTCTTCTGTGCCACCAGCGGGAGGTGGTACCTGGCAGGAGAGGGGAGATCAAGGGAGGAGCAAGGGACCGGGGGAACAGAAGCAACAGGTCTCAGCCCAACAGTGAAGGAGTGAAGGGAAAGAACTGCGTTAGATAGGAGAGCCCAAGCAGAGCCACAAAACGAGTTGCCGGGAAGGAGAGATTTTTTTTTTTTTTTTTTTTTGAGTTGGAGTCTCACTCTGTCGCCCAGACTGGAGTGCAGTGGCCGCTCCCGGCCACCGCAGCCTCGACCTGCTGGGCTCCGGCGATCCTCCCGCCTCAGCCTTCCGAGAATTACAGGCGCGCGCTACCACGCCCGGCTGATTTTTTGATTTATTGTCGAGATGAGGTCTCGCTGCCCAGGCGGGTCTCGAACCCGCGGGCTCAGGCAATCCGCTCACCTCAGCCTCCCAAAGGCGTGGGATGACAGGCTGAGCCACCGAGCCCGGCTGAAGAAGAGATTAAGGTCAGGAAGTGAAAGAAGAAATCCAAGGTCAATGAAATTGTGGGTGAGCCATGGCCAGAAACTGAAGCTTAACTGAGAAGAGACAGGTTTATAGACCACGGCAAAGGTAAGATATCAGCAGTCAAAGTTAGACTATAGTGAGTGCCGAGGAAGGGAAGAGAATGGGGGGGTAAGGAATTCGATGAGGGCTGAGACCAGGCTTACCAGAAAGGAGAGGCAATGGAGATGCCTCTTCTTCAATCCAGAGTGTTCTAGCAACTTCTGGGTCTTGTCCTTGGTCTCCAGAGTAATAGTGAATTTCACATCACGGTACCCAGGGCTCAGATCCAAACAGACCTTCTGAGTGGAGGGGAAGTTAAGCTGGGCTGGTAACGTCACCAGGTAGTTTCTATTAAAGGAACGAAAGGATTTTAGAGCAATAATGGTTCATTCATTCAATGAAAAATTAAGTATTCTCCTAGGTACTCATACAGCCATGAATTTGACAGAAAAAGCCCCTGGCTTAATGAACCTCATAAAGGGAGAAGCAGACAAGTAAATAACTCAGTGCATAGCCCTGAGACTCCACTTTGACCCTCACTGAGAACCCATACCTAGTGTACCAAGGAGGAAGTTACATCTGTTTTGGAGACCAGGGTACATTTTAATCTTTATCATCTGTTTGTGACCAGTCTGGTCACCATAGCCAGACCCTAAAAATAGCTGGGTGCAGTGGCTCACGCCCACAGTCTCAGCACTTGGGGAGGAAGAGGCAAGAGGATCGCCTGAGCCCAGAGGTTCGAGGCCAGCCTGAACAACTTGGCATGACCTTGTTCTATAAATCAAAAACTGAGTCAGGCGTGCTGGCGCATACCTGTAGTTCCACCTACTTGGAAGGCTGAGGCGGAAGGATTGCCTGAGCCCAGCAGGTCGAGGCTGCGGTAAGCCTTGAGCGTGTCACTGCACTCCAGCCTGGGTGACAGCGAGACTCTGACTCAAATAAATAAATGAATTTTTAAAAATAAATAAATAGTGAGTGGACTGCCTGAGCCCGCGGGTTCGAGACCCGCCTGGGCAACTTGGCGAGACTTCATCTCTACAATAAATCGAAAAATCAGCCGGGCGTGGTAGCGCATGCCTGTAATTCCGGCTACTCAGAAGGCTGAGGCGGAAGGATCGCCGGAGCCCAGCGGGTTGAGGCTGCGGTGGCCGGGAGCGGCCACTGCCCTCCAGTCTGGGCGACAGAGTGAGACTCCAAATCAAAAAGAAAAAAAGAAGAGAGTAAACATGAGATGGAAATAAAAACAAACCAAAGTTTCTCTCCCCGACCCCATATTAATACTTGAGAAAGATGGGCAAAGAAACCACCTGCCCCAAATCAACTCTGACACCAAGTACTTACGGGAGATCTTCTGCAGTGGCTGGCAAGAGGACCACGATTCCTAGAAGGAGCAGAGCCCACATCTTCCTGGGTGAGGCAGACTCCTCAGGGTCAGGAGCCAGAGGTCTGCCCTCGGCTGTAGCTTATATGTGAACCCTTGGGTGAATGGCGCAGCTATGACGGATGCTTTAACCAATCCCTTACTGGGCTTCAGGGAAGGTGGTTGACCAGGGTAGGGCCACCGTTCACTTCTTCAGAGCTGTTTCTCCCTGGAACGTTCATACTGGTTCAGCTGGTTTTGAGGAAGAGCTGAGTATTCACCGCAGTAAAGCTCTCAGCACACATTTTGAACCCTTCCCTTTTTATCTGGCTTCAGTCCAAATTCCTATTCTCATTTGACACCCCTTTTTTTTGGCTTTTATTATTCCGTAGAGGCATACTTGGCAACACAGGGCAGTAGTCATAGAAAGGCAGTAAGCTTGCATCTAACTGGGAATTTTTAAAAATTCCTACTAGTCAGTGTTGGTGTGGCCATGGAAATCAAAACACACACAATCCTAGAGAAAATATAATGTGGACAGCCTTTCTCAGGGCAGTTTCACAAAACACAGCAAAAGCCTTTTAGGTTCGCATATCCTTTGCCTCAGCAACTCCCTCTCTGAAAGTGCGTCTTAATGGGCAAAAAAGGTCACAGCACACATGCATGCAAAAATGCAGTTATGCTGTTTCTTCAGTGTTCTTTGTAATGGCTATACTTAGAAACCCAGAATATAAGTTAGTGAGGATGCTTTCTTTCTGTAACTGATAACCAACCCACATCAACTTGGCTTAAACAAAAATGGATTTTTGAGCCAGGAATGGTGGCTCCCGCCTATAATACCAGCGCTTTGGGAGGCTGAGGCGGGAGGATCACTTGAGACCAGCCTGGGCAACACAGCAGCCTGGCAAGACCCCGTCTCTACAAAAATTTTAAAAAGTTAGCTGGGTGGTGATGCTTGCCTATAGTTCTAGCTACTTGGGAGTCTAGTAGCTCGAGGCTGTTATGAGCTGTGATTGTGCCACTGCACTCCCAGCCTGGGAGACAGAGGGAGAACTTGTCTCAAAAAAGGGGGGCGGGGCAGTTTGGTAACTGGGATGGATTAGAAAGGAAGGAAGCCAGAGGAACCCCAAGACTTTTTGGCTTGGAATTAGAAGCGGGGCACAGCCAGGATTCATTCCACCCAATCTTTCTCTTTCATGCACTTGTCTCTGGTTTGCTTCCTTTCTCCTATGGCACGTGGGCTTTCCTTCAAGCAGTGGGGAAGACAGCAGTTGTGGGCTCTCAATCCACATCCTTTCAGCTCCTTGACTCCAACTGACAAAATGTTTCACCTGATACAGAAATTGCTGAAGAAGGATTTCGTTCCCCTCACATGCTCACCTCTGGATCAGTCATTGTGCCTGGATCCTGTGATAGGCAGGGCCTGGGTCATTCTCCCACCCAGAGGCCACACTGATGGGCTGCTGTGATTGGCAACCTCATGAGAGCCACGTGGAGCTGGGAGGGGCAATGCTCCAAAGAAACCGCTACAATAGGAAGAGTGTTGGGGTAGACATGATACAGAAATAAAACATTAAGTGAGGCAGGTGCGGTGACTCACATCTGTAATCCCAGCACTTTGGGCAGTGGAGGCAAGAGGATTGCCAGAGGCCGCAGGTTCGAGACCAGCCTGGGCAACTGGGAGAGATCTCATCTCCACAATAAGTCAAAAAATTAGCCAGGCATGGTGGTGCACGCCTATGGTTCCAGCTATTTAGAAGACTGAGGTGGAAGGATTGCCTGAATCCAGCAGGTTGAGGCTACTGTAGCCATGAGCATGCCATTGCACACCAGCCTGGGCAACAGAGTGAGACTCCAACGAAAAAAAAAACAAAAAAAAATTAAGTGTAGGGCAACCCTTTCAGGTCCCCTCCCACTGTGGGAGCTTTTCTGTCCTCTCAATAAATCCTACTTTCTAAAAAACCAAAAAAATTAAGTATACTGCAATGCTCAATAATGAGTTTAGTGGAATCAATTGACATGTTAATATTAATATATTAATATAATATAATATATTATATTAATATGATATAATAATATAATATTAATATAAAAATATATAATATAATATATTATAATATAATATATTATAATATAATATATAATATAATATTATAATATTAATATAATATTATATTATTATTATATATAATTAATATATATATAATTAATATAATATAATATTAATATAATATGCAACCATTAAAAATAATGCTTTTGGTCAAGCACAGTGGTTCACACTTGAATCCCAGCACTTTGGATGACCAAGGTGGGTGAATTGCATAAGCCCAAGCGTTTGAGACCAGCCTGGGCAACATAGCAAGACCTCATTTCTACAAATAAATTTGTAGAAGGATCAACTGAGCCCAGGAGGTCGAGGCTGTGGTGAGCCGTGATTGTTCTACTGCACTCCTGCCTGGGGGTACCAAAAGAAAAAGATGTACCAAAAGAAAAAGACAACAACGCCTATCAAGATACAAACTAATCAACAGAACCAGACTCAGAGATGACTTAGATGGTAGAACTATCAGAGAGACTTTAAAATGGCTAAGAATAATATGTTAGAGAATTTCATAGAAAAGAAGGACAACATGCATGAACAGATGAGTAATTTCAAGAGAAATATGAAAGTGATAAAGTCTAATAGAAAGGCTAAAAATAAAAAGTACAGTAGCAGAGATGAAGAACTTCTTCTACAGACTCATTAGTCACCTTGAAACAGCTCAAAAAATAATCAATTATCTTAATGTTAGCTAAATAGAAATTACCCAAACTGAAACATAATAAGAAAAAGGAAAAAATTGTGAACAGAGTATTCAAGGGTTACAGGACAATATCAAATAGTTTAGCATACATGCTATTGGAATCTTGGAGAAGAAAGAAAGAACAAGCAAAAGAAATGTGTGAGAAATGAAAGAGAACTTTCCAAAAATAATGAAAAGATATAAAACAACAAATTCAAGAATCATAGAGAATCCCAAGCGGGATGAATACCAAAATAAAACACATCTACATACATTGTATTCAAACTGCTAAAAACAAAAGAGGACACCTTAAAGATGGCCAGAGAAAACAGACACATTATGTAACAGAAAAAGTTAAAAAATTTTTTAGACTACGTTGCCCAGGGGAAAAAAAAATTATAGCAAACTTCTCATGAGGAACAATGTAAGCCAGAAGACAGTGGATTGAATCTTTAAAATACTAAAAGAAGGCTGGGCTTGACCTGTAATTCCAGCACTTTGGGAGGCCGAGGTGGGAGGATTACTTGAGGCCAGGAGTTTAAGACCAAGACCAGCCTGGGCAACATAGCAAGACTTTGTCTCTTATTAGTAAAAAGAAAAAGTAACACAAATAAAAAATATAGAAATTGAGAATTCTGTACACAACAAAAATATCTTTTGGTAATGAGGGGGGAACTTTCGCAGACAAACAAAATCTCAAAGAATTTATGGCCAACAGATCTATGTTACAAGTAACATTAAAGAAAGTTCTTAAGGCAGCAGATGTAAGATGAGGGTTGGCAAACTATGGCCTCTGGTCAAATTCAGGCTTCTACTCATTTTGTAAAAAAAATTGTTCTGGAGCAGAGCAATACTCATCCATTTACTTATTATCCACAGCTGTTTTTGTGCTACCATGGAAGACTTGCGTGATTATAATAGCCTGCATGGCAAAGCCTACATTATAATTACTTTTTTATTTTTTGAGTCAGGATCTCACTCTGTTGCCCAGGCTGGAGTGCAATAGCATGATCATGGCTCAATGCAGCCTCAACCTCCTGGGCTCAGGCAATCCTCCCACCTCAGCCTCCCAAATTAAAAGAATTTCGGTGCCAGTAATGACTCCACACTCGGCCAGGACCAAGAGGCTTATTAAAGGGGGGTTGTTACAGAGAGCATCTGTAACAGAAAAAAAGAAAGAGAGAGAAGAGGGCTGTATTTATCAGCCTGACAGGGGCTGGAAGGGGCCGTGCTATGTTCCTATTGGAGGAGCTGCATGGGAGCAGGGTGGGGCCAACGCCCTGTTATAGTCCTTATTGGACGCATAACAAAGCTGGCTACGGATTGGAGCCTTGCAGGTTTGAAATTCGTGAGCAGGAAGGTTTGAAATTCGCGTGCTGGGGGAATTGGGCTCACAGAAGCCAGGACCTAGGGCCTTTGTTGGCTGGTGTGTCAGCGCCATTTTGGGAGCCGCCCCTCTGGTCGCTTCCTGCACCCTTCACAAGTACCTGGGACTACAGAAGTGTGCCACCATGCCCGATTTGGTTTTTTGTTTGTTTTTGTTTTTGTTTTGTTTTTTGTTTTGTAGAGATGAGGGCTCGCTCTGTCGCCTAAGCTGGTCTTGAACTCCTAGGCTCAAGCAATTCTCCTGCCTCAGCCTCCCAAAGTGCAGGGATTACAGGCATGAGCCACAGTGCCTGGTCCAAAGCCTACATTATTTACCGTCTGAGTCTTTGCAGAAAATGTTTGGTGACTCCTGAAATTAGAAACCAGATAGAAACTGTACAAATTAAGGAAGATCTCTGGAAATGCCATTAAATAAAATATTTATAAAAGAGACATTTAAAACAATGCTTAATCACTCTAAAAGATAAATGACTACCCAAAGGGAAAAAAAAGCTCATTCTGAACCTTCATGTAGAGGTGAGACATATTTTTTGCATATCAAGAAAAAGAGAATGAAAACTGAAGAAAGAAACATTGTATAGCCTGTTTAACATAATTCCTTTGACACACTTTCCTTCTCTCCTATTTGGGAATGTTCTCTAAATTTCATTCCTCTTCTTCCCTTTGTAACTTGTCCAAAGCTCATCACTACAAATCTCTGCTTCTCTCAGCTTTTCTAAAACCCCAGTAAAGACACCTCTATGTTCTTCAGCCGTGAATCTTCCTTCACCCTGGGTCTTTGGTTCTAGTAGATAAGATCTGCTAGGCCGAGTTCGGTGGCTCAGCCTGTAATCCCAGCACTTTGGGGGGCTGAGGCAAGTGGATTGCCTGAGCACGCAGATTCGAGACCAGCCCGGGCAACTTGGTGAGCCCTCATGTCTGCAATAAATAAAAAAATTAACCGAGTGCAGTAGCGTGCATCTATAGTTTCGACTTCTTGGAAGGCTGAGGCCGAAGGATCGCAGGAGCCCGGCGGGTCGACGCTGGGGTGGCCATGAGCGTGCCACTGCACTAGCCTGGACAACGGAGTGAGACTCCTACTCAAAAAAAAAAAAAGATGAAGCAGCCTTTCTTGGGGATAGCAACTTTCAGGCAATCAGCAATTTGAAGAAATAAGGCAAGATGTGTGAACTTGCTACACAATAATGTAAATCTGACTAACACTTCTGAACTGCAGACTTAAAAATGGTTACGAGTAATATGGGATGGCGGCACACATCTGTAGTCCCAGATGCTCAGAAGACTGAGGCTGTAAGGTCACTTCAGTCCTGGAGTTCGAGGTTGTAGTACACCTGTGAATAGCCACTGCATTCCGGTCTAGGCAACATAGTAAGGCCCCATTTTTTCTCCTCCTCTTCCTTCTCCTGCTGCTTCTTCTTCTTCCTCTTCCTCTTCAACAGGGTTTCACTCTCACCCAGGCTGGAGTGTGGTGGCACGATCCCAGCTCACCCTATCCTTGACCTCCTGGGTTCAAGATATTCTGGGGCTACAAGGGTGCAACCCCATGCCTGGCTAAGTTTTGTATTTTTGGTAGAGATCATGTCCCATTATGTTGCCCAGGCTGGTCTCGAATTCCTAGGCTCAAGTGAGCCTCCGGCCTCACAACTTCATAAACAAATGTTTGTGGGCAGATATTTACTTCTGCTAGGGACTGGCCCCAGTCCCAGAGTTTCTGATTCATTGGTCTCTGGTAGGGCTTTGAGAATCTGCATTTTGAACAAACTCTGAGGTGATGGTGATGCTGCCTGCCCAGGGAACATACTTTGAGAACCGCCACTATCATGCTGGAACTATGGGCAATTAGCAATGAGCCGTCAGCAGAAGGCGCAGAGAGACTTGGCCATGCAGACAAGAACGAAATGTCAAAGCAGCCTCCTGCATATGCTTTCGCCCATGCCATTCCCTTTGCCTGGATTGCCTTTTCTCCTTCTCTCCCTGGAGAGGTTCTCACTGTCCTTCCGGATTCGGCTACTCCCCCATGAAGGCGTTTCTAACCCATCTCATCATCTAGAACAAGTTTCTCTTTCTTCCGCGCCTCCAAATATCAGTGCCTGGTGAACTTGGCCACAGGCCTGAGCATCCAGCCTTGGGTCTTTGTGCTTATATGAGTCTTCCTCCACCCCCACTCGCCCACCCCACCCTGTCCCCCACCCCCGACCCAAACTGAAACCCAGGCGAGTGAGAGTCAAAGCTTACCCATCTTTTCCCCCTCCTGGCCCGGGTACTCAGTATGCATTCACAAACGAGGAACCAAGGGAGAAGGTCGTCCCGCTTCCTGTCCACCACTATTAATTCCTTCTGTACCCCAAACCGTCCAACGTTCTTTCTCTCTGTGAAGTTCTGTTTTAGTAAAGATTTTATGACTAGTGGTATTATCAAATAATCATATTTTCTTATAGCTAACTTCACACTCATTACATACTAGAGGAGAACTGATTTAATAATGAGACATCACAAAATGCTTGTTAAAACACGTTTTTCTGGGCCCCAGTCCCAGAGTTTCTGATTCACTGGTCTCTGGTAGGGCTTTGAGAATCTGCATTTTGAACAAACTCTGAGGTGATGGTGATGCTGCCTGCCCGGGGAACATACTTTGAGAACCGCCACCATCATGCTGGAACTATGGGCAATTAGTCAGAAAGGCTTCCTGGAGCCGAGAGCAAAGTTCTGATGATACAAGTGCAGAATGTCAACTTCTCCTCTGCATTCCCCCCACCAAGGTCCAATTGAAAGAGACCAATTGAAAGAAGGCTGAGATGGAAGGATTGCCGGAGCCCAGCAGTTCGATGCTGGGGTGGCCATGAGTGTGCCACCGCACTCCAGCCTGGGCAACGGAGTGAGGGTCCTACTCAAAAAAAAAAAAGAAAAGAATAACCCAGGGGACTTGTTTCTACAGTGAAAAATATTTTATCCATGGGAACTATCTTCTTTCTCTCGTCATTCTCTTCTCTTCCAGAAGGCTTCCAGGACTTCTCTGGGATTATCATCAGCAATTGCAGTTTGAGACTCTGCTCTCTGGAGTAAAATGAAAATAGTCACCATGTGGGGCAGAAGAAGGTGCCAGCATGAATGAACTCTCTGTGGAATGAAGCCAGACGTGTTCTCCCTTAATAGGAAGGAGAAGTTGCTGAGAAAATGAGGGATGGTCTCTGTTTTCTTGTTTATAATTTTCTGTAAAATACATCCACATAAGCAGGGATGCATAAGTAAAACAAAGAATGTTCAATTTAATCTACACTCTGGAGTACTTCGTGAACATTTGAAGGCCCAGAATTCAAGATTCATATCTACACTTTCCTGGAGGTCGCTCCTGCATGCACAGTGTTTGGAGCCCAGATGACTCTGTGTAAACTGTGAGGGGCGAGCTCTGTTTGCTAATTATTGTATAGTCACTGGCACCTAGGAAGCTTTCACTCAACAGGGTCATATATGTATGTTTGTATATAAACAAAGTATTGGATTTGATCTAAACATCCCTTCAGAGCCTTGTTAAGAATAACCCAGGGATCCGGGCTCGGTGGCTCAGCCTGTAATTCCAGCACTTTGGGAGGCTGAGGTGAGTGGATTGCCTGAGCCCGTGGGTTCAAGACCAGCCCGGGCAACTTGGCGAGACCTCTTCTACAATAAATAAAAAAAATTAGCCGGGCATAGTAGCATGGGCCTGTAGTTCCGGGTACTTGGAAGGCTGAGATGGAAGGATTGCCGGAGCCCAGCAGTTCGATGCTGGGGTGGCCATGAGTGTGCCACCGCACTCCAGCCTGGGCAATGGAGTGAGACTCCTACTCAAAAAAAAAAAAAAAAGAAAAGAAAAGAAAAGAATAACCCAGGGGACTTGTTTCTACAGTGAAAAATATTTTATCCATGTCTCCCCTCATTCCCAGGCCCAACACACACACATGCACACACCAAGCGTCTTTGTTACAGTGGAACACTTGTGATGACCTCTGGAGGCTCTGATTGATTTGGACACAAGGGAAAGCCAGTATATCCAAATGACATTCTGGTCTACTCTAAATAAACTCTCAAGTAAGTAATCAATTTTATTATAAATCATTTATAGAATTTTGTTACAAATAATTTTACAAAAAGTTTATACGAAAATGAATATTAATTAAGGAAATATGAAACTTAGAAGTCTAAGATATTATAGACTAGATTTCACTGTTTCTTGTCTTTAAAAACATGGGTTCACCCTGTACCAGCAGTCCCCAACCTTTTTGGCATTGGGAATTGGTTTCATGGAAGACATTTTTTCCGTGGGATGAGGGTGGGGGGGAGGAGTTTGGGGATGATTCATGCACATTACGTGAGTTGTGCACTTGATTTCTATGATTATTACATTGCAATGCATAATGAAATCATTATACAACTCACCATAATGTAGAATTAGTGGAAACCCTAAGCTTGTTTTTCTGCAACTAGACAGCCCCATCTGGGGGTGATGGGAGACAGTGACACCTGAAGCTTGTTGCTTATGCCCAGTCTACTCCATAATCCCATTTTGGTTGCAGTCCCTGCAGAAAACCTTGCTTCACAAAAACGGGATATTGGAAATGGAAGTAGGCTTTTTAGCGGTTTTGTGGCAATCTCAGGATATTCCGCCTTGACTTTAATCCCAAATGGAGATTTAAAGTTGTCTTGGCCGGGCGTGGTGGTTCAGCCTATGTAATCCCAGCACTTTGGGAGGCCGAGGCGAGAAGATTGCTTGAGCCCAGCCTGGGCAACTTGGTGAGACCTCGTCTCTACAATAAATCACAAAAACTAGCCAGATGTGGTGGTGTGCTTCTATAGTTCCAGCAACTTGGAAGACTGAGGCAGAAGGATCCCCTAAATCCAACGGGCAGAGGCTGCGGTGGCTGTGAGCATGCCACTGCACTCCAACCTGGGCGACAAGAGTGAGACTCCAACTCAAAAATAAATAAATAAACAAATAAATAATAAAATTGTCTCAAACATACTTTTAAGGCCACCGTCATTCGCCATCTCAAGTAGCAGATCCTCTTTTAAGACAAAGTAGAGTCACCTGGTTTATTCACAAATGGGTTGCGAATCCATTTCTTCCCAGTTCGGGGGTTTTTGTGGTTGGGAAGTGATGCTCAAACTCTTTGGAAAGTGGAGATAGGTGATCATGCACAAGCTGGGAGAAGGAAGGCCCCGGTTCAGTCTCTTTCAAAATCTCTCTGCTAATGTTTGAAATATGTCAAAAATTCCAATGTTCACCTGTCACTCCCATAATTCTAGTTTGGCTTTGAATTAAGCCTCTTTCTCTGCCAACTGGAACACAGTTGCCATTCTCCCCTGAAGAGATGGATTAAGCTTGTGAGCAGGTTGGATATGTCATACAAACAAGCAAGTTTTGCAACCCATTCTGTGTCATTGAAATGACACGGTAGTGACTCTTTTTCTAAAATAAATCTCTGGAGAGGCTCTTGTAACTCAAAAACTCTGGTCAGTGATCTACTTTTAGAAAGCCATCTCAAAGCCGGGCTCGGTGGCTCAGCCTGTAATCCCGCGCCTTGGGAGGCTGAGGTGAGTGGATTGCCTGAGCCCGCGGGTTCAAGACCTGCCTGGGCAACTTGGTGAGACCCCATCTCTACAATTTAAAAAAAAAATTAGCCGGGCGTGGCAGCTAATTTGGTGGAAACCACCACTCCAGCAAGGTGGAAGGATTGCTAGAGTCCAGCAGGTCAAGGCTGCGGTGGCCGGGAGCGGACACTGCACTCCAGTCTGGGCGACAGAGTGAGACTCCAATTCAAAAAAAGAAAAAGAAAAAAGAAAAAAAAAAAAAAAGAAAGCCATCTCACTTCTGTGTATAAAAGAAGATGTGTGTGCGCTGCGTCCATCTCCTCACAGAGCTGCGTGAACAGTCATGAGCTGAGGGCATGTTCTTTAATGTGGCTGACAATTTTAATCGCATCCTACAAAACGTTGTTAAGTTCAGGTGACATTTTTTTGAGTAGGCAGCATTTCTCTATGGATAACACAGTACGTAGATGCACATTTAGAAGGTAACTCTTTGGCCGGACTCAGTGGCTCAACATGCAATCCCAGCACTTTGGGAAGTCGAGACGAGTGGATTGCCTGAGACCCCAGGGTTCGAGACCAGTCCAGGCTACTTGGCAAATCCTCGTCTCTACAATAAATCAAGAATTAGCTGGGTGTGGTAGGGCGTGCCTGTAGGTCCAGCTACTTGGAAGGCTGAGGTGGGTGGAACGCCGGAGCCTAGTAGATCGATGCTAAGGTGACAGTGAGTGTGCCACTGCACTCCAGCCTGGGTGACGGAGTGAGACTCCAACTCAAAAAAAAAAAAAAAAGAAAAGAAGTTAACTCTTTGATCCACGTAGTGAAACCAGAAAACCATCCGGTCATGGCAGCTGCTCCATCCAAGCACAAACCAACACAAAAATTACCAATTCAAATTCTGCACTAAATCCCTGAATGCAAATGCCATAAAAACTAAGATAGACAACTGGGACCTTATCAAACGGAAAGCTTTTGCACAACAAAAGAAACCATCAAGAGAGTGGGGAGACACCCCCACAAAATGGGAAAAAATATTTGCACATTATGTATGTGCTAAAAGCCTAACATTCAGGATCTACAAGGAACTCAAATGAAGTGAAAGGAAAAAAACAACTCCATTAAAAAGCAAGCAAAGGACATGAAGAGATACTTTTCAAAAGAAAACATGCAAGTAGCCAACAGATACATGCAAAAATGCTCAGCCTCACTAATCATCAGACAGATTCAAATCAAAACCACAATGAGATACCACCTAACTCCAGTAAGGATGGCCATCATTAATAAACCAAAAAAACAGCTGGGCTCGGTGGCTCAGCCTGTAATCCCGCGCCTTTGGGAGGCTGAGGTGAGTGGATTGCCTGAGCCCGCGGGTTCGAGACCCGCCTGGGCAGCGAGACCTCATCTTTACAATAAATCAAAAAATCAGCTGTGCGTGGTAGCGCATGCCTGTAATTCCGGCTACTCGGAAGGCTGAGGCGGAAGGATCGCCGGAGCCCAGTGGGTCGAGGCTGCAGTGGCCGGGAGCAGCCACTGCACTCCAGTCTGGGCGACCGAGTGAGACTCCAACTCAAAAAAAAAAAAAAAAAAAAAAAACCAATAGATGCTGGCACGGGTGAAAAGAAAAGGGAATGCTTCTACACCGTTGGTAGGAATGCAGGCTAGTTCAACCTCTATGGAAGGCAGTGTGGTGGTTCCTAAAAGAACTAAAAATTGAGCTTCCATACAATCCAGCAACACCTCTCCTGGGAATTTACCCAGAGGGAAATAAATCGTTCTACAGAAAAGACACCTGCACATGCATATTTATTGCCGCATTATTCAAAATAGCAAAAACATGGAACCAACACTATTGCCCATCAAAAGTGGACTGGATAAAGGAAATGTGGTCCATAGACACAGTGGAGTATTGTGCTGCCCTAAAGAACAAAATCACGGGCTTTGTAGCACATTGGGTGGAGTTGAAGACCATCGTGCTCAGGGATCTATCACAGAAGCAAAGAACTGAATCCTGCATGTTCTCACTCATACGTGGTCCTTGAACACTAACCACATTAGCCCAAGGGAGGGACGGGCAGTTGATGGACACTGCCAGTAGGTCGAGGCTAAGGGAGGGAGGGCGGTCCTATGCCAGGGGAGGTGAGGGCTAGCTGGAGAACCAGCCGCCCCCGCATGCAGCCTACTTGTGTAGCTAACCCTTTCTTGTACCCCACATCTCCATAATAAAATACAATGTAATTTTTTAAATGACCAGTTCGGTTGTCCTGATGTGTAATCATTCAAAGACATGAGTAGCTCTTCAGCTGTGGTATTGGTTGGCAACAAAGTGCACGTAATGTATCCTCATGCACATCCTCCTGAAAAATACATCACATGTAAACAAGCAATGTTGTCTTGTCAACACTGGTAGACCCATCAACCTGGATTGTATACCATGGTGACTCATTAATCTTCTCTAACAATTATGCCTTAATATCCCCCTGCTCTTTCTTTCTTTCTTTCCTTTTTTTTCCTTCCTTCCCTCCCTCCCTCCCTCCCTCCCTCTCTCTCTCTCTCTCTTTCTTTCTTTCTTTTTTGGAGTTGGAGTCTCACTCTATTGCCCAGGCTGGAGTGCAATGGCACGCTCCCAGCCACTGCAACCTCGACCTGCTGGGCTCAGACGATCCTTCCACTTCAACCTTCCAAGTAGCCAGAACTACAGGCGTGCGCTACCACGCCCAACTAATTGTTGGATTTATTGTGGAGACCAGGTCTCACCATGTTGCCCAGGGTGGTATCGAACCTGCAGACTCAGGCAATCCTCTTGCCTCGGCCTCCCAAAGTGCTGGGATTATAGGCTTGAGCCCACTGCACCCAGCCTGCTATTTCATCTAATTAATTTAGTTATGGTGCTGGCCAAAAAAGAGAAAGAGGAAGAGAGGAACACGTGCCACGTTTTGAACGGCAGTCTCTCCTAAAAGTTCACAACAAATGTCCTTAGCAGCAGGCAGGATCAACTCTTCGCCAATAGTAAAGGGTTTCTTAGCTTGAGCAATGTGGTTTGCCGATCACATGAGCGTGTGGTGGAAACATGTGAGCGAGGCTTGGTTCTGCGTTCCTGCTCCTGTCATTCTGCCTCTGCTTTTCACAGAAGGGGAATCACCCAGGTCCACTTACACCCACCCACTCTCTGCAGGGGGCGACTCACTTGCCAGTGGCAGCCGTCACTCCCCCTCTCCACCACTTTTCTCGGTCAGTTGGCCCACCATTGATTTTCATCTCTTGACTCCATTTGAAAATCTATTTGGAAGGCTGAGACGGAAGGATCGCCGGAGCCCAGCAGGGCGAGGCTGCGGTGGCCGGGAGTGGCCACTGCACTCCAGTCTGGGCGACAGAGTGAGACTCCAACTCAAAAAAAAAAGAATCTCCAAAAGTCGGGCTGCATAAAACCCTTTGCTGACATAGCATGTGGTGTGTCCGGATAAAACTGTGCTGGAATGGAACAGCTAAGGAAAATGTTTTTTGTTCCGGTGTGTTTGAAATTCCTTTTTTCTTTACATTTCCCAGCTTTTCTAACTTCTTCCTATGTGTTTTCCACCTTATCCTAAACCATTCTGCTCAAGGGTATTATTTTCTCATTTCCAGATCATTTCTACTTGTTCACATATAGTCTTTGATCTTATGTCTGCTAACGTTTTCTTTGAACATTTTCTTTTCCGTGACTTCCAAAGAGCTATTAGCCCGCTTTTCTTGGTGACCTCCCAGGAGACAGCTTAGTCGTATCTGCAAGGAGATGATATTCTCAGCAAGCCGGTTTTCTGCTCACCTTATTCCAGGAGCAGCCAGAGAAGAGGGACCTGTTGTCCCACTCCAGGACTGCTGACTTGAGGTTCTGCCTTGGAAGAGCGAACCACAGGCAAGGAAAAGAAGAGCAGGACCAGTTGAAGCCGGTGCCACTCCCTGCTGGCCTCTGGGTCTCCTCCCTGTCTTACTCACTACTGGCTTCGCTCTGTTGCTTTTTCAAATCCACCTAAGTAAGCCATACCATGTGCCAAAGTTCAAATACGAAGGCATCAGGGCAAGTGAGGTCGCCACCCAATCCAACCCAAGCTTAGACAGGACATGACCCCACGGGTGGTTTCCTAAAGTAAGAAATGACAGAAGATGGAAGGTTCATGTGAGAAAAGAAAAAGAGAAATGGGAGGGTAACATGCTCAGCTTATACTCAGAAAGACTTCTTTTCAACAGATATTGATTGAACACTGTTACGGGTTAAATTGTGTGCCCCCCTCCCATTTAAATGTTGAAGTCCTAACCCCTAGTATCTCAGGATGTGATTGTCTTTGGAAATAGGGTCCAGCCTGAGCCTGCCCTGTAGATTTGGGACTTGCCAGCTTCCACAATGTGTGAGCCAATTGTAAACTCCTCAAGGCATGGGAGAGAGACGGGAAGGGAAAAATATCTATCTATCTATCTATCTATCTGTCATCTTGTGTATCTGAAGAAACACAACTCATGCAAACACTTCTAGTTAAACACTAGAGAATATATTTGGAGATGTTTTCTTTGACTTCAAAGGAAGTATTTCAGAACATAAGATGTTCACATATGAAAAATCTAATAACAAACAAGGAAAATACTAAAGAAATGTCACTGAATAGCATATGATTTAGTATCCAAAGCATACATATTACTCATTTAGAAGATTATGGGCCGGGCTTGGTGGCTCAACCTGTCATCCCAGCACTCTGGGAGGCTGAGGCGAGTGGATTGTCTGAGCCCACGGGTTCAAGACCCACCAGGGCAACCTGGCGAGACCTTGTCTCTACAATAAATGAAAAACAATTAGCTGGGCATGGTAGCGTGCACCTGTAGTTTCGGTTACTTGGAAGACTGAGGTGGAAGGATCCCTGTAGCCCAGTAGATTGAGGCTGTGGTGGCTGGGAGCATGCCACTGCACGCCAGTCTGGGCGGCAGATTGAGGCTCCGACTCAAAAAAGAAAAAAAAGAGAAGACTATGGATTGAATTAGAGCTGTCAGGAAAAGCTTAACGGCATGTAAATCAGCATGTTACTTAGAAGTTTCAGGGAACCTCTTTGATCCAGGCTTTCATGATGTTTTTGTCATTTCTACGCTTCTGACTTTCATCCTTTCAAAGAAGCAAAAATCTCACTTCTCTTTTGAAGGACAAAATCCCGTGCTCTCAGTCCTAACCATATCATTTTCTCAATGAGACACAAGCATGTTCATACTAAGCCACCCTTTCTGAATTTGATGTTGGCGCGATTTGGGAGGGGGGGAGGAGAAGAGAGGTAGTGAAACAGATGAAAGTACTTCCTATAAAGTAGAAACTCTTTCAGGGAAAGAGGACTATGTAAGGGATTTATGGGAGAGAACAAAAGATTTCCTTGAAATGCAGCAACGTCTGGCACATAGTAAGCATTCAGTACATTTTTGTTGACTGTCTCAAGAGAATAAGTAGGAAATAAATTTTTTTGAAGTTAGAGATCTAGATAAAATTACATTATACCACCAACCACTATCTTATTACTGTGGTAATAAGATGTTAGATTTACTAGACAAAGACTTTAAATCAGCTATTTTAAATACATTCAAAGAGTTAAAAGAAATCATGTTTCAAGAACTAAAGAAAGTAGGAAAATAATGTCTCACCAAATACAGAATATCGACAAAGAGATAGAAATTTTAGAATGGAACTAAGTAAAAATTTTGAAATTAACAAGTAAAGCAGCTAAGAAAAATTCACTAGGCGAACTCAACAGCAAAGTTGAGAAGGCAGAAGAAAGAATTGGTCATTTAAAAACAGGTCAGTTGAGATTATGCAGTCTGAGAAGAAAGAAAAAAAGACTGAAGAAAAGTAAACAGAGCTTCAGAGACCTGTGAGATCCCATCAAGCAAACTAACATACTCATAGTGGGAGTTATAAAAGAGGCGAAGCCGGGCTCAGTGGCTCAGCCTGTAATCCTGTGCCTTTGGGAGGCTGAGGTGAGTGGATTGCCTGAGCCCACAGGTTCGAGACCCGCCTGGGCAGCGAGACCTCATCTCTACAATAAATCAAAAAATCAGCCGGGCGTGGTAGCACGTGCCTGTAATTCCGGCTACTCGGAAGGCTGAGGTGGAAGGATCGCCAGAGCCCAGCAGGCGAGGCTGCGGTGGCCAGGAGCGGCCACTGTACTCCAGTCCGGGCGACAGAGTGAGACTCCAACTCAAAAAAAAAAAGAGGCGAAAGGGGACAAAACATTTTTGAAAAAATAATGGCCAAAAACTTCCCAAATTTGATGAAAAACATTAATCTGCACATTCAAAAAGTTGAATGAACTTCAGGTTGGATAAACACAAAGAGATTCACACCCAGATACGATTTAATGAAATTGTTGAAAGACAAAGATAAAAATAATCTTGAAAACCATGAGACAACAACTCATCACATACAAAGTATCCCCAGTAAGTTAACAGATGGTTCCTCACCAGAAACCATGAAGAGCAAAAGCCAATGGGATGATACATCTACCATGCTAAAAGGGAAAAACTGTGCTCTAAGGATTCTATATCTGAAAAAAAGTATTCTTTCAAAATGGAAAAATTAAGACAATTCCAGATAAACAAAAACTGAGAGATTTCACCAGGCACAGTGGCTCACGCCTGCAATCCCAGCACTTTGGGAAACCGAGGCGAGAGGACTGCCTGAGTCCAGGGGTTTGAGACCAGCCTGGGCAACTTGATGAGACCTCATCTCTACAATAAATCGAAAAATTAGCCAGGCGTGTGGCATGTGCCTGTTGTTCCAGCTACTTAGAAGGCTGAGGTGGAAGGATCACCCGAGCCCAGCTGGTTGAGGCTACAGTAAGCCATGAGCATGTCACTGCACTCCAATCTGGGCAACAGAGTGAGTCTCTGACTCAAAAACAAACAAACAAACAAAACACAGAGATTTCATTAATATTAACAGCAGACCTGTCTTACAAGAAATACTATAGGGGCCAGGCGTGGTGGCTCAAGCCTATAATCCCAGCACTTTGGGAGGCCAAGGTGAGAGGACTGCCTGAGCCCGCGGGTTCAAGACCAGCCTGGGCAACTTGGTGAGACCTCATTTCTACAATAAATCAAAAAATTAGCTGGGTGTGGTAGTGCGTGCCTGTAGTTCCGGCTACTTGAAAGACTGAGGCGGAAGGATCGCCTGAACCCAGCAGGTCGAGGCTGCAGTGGCCATGAGCACTCTAGCCTGAGTGACAGAGTGAGACGCCAACTCAGAAAAAAAAAATACTATAGAGGAGTCTTTCGGGCTGAAACAAAAAAACTCTAGACAGTAATTTGATCCATGTGAAAAGATAAACAGCACCAGTAAAGGTAACCTACATTGATAAAAATAAAAGACAGTATAAAGTCACACTTTGTAGTGATTTTTTTCTCCTGTCTGATTTAAAAGACAACTGTATGATGCAATAACTATAAATCTATGTCGTTAGGCACATATGTATAAAAAGATAATTTTTGATAATAACAGCCCACGGGCAGGAGACAGAACTACAAAGAAGCACAGTTTGTGTATATTATTGAAATAAGGCTGGGGCCGGGCTCGGTGACTCAGCCTGTAATCCCACGCTTTGGGAGGCTGAGGTAAGTGGATTGCCTGAGCCCGCAGGTTTGAGACCCACCTGGGCACCTTGGCGAGACCTCATCTCCACAATAATTCAAAAAATTAGCCGGGCGTGGTAGCGCGCACCTGTAGTTCCAGCCACTTGGAAGGCTGAGGCGGGAGGATCGCCGGAGCCCAGCAGGTCGAGGCTCCGGTGGCTGGGAGCGTGCCACTATACTCCAGCCTGGGTGACAGAGTGAGACTCCAACTCAGAAAAAAAGAAGGCTGGTATTAACCCAAATTAGATTGTTGTAAATTAAGATATTATTGGCAATCCCCAAGGCAACGACTAGGAAAAAGAATTAATTATACATTTAGCACTGAGTCACTGCCAAATATCAATTAGATGCTGCATGAATTTATCTTGAACTTATTTTATTTCTTCATGACTGAAAAGTTAGCAGCAGCATCTTACCTTTGGAAACTTGTCTAAGTAACTAAGCACCATAGGATTCTGCATGAATTCTAGGAACATTCCTCTACAAGTGCCTCGCTATTTGTCTGGCTTTGTGAGGATCTTAGAACATATTTGGTGGAAGTTTAATAAGGGGAGGTTAGATCATGTTTCAAATGTAAGGAGTGTCACCAAGTTCCTAAAGGAGATGCCTGTTTTCTTTTTTTTTTTTTGAGTCGGAGTCTCACTCTGTCGCCCAGACTGGAGTGCAGTGGCCGCTCCCGGCCACCGCAGCCTCGACCTGCTGGGCTCCGGCGATCCTTCCGCCTCAGCCTTCCGAGTGGCCGGAATTACAGGCATGCGCTACCACGCCCGGCTGATTTTTTTATTTATTGTAGAGAGGAGGTCTCGCTGCCCAGGCGGGTCTCGAACCCGCGGGTTCAGGCAATCCACTCACCTCAGCCTCCCAAAGGCGCGGGATTACTAGATGCCTGTTTTCACCAATCATATATTTTATACTGTATCACTGGAATATTGATGGTGATATCCATTGTTATTGTAGGCTACTTCCAGTAGGTGGAGTCAGAACACAGGGGACCCATCGGGGGACAACTCATTCAAATGAGACAAAACAAATATTTTAAAAGGCTTGAGCAAAAATAGGCAGTCATATGGGCACAGACATTAAGGAGCATCCTCCCAGGCAGAAAGGATGGAATATTTGTGAAAGAGATTGTTTGTTTTGAAGTTGGGGTCTCACTGTGCTGCCCAGGCTGGAGTGCAGCGATCATCGCACACTACAGATTCCAACCCCTGGACTCAAGCAATTCTTTTGCCTCGGCTTCCAGAGCAGCTGGGACTACAGCTATACCTGTGCTGATGAGGACCCAGCTGAAGCCACAGGGGAATCTCCCACAGATCTCAGGATTCTCTCACTGAGCGGCTCTTTCCTCCGGGGTGGTACTTGGCTCTGAGAATTCTAGTTGCCCTGACCCTCTGACTCTCAAATTCATTTTTTCAATTTAGTAACACCACTACACACCCTCCTGTTAGATTGCCCGCTCCTGCTCTGTGGCCTGGAAATTCTCCCCAGATAATAAGCGGTGGCAAGTACACGAATCACCTTGGTTATTGTCTCTCTCTAAGGGATCACTGCCATGTACTGATTAAAATCCAATATCTAAAAAACACTGCTTCTATATCATGTCTTCTTTTCCAGAGAGCAGAGCAAACCCAGTCCCTGCTATCCATCTTGACCAAAAGCAGTTCTTTTGCTTGTATTATTGCTGTAACTTCCCTGCTTCTGCCCGTGATTTTCCAGAATCTATCATCAATATTGTAGCTAAAATGATCCTTTTAAAAATATAAAATGGAGTCGGGTATGGTGGCTCACATCTGTAATCCCAGCACTTTGGGAGGCCCAAGACAGGAGGATAGCTTGAGGCCAGGAGTTTGAGATCAGCCTGGGCAACAGAGCAGGACCCTGTCTTGAAAGAAAGACAGAAAGGAAGGAAGGAAGGGTGGGGGGAGGGAAGAACTAAGGAAGGAAGAGGAGGAGAGGGAGAAGGAGGGAGAAAACCGCTGTGCGTGATGGCCTGTAACTGTAGTCCCAGCTACTTGGGAGACTCAAGCAGGAGGTTCATTGGAGCCCAGGATTTGGAGGCTGCAATGAGCTATGATTGTGCCACTGCACTCCAGGCTGGGAGACAGAGAGAGACACTGACTCTTAAAAAAAGCAACGTGAATTGGATCATATTATTCCTCTGCTCGGGCTCGGTGGCTCAGCCTGTCATCCCGCGCCTTTGGGAGGCTGAGATGAGTGGATTGCCTGAGCCTGCGGGTTTGAGACCCGCCTGGGCAGCAAGACCTCATCTCTACAATAAATCAAAAGATCAGCCGGGCATGGTAGCGCGTGCCTGTAATTCCAGCTACGTGGAAGGCTGAGGTGGAAGGATCGCCGGAGCCCAGCGGGTGGAGGCTGCGAGGGCCGGGAGCGGCCACTGCACTCCAGTCTGGGCGACAGAGTGAGACTCCAACTCAAAAAACAAACAAACTGCCCAACGCCTCTTGCCTTCTCTCCAACTAAAGCAATGTTTCCACAATGACCTTAAGGCCCTTGGGCTCTGGCCCTCCACCCCCTCTCTGATCCGCCTTCTCTCCGCTCCATCCTCTCCAGCCTCCCTGCTGTTTCTCAGACGTGCCAGGCACACATCCAGCTTCAGGTCTTTAATCGCATTTGTTGTTTATTGTCTGTTTCCCCTGCGGTACCATAAAGTGAATGATGGCAAGGAATTTTTTTTTCCACCGACTTGAACCAAGCACCTAAAATAGCGCCTGGCACATAGTAGACGTGCTAAATATTTATCGAATCATAGAGCGCTCAGAATATGAGGAAGGTTACAAAAACATGCACTCAGCCATGGGAGACTAGACAGAAATCCAATGACCCAAAATAGTGTTTAATACAAGAATATTGCCAGGAACAAAAGTCATGTGATGCCAAGTGTTATTGTTGGACAAGAAATATTTAATGTGTTTTATCAAAGACCAGAAATTAACCTCGAGATTAGGCTGAGGTGGGGACAAAGTGACTCAAACTATGAGAAACAGGGCCTGATGTTAAGTTTAGCCTGATACTCCAAAAACATCATTTTAAAGGGCAAGTGGGTTTAATAGCAGAATTTCAGGAGTTTAGATGTGTACTTGGAAAATATGGTCCTACTAGATTTCATTGAAGACTTATTGTATGATGCCATCATCCTTTTTTAAAACATCCGTTTGTCAAGATCTTTAATTTGATAAAGTTGTGGTGAAATGGGCACCTTAGAAATTAATGGTAGAATTGTGTCGTAATCTTTTAATATTAATTTAATTTAAATTTTTTTGAGTCAGGGTCTCACTCTGTCACTCAGGCTAGAGTGTAGTGACATGATCACAGCTTACCGCAGTCTCAACCTCCTGGGCTCAGATGATCCTCCCACCTCAGCCTCTTGAGTAGTTTGGACTACAGGTGAGCACCACCATGCCCAGTTAGGTGTTTTTTTTTTTTGTATAGATGAGGTCTTGCTATATTGCCTAGGCTGATCATGAACTCCTAGGCTCAAATGATTCTCCCACCTTGGTCTTCCAAAGTGTTAGGATTACAGGCGTGAGCTACTGCGCTCAGCCATAATATTAATTTTAAACATTGTGGTAAAATAAACATAACATAAAATTTGCCATTTTAACCGTTAAGAATATAGTTCAGTAATATCAAGTACATTCAGAGTTTGTACAACCATCACCACCATCCATTTCCAGAGCATTTTTCAATGCTATCACTCTTAAATTAAAAAGTTGTGCAGCAATCATTATTTGTAAAATTATTTTTGTCTACCTCAACCTATATAATTGTGAATTAAGAAACTCTCTGGCCAGATGTGGTGGCTCATGCATGTAATCAATCTCAGCACTTTGGGAAGCTGAGACAAGAGGATTGTCTAAGCCCAGGAGTATGAGACTAGCCTAGGCAATATAGCGAGACCTCATCTCTACAAAAATAAAAATAAAAAAAATTAGCCTGGCATGGTGGCGTGTATCTGTAGTCCCAGCTACTCAGGAGGCTGAGGTGGAGGGATCACCAGAACCCAAGAGGTCAAGGTTGCGGTGCGCCATGATCATGCTAATGCACCCTAGCCTGAGCAACAGAGAAAGACCCTGACTCAAAAAAAGAATGAATCCCAGAGATCCTTTGGGGTGGGGGGGACGGGAGAACAGAGTTTTACTCTGTTGTCCAGGCTGGAGTGCAGTGGCAACCTCAGCTGGGCTCAAGTGATCTACTTTCTGCCTTGGTCTCCCAGAATGCTGGGGTTGCAGGTGTGAGCCACTGCACCTGGCCTCTGTTCTATCTTTGAAGTAGAATACTTTCACAGCTTCTTTGTTTAAGAATAAAAACATAACTGGGCTCGGTGGCTCAGCCAGTAGTCCCGCGCTTTGGGAGGCTGAGGTGAATGGATTGCCTGAGCCCGTGGGTTCGAGCCCCACCTGGGCAACTTGGCGAGACCTCATCTCTACAATAAATCAAAAAAATTAGCTGGGCGTGGTAGTGCACTCCTGTAGTTCCAGCTACTTGGAAGGCTGAAGCGGAAGGAATGCCGGAGCCCAGCAGGTTGAGGCTGCAGTGGCTGGGAGTGGCCACTGCACTCCAGTCTGGGTGACAGTGAGACTCCAACTCAAAAAAAAAAAAAAGGAAAGAAAGAATAAAAGCACGTCTTTGACTCAGCCCTCTGTCATGATGTCAGATCTCATCTTTCCTCAACCGTGCGTCTTGTCTGACCGCTCCTCCATCCCTTTGCTCTGTGACACCCACCAGGACCAAGTCTCCTGACATGGCCAGGATGAAGCTCTATGACTGGACCTCACATTTTCAACCTGGTCGTTGTTTGTGGGCTGAGGTTTCTTTGTCTGTTGGGAGCCAGCCATGGAGGCCCACTGAGCATTAGGGATCAGGAAGGGCCGTTGACCCCGAGACCACTGGGATGCGTTCGGGAGCTATTTGACCCCATTTCCTCCCCTTTCTACTCAGCACTAACCAGATTAAGCTCCTGTGAGCTCAAAACATAGAAACTCTGAGATCGGGACGAACACAAGCTAACTTTAGAAGCTCATTGCTCCCATTCTTCCGCAAACTGCAGTTTTGGCTTTCACACAACTTATAATTCAAACTCATGTCACATCTAAGAGCCTTAGTATTGGTCACAGGCTTCTGGGTCATGATCTTAGGATTTATTGAAGGTGTAAATTATAGAATATAGTTTTAGAAGACAGCCATTTTGTTGAAAGAACGCGGCTGGGTTACTTGCGGATAGCCCACTGTGAACTTTGGACTGGGCCACATTCCAAACATTCTGGGATGGGCCACTTTTGTTTGTAAAGTAAATACTTAAGCTTCTATAGAATTGTTTAACTTGGCATAAATCAATCATCTTAGGATGAAAAAAGTTTATAAAATATGTCAGTCACGGATTAGGTTATCCTTTGTTATGGGATTTTAAGATTATCATATGAAAAGGGTTTAAAGGCAATCATTGATTAAGTTTTCATGGATTAAGGTTTCTGGTGGGTGGGGGACGCCCCTCCCACATCTGACTTTGTGTATAAAAGACCAGTTGTAATGTAATTCCCAATAAAACACACATCGCTTCTGCACTAGACCGGAGTTCAGTCTCTCTCTCTCTCTCTCTCTCTCTCTCTCTCTCTCTCTCTCTGTCTCTCTCTCTCTCTCTCTCTCTCTCTCTCTCCTTCCCCCCAATCGCCGACGCTGTCTCCACCTTTGTGGTACCCTAAACCCAGCTGGAGCAGGACTCCGGCATGTGTCTGCCAACGATACAACAGCACGTAGTGCCCATAGAAGTTCTGAAACATGTTCTTGTTTTCAGCTCAGTCATGATCCTGGTGTTCTCATTTAGACCCGAGAATAATAAAAGGTACAGAACATTTACAGTCTGTGAGCCTTTGAGTGGTCATTAACTGGCAAGTTCAGTTTCTCACAGTTCCTCTTCCGGTCACATTTAAAGACTCTCTTTGATTTCTAGATTCAGGTCCTATATATAGATGATCTCTTTCTTACTTTCTCTCTGTCTCTGTCTCTGTCTCTCCCACTGCCATGCTTTCTCATAAATTCATTTGTCTGTGTTGTTCCTCTTACAACCTGGTCTTTAACTGTGAGCATGCATTTTAGTTCCCGAATACTTGTATGTCACTACTTTGGAAAGCTTCTCCCCTCTAGGTTTAAGTACATCCTGCATATAACTGGAACATTTAACATAAAAGGTAAGAGCTAGAAGGGACATCAGAATTATGCCATTCCAATGCCTCCCTCTCCCAGATGAGGAAGCTGAAGCCAAGAAAGACTACGTGATTTATCTGGGGTTAGTCAGTAAGTTGGTGGCTGAACCAATACCAGAACACTTCCCCGTCTCCTAATTCAGAGTTCCTTCCACTATACGTTACTGTCCAAAATCACTAAAATATACTAGACCCCTATGCCTGTGAACCAATAAGCAATGCTGAATATATGCTACCCTACTGTCAGACAAGGCAGCACAATTGTGCCACAGATAAAGTCTATCTACTGTATTGTTATGGTATAACATATATCTACATATTAAAATATACAATATAGATCTTATGATGATCTATACTGAGCCCAGGGGTTTGAGACCAGTCTGAGCCCAGAGGTTCAAGACCAGCCTGGGCAACTTGGCGAGACCTCATGACTACAATAAATTTTTAAAAATTATCCAGACAAGCTGGACTTGGTGGCTCAGCCTGTAATCCCGCGACTGAGGCAAAAGGATCGCCGGAGCCCAGCAGGTCGAGGCTGTGGTGGCTGGGAGCGGCCACTGCATTCCTGTCTGGACGACAGAGTGAGACTCCAACTCAAAAAAACAAAAATTAAAAAAACAAACAAACAAAAATTATCCAGACAGCCGGGCGCAGTGGCTCACGCTTGTAACCCCAGCCCTTTGGGAGGCAGAGGCCAGAGGATTGCCTGAGCCCAGGGGTTCGAGACCAGCCTGGGCAACTTGGTGAGACCTTGTTTCTACAATAAATAAAAAAAATTAGCTGGGTGTGGTGGCATGTGCCTGTGGTTCCAGCTTCTTGGAGGGCTGAAGCGGAAGGATCGCCTGAGCCCAACGGGTTGCTGTGGTGAGCATACCACTGCACTCTAGCTTGGTGACAGGGTGAGACTCCGACTCAGAAAAAAAAAAGGAAAGAAAGAAAAGCAACTTGGAATCGTTTTCTACTTCTTTGTAACAAATAACCCCGATCATGAAGTGTTTCAACAATACAAATTTGGTATCTCATAGTCTTCGTGGGTGTGGGCACAGGTCTGTTCAGGGTCTCAAACTCCTTGCCCCAAGTGATCCTCCCACTTCAGCCTACCGAGTAGCTGGGATCACAGGTGTGAGCCACTGTGCCCTGTCGGGTTTGTCAGGGTCTCACCAGGCCATGATCTCACCTGAGGCTCAGATTCCTTTTCCAACTTCACTAGTTGCTGGCAGAATGCAGTTTCTTAGGATTGTAGGACTGACAGTTTCAACTCTTAGAGGTCACTTGCTGTTCCCTGGCCTATGGCCAACTCTTTTTCTCTTCATATAGCAGAGAATATCTTCAAAGATTATCTCTGCTGCTTCAAATGTCTCTGATTTCTCCTGTCTCTGGCCCTCATCTTTTTTTTTTTTTTTTCTTGAGTTGGAGTCTCACTCTGTCACCCAGACTGGAGTGCGTTGGCCGCTCCCAGCCACTGTAGCCTCAACCTGCTGGGCTCCGGTGATCCTTCCACCTCAGCCTTCCGAGTAGCCAGAATTACAGGCATATGATACCACACCCGGCTGATTTTTTGACTTATTGTAGAGATGAGGTCTCACCAAATTGCACAGGCGGGTCTCGAACCCGCGGGCTCAGGCAATCCACTCACCTCAGCCTCCCAAAGCGCTGGGATTACAGGCTGAGCCCCCGAGCCCAGCTGGCCCTCATCTTTTAAAGGGCTCACCTTGGATAATCTCTCTCAATTAATTTAAAATCAAGTAACTAGGGGCCTTAATTGTATCTGCAAAACACTGTCACCCTTATGTAGAATATATCCTAACTGTGGAATGATATTCTATGACATCCAAAGATCCCATTCGAGGCGAGGGAACTGTAGAGGGCATGCACATTGGGAGGTGGGACTCTGGGAAGCTCTTTCAGAATTCTGCCCACCTCAAGAGTTAATAAAAGATATTTCAGTCATCTCATTTCCTGAGTATCCTGGGCTATTTCAACTAATTTCCCTTTCCCAGATTATCATAAAACAGGCCCAAAGTCTTGAAATTCCCACTTTTAGAGCAGTGACTAAAAACTAACAAAAGGCATTTTTTTTAAAAGTTGGCTTTGCTACTGTGTGACAATTGGAAGGTCATTTAATTACTCTAAAGCTATGCCTTAATCTTTCAAGTGTTGTCTCCAGTAAAACCAGAGAATATTAAGTTTGTATATTAATATTCCCCAACCGTTTTCATTTCATTCATTATCTCTTCTATACCTCTTTAGGGGCGGGATCCTGTCCCCTTCTTTTTATTCTTTTTTTCCCTTCCTTTTTTTTTTTTTTTGAGTAGGCATTTCACTCTGTCGCCCAGACTGGAGTGCAGTGGCACGCTCACAGCCATCGTAGCCTCCACCTGCCGGGTTCAGGCGATCCTTCTGCCTCAGTCTTCCAAGTAGCTGGAACTACAGGTGTGCACTCCTACTTCTGACTTACTATTATTTTTGATTTATTGTAGAGACAAGGTCTCACTAAGTTGCCCAGGCTGGTCTTGAACCCCTGAGCTCAGGCAATCCTCTTGCCTCTGTCTCCCAAAGTGCTGGAATTACAGGCTTGAGCCACCATGCCTGGCCTTTTTTTTTTTTTGAGTTGGGAGCCTCACTCTGTTGCCCAGGTTGAATAGAGTGCAGTAGCATGCTCATGGCCACCACAGCCTCGACCTACCGGGCTCAGGTGATTCTTCTGCCTCAGCCTTCCAAGTAGCTGGAACTACAGGTGCACGCCACGTGCAGCTAATTTTTTGATTTATTATAGACAAGTTCTCACCAAGTTTCCCAGGCAGATCTCAAACCCCAGGACTCAGGCAATCCTCTCGCCTCTGCCTCCCAAAGTGCCAAGATTACAGGCGTGAGCCACCGAGCCTGGCTTTTCTTCCCTTTATTCCTGTGGGAAACGCATTCTAGGCATACCAGGAGGTGTTGACCTAAGCCTTACCAACCAGCAAGCTTCACTCTTTAGGCCACAGTGGAGGATGAGTTCAGAAATAGGCGTGAGACTCAACCCAGGAAAGCTGGAAGCTCCTTCCTAGCCCCTTCCTTAATTTTCTGCCAGAGCGATTTGAGGAAGATAGCTGAAGCTACTGAGCTTACATGATATCGATCATGACAGGCCAGTGACAATTTTTCCTGCCTTATAGGAAAAGCCTAACTGAAGAATGGAACCAGGGAGTGGCAAGCAGAGGTAAGACATGAAAAGAGATAGATAAGCCTCTGAATTCCAGCCAGAAACGAAGTCAAGCAAACGCAAACAGATCCAAGATGTAGAAAGAGGAATCGATTCCTAGCACCATTAATTGAATCTCTGGATCTAGCTACACCTGCAGCCATTGTAATCCTGGAAATCTAGGTCATAGGAGCCAGTAAGTAGACGCTCCTTTCATTTTAAAAAAAAATTTCTTAAACTAGTTTGAATTGGGTTAGTCATTTGTAATTGAAAGACTCCTGGTTAGTATGATCCACATAACTGTAAATTTTTTTTTTTTTTTGAGTTGGAGTCTCACTCTGTCGCCCAGACTGGAGTGCCGTGGCCGCTCCGGCCACCGCTGCCTTGACCTGCTGGACTCCGGCGATCCTTCCGCCTCAGCCTTCCGAGGAGCCGGAATTACAGGTATGCGCTACCACGCCCGGCTGATTTTTTGATTTATTGTAGAGATGAGGTCTCGCTGCCCAGGCGGGTCTCGAACCCGCGGGCTCAGGCAATCCACTCACCTCAGTCTCCCAAAGGCGCGGGATTACAGGCTGAGCCACCAAGCCTGGCTACTATAAATTTCTGATCAAGGTTTCCATTTCTACCGATGAAAAATTGTTTATGAGATGCAAAATGCCACTGCAGATAGGTCCCAGTGTAAATCCAGTTATGGAGAATATGGGTTGATGGTGGGAGGACTGCGGGAGCGTGAGGGAGGAGGTCAAGAATGTGAGTAGCTGCCGGGCTCGTGGCTCAGCCTGTCATCCCGCGCCTTTGGGAGGCTGAGGTGAGTGAATGGCCTGAGCCCGTGGGTTCGAGACCCGCCTGGGCAGCGAGACCTCATCTCTACAATAAAATCAAAAAATCAGCCGGGCGTGGTAGCTTGCGCCTGTAATCCCGGCTACTCAGAAGGCTGAGGCGGAAGGATCGCCAGAGCCCAGCAGGTCGAGGCTGGTGGCCAGGAGTGGCCACTGCACTCCAGTCTGGGCGACAGGGTGAGACTCCAACTCAAAAAAAGAATGTGAATAGCAGTTTGTTTAAAAGATGGGAGGACATTAGCCGCTAGCTAATTCCTAGTGTGACCCAGAATGTGAATGAGAATCCAATTCTCTTGCCATTACTTCTGCAAAATTTCACTTCTCTTATTTTATTTCTTCAACTCCATGTTCCCTTAACTATAAAATATGCCAAGTTTTTCACTCTATTTCTTTCTTCTGTGAACAGGAAGTAGGCATGAGTAACAATTATTTCAAAATTTACAACAGGCAAAGCCGGGCTCAGTGGCTCATGCCTATAATCCCAGCACTTTGGGAGGCGGAGGTGAGAGGATTGCCTGAGCCCAGGGGTTTGAGACCAGCCTGAACAACTTGGCTAATCCTCATCTCTACAATAAATTAAAAAAAAAAAAATTAGCTGGGCATGGTGACCCACACCTTTAGTTCCAGCTATAAGGCAAGTGTGGAGAAAAAGAGAATGGGCTAAGTGGCTAAGGTAAAGAAAAGAAAATTTATTAGAGGCAAAGGAAAGGAAGTCTGGCCCCTGAGAACAACCAACAGGCTGTTCTTTTGGCAGGTCCTTTTTATACCTCTTAGCTGGAGTCTGGTGGTCACGTAGCACATGCAGGCCTGAGGAAACAGGTGCTAATGGTTACACAGTCCTGAGACATGGCCTTGAGGAAGCAGGCTGGTGCTGGTGGTCATGTAACCTTGAGGACGCAGGTGTTGGTAGTAAAAAACAAGACATTGCTTAAGCAGGCAGGGAAGGAGTGGGGAGAGGTGAGTGGGGGTTGTAGCTCTCTTATACCAGCTACTTGGAAGCCTGAGGCGGAAGGATTGCCTGAGTCCTGCAGGTCGAGGCAGCAGTAGCAATGATTGTGTCACTGCATGACACTAACTACACTGGGCAGCGGTGAAACTCCAACTCAAAAACGAACTTACAACAGGCAAATCTAAATCTCTGAACTTTTAAAAAAACTTTTATTTTGCTTAACTATGCTTTTTCCCCATAATTAATTTGCACTGCTTTTAGTGATAAGAAAAAACCAAAGTAATTGTTGGCTGAATGCAGTGGCTTATGCCTGCAATCCCAGCATTTTGGGAGGCTGAGGCAGGAGAATCGCTTAAGCCCAGGAGTTTGAGACCAGCCTAGGAAACATAGCAAGATTTCGTCTCTATAGTAAGTCCAAAAACTAGCCAGGCTTGGTGGAACATGCTTGTGGGCCCAGGTACTTGGCAGGCTGAGGTAGAAGGATCACCTTAGCCCAGGACGTTGAGGCTACAGTCAATGAGTTCTGATCATGCCTCTGCACTCCAGCCTGAGCAACAGAATGAGACTGTCTCAAAACAAAAACAAAGCCACACATACACACACAAAACCCCCACTATTTTTTAAATTAAAAAATAGGCCGGGCTTGGTGGCTCAGGCTGTAATCCCGGCACTTTGGGAGGCCGAGGCAAGTGGATCACCTGAGCCCACGGGTTCGAGACCAACCTGGGCAACTTGATGAGACCTCGTTTCTACAATAAATCCAAAATTAGCTGGGCATGGTAGCATGCCCTTGCAGTTCCGGCTACTTGGAAGGCTGAGGCGGAAGGATTGCCAGAGCCCAGCAGGTCAACGCTGGTGTGGCTGTGAGTGTGCATGCCACTGCACTTCAGCCTGGGCGACAGAGTGAGACTCCAACTCAAAAAAAAATCTTAAAATCTCAATACCTAGCCGAGCTCAGTGGCTCAGCCTGTAATCCCGCGCCTTTGGGAGGCTGAGGTGAGTGGATTGCCTGAGCCCGCGGGTTCGAGAGCCGCCTGGGCAACAAGACCTCATCTCTACGATAAATCAAAAAATCAGCCGGGCGTGGTAGCGCATGCCTGTAATTCCGGCTACTCGGAAGGCTGAGGCTGAAGGATCGCCGGAGCCCAGCAGGTCGAGGCTGCGGTGGCCGGGAGTGGCCACTGCACTCCAGTCTGGGCGACAGAGTGAGACTCCAACTCAAAAAAAAAAAAATCTCAATACCTTCTCTTTCACCTGATTTTAGACTAAAATTGATATGAACAAACTTTACTTGCTTTCCTGGGTTAAATAGCATTCCCTCAAAATCCTAGAGCTTTAGAACGTGGCCTTGTCTTTCTTCTCTTCACACTCCACCCCCCATTCCCAGCCTCTAGCATAACGGGGGTTGTTGGGGGTCGGGAAAAGGACAGACCAAGGAGACGGTCGAGTGAGGGGCTTGGCAAGTCGTCCACTCATATCCACCCTGGTCTTGCTGCCTCAGAACCCACAAGTCCCTCCCTTCCAGATTAGATGAGGCCTTCCGATGCCCCAGGGTCTTCTGCGCTGGAGCCAACGTCCACTTGAAATTACGCATCCTTGGGTGCCTCTTCCTCTGTCTCCTTCTGCTCCTTCAGCTCCTCCAGCTTGGAGCGTGGGTCTGTTGGAGGATTTTGACCCCAGAAATCTGAGGGAGGCAGTAGGGTGGGTCCGGGCAATGGGTGAGTTCTTGCACTCCAGCAGGAACTTCTGGTCGGTCGAAGATGATCCTGGTGCCTCCCGAGGTGGTGGCATACAGCATGCCTCCAGCGAGGTGCTGCAGCTCTCGGGCAGCCGGTCCAGGCCCCCAGGAATCTGGCAGCTTGTGGACGTGGACACAGCTAGCAGGAGGAGCAGGAAGGTCACGGGCTGGTGTTGAGGCTCCCAGAGAAGCTCCAGAATGTGGCTTTCCTTAGAACAATCTTTTTTTTTTTTTTTTTTTTTTTGAGTTGGAGTCTCACTCTGTTGCCCGGGCTGGAGTGCAGTGGCCGCTCCCAGCCACCGCAGCCTCGACCTGCTGGGCTCCGGCGATCCTTCCGCCTCAGCCTTCCAAGGAGCTGGAATGACAGGCGCACGCTACCACGCCCGGCCAATTTTTCAATTTATTGTAGAGATGAGGTCTTGCCAGGTTGCCCAGGTTGGTCTCGAACCCGGAACCCGTGAGCTCAGGCAATCCTCTCACCTCGGCCTCCCAAAGTGCTGGGATTATAGGCTTGAGCCACCACGCCCGGCCTAGAAAAGTCTTAATCAGTTGAGATGTGATCATCCTGGGTCAGCGTGGGCCCTAAATCTAGCGACTGATGTCCTTGTAAGGAGGCCACGGGAAGACTTAGGCACACAGGGAAGAACAAGTAATGACAGGCAGAAATTGCAGCGATGCAGCTGCAAGTTGCGGGGAAGCGAAGGATTACCTGCAACCACCAGAAGCTGGGGGGGAGGCAGGGGATTCTTCCCTGGAGGCTGTAGAGGGAGCACAGCCCTGCCGACACCTGGACCGGAGACTTGGAGCCTCCAGAACTTTGAGAGAATACATTTCTGTCCTTTTAAGTCACCCAGTTTGTGGTACTTTGTTACTTGTGTTATCCTTAGGGACCTAATCTACCTGGGTATCAATCACATCATTTGTCAATAGTTTTCCCAGTTAGAAATTGGGAGAACTTCCTTGACTCAATTCTTCTTTTAACCCTCTATATGCCTTCCTGCAAAATGTCATTACTCTTGCCATTTCTGTTTTAATCGGTACATTTAGTTATAAGGAACACAATATCTATTCCAGCTAAGAAAGGAGTGGGGAATTGTTTATTTTGTAAATTATCTGCTGTCCTTTGAGAATGTAGTTCCTGACCCTGACCCCTAGTAGGCCTATTTGACCTTATTTTCTGCTATTGTCCTGTTCTAGGTAAATGGAAGGCCTTATGATTTTCTGAAATACGCATGTTTCTTTGGGCCCAGTGGCTTTATTTTTAGTAAAATATTCTGTTTCTTCTCTAGCAATCAGGAAACATGGATACATGCTGTGCAGCTCTTTACTTGTAGCAAGACACACACTCAGACTCACCTGAAAATACCAAAAACACCATTTCATATAATGTAGGGTTCTTGTGAAACTAGAAATACTTGAAAATGTATGTGAAAGTATATAAAACAGCACATGATACTGATATAATATTACTTTTGTAGGTCAAATTCAAGTGTCATGCCTTTTTTCGTTTGTTTTTGAGTAGGAGTCTCACTATGTCGCCCAGGCTGGAGTGCAGTGGCATGCTCACAGCTTGCAGCCTTGACTTGCTGGGTTCAGGTGATCCTTCCGCCTCAGCCTTCCAAGTAGCTGGAAGCACAGGCGTGCACCACCACGTTCAGCTCATTTTTTTTATTTATTGAGGAGACAAGGTCTCTCATGTTGCCAGGCTGGTCTCTAATCTGTGGGCTCAGGCCATCCTCTTTCTTGCCTCAGCCTCCCAAAGTGCTAGGATTACAGGCATGAGCCACTATGCCTGGTTTCATACCCTTTTTAAGGTTCTGCTATGTTCTTTTAAAGATATGCCAGTCTGGCCTCGCTCAGAGGCTCATGCCTATAAAACCCAGCACGTTGGGAGGCCAAGGCGAAAGGATTGCATGAGCCCAGGAGCTCAAGACCAGCCTGGGCAACATAACGAGACCTCATAAAAAATGTTAAAAAGTGGCCGGGTGTGGTGTCTCAAGCCTGTAATCCCAGAACTTTGGGAGGCCGAGGCAAGAGGAGTGCCTGAGCTCGGGGGTTCAAGATCAGCCCAAGCAGCTTGGTAAGACCTCGTCTCTATAATAAATAAAAAATAATAAGTCAGATGTGGTAGCACGTGCCTGTAGTTCCAGCTACTTGGAAAGTTGAGGCGAAAGGATCGCCTGAGCCCAGCAGGTCGAGGCTGCGGTGGCCGTGAGTGTGCAACTGCACTCCAGTCTGGGCAAAAGAGTGAGACTCTGATGCAAAATAAATAAATATAGATAGATTAAAAAAATTAGCCAGGTATAGTGGCCACACACCTGTAGTCCCAGCTTCTTGGGAGGCTGAGGAGGAAGGATCACCTAATCTCAGGAATTTGAGGCTGCGGTGAGGCTGTGATCATGCCACTGTACTCCAGCCTGGGTGACAGAATGAGACCGACCCTGACTCAAAAAATAAAAAATAAATAAGAAAATATAAGTTTTTGCCCACAAATTCCTGTGATACTTTCTTTACCACCCAGGTTTGCTGCTAATTGTTTGCTGTCTTGAAAATTCGTTTTTGTTTTAAAACTTATTTTTCCTTCTCTCCCTATCCCCACAGAATTACAGGCTAATGAAAGATAGAGATCATCACTCCCAGTTCTTTTATGGTCCCTCAATACAAAAAAGAGGTCTAGGAGAGTAGTTTATTTAACATCAATTATGTTCCAGATGCTACTAGGGGATATTTAACTCTCTTATATAAAAGAAAAATCTATCATTGATTATCTTTTATAGATATAAAAACTGGTTAACTCGGCTACAATTGCAGAACTAGCGTGTGGCAAAACTGAACTTTAGACCCCATTTTAACTGGACTTTACTTACTATCAAATGTCAAATATCAGGCTTGTGTTATTAAAGACTTTTGTGTCTTACTTATTGGTTGACTTCATTGCAAACTCCCTGAACTAGGAAATCTGCATAGATCTGCTGTGGGGAACATGTGTTCGTGTTATGAGTTAGGGCAGTTCAACCCAGACTTGGAGCAGTTTGTAATTATATGTCAGGCCATGTGGCAGAGATGCCTTACATAAAGTGATCTACAACTAATTCTTCTGCTTATGCATAAACTGAATTTATGAAATGTTTACGACCAGTGCCCAACAAATACATATTGTTTTTGATTGGCTAATCTTAGCATGTGTTTTCACTCGAATGATTTAGGGATGAAGTGAGGAATATAATGAAATAAATTTGAGACTATAAAAATTGCTTTGGGGCAGGGGGTGGCGACTCATTGCTGTAATCACAGCACTTTGGGAGGCTGAGGTGGGAGGATGGCTTGAGCCCGGAAATTTGAGACCAGACGAGGCAACACAGTGAGACTTTGTCCAACAAACAATAAAATAATTAGCTGGGTGTGGTGGCACGCACCTGTAGTCCCAGCTACTCGAGAGGCTGAGGCAGAAGGATCACCTGAGTCCAGGAGGTCGAGGCTGTGGTGAGTTGTGATTGTGCCAATGCACTCCAGTCTGGACGACAGAGAGACCTTAACTCAAAAAAAAACATTGTTTTGGAAATATTGCACTGGCTGGCAGACTTTTCATTATGCTTTCAATGTGATCTCATATAGTAATTATATCAAAAATGGATTTTTATTACATTCCCCAAGTGTGTGTTCAAATATTCAACTGATTTTATTGAGTTGACTATTCTTTTCAGCACATCATAGCCCCTCAATGTAAGACCTGGCAATCTGTAATCAAACCACATCCCTCTGATGGTCCAATTATCCTTCACTGGATCTAGGGCCTCTCAGGTCAATCCGTGGATTCTACTTGTTTGCAAAAGCAGCCGGGCTCGGTGGCTCAGCCTGTCATCCCGCGCCTTTGGGAGGCTGAGGTGAGTGGATTGCCTGAACCCGCGGGTTCGAGACCTGCCTGGGCAGAGAGACCTCATCTCTACAATAAATAAAATTAAAAAAAAATCAGCCGGGCATGGTAGCTTGCGCCTGTAATTCCGGCTACTCGGAAGGCTGAGGCGGAAGGATCGCCAGAGCCCAGCAGGTTGAGGCTGTGGTGGCCAGGAGCGGCCACTGCGCTCTAGTCTGGGCAACCGAGTGAGACTCCAACTCAAAAAAAAAAAAAAGAGCAAAGCATTATTTTGTCAACTCATGTCTTTTCTTCATCTTTTGAGAATTAACCACCCTGAATTGGACCCCACATCTTTAAAAGAAATTTTTTAAAAATTAACCACGTGACCACATTTTGGGGTTTGCTTTGGATATAGCCATGATAATGGTTCCTGAGCCTCTCTATGGCTTTCCAAGCATTTTTATTTTTTATTTTTGAGTTGGAGTCTTACTCTGTCGCCCAGACTGGAGTGCAGTGACACATTCCCGGCCACCGCAGCCTTGACCTGCTGGGCTCCGGCGATCCTTCCGCCTCAGCCTTCCAAGTTGCTGGAACTACAGGAGCGCGCTACCACGCCCGGCTAATTTTTTGATTTATTGTAGAGATGAGGTCTCGCCAAGTTGCCCAGGTGGGTCTCGAACCCGTGGGCTCAGGCAATCCCCTCACCTCAGCCTCCCAAAGTGCAGGGATTACAGGCTGAGCCACCAAGCCCTTTTCCAAACATTTTAAAAATCATTTTACCATTACATTAGTATCAAGATTCCCTCCCACCAAAGTATTACCTCTCCAGCAACGCTCAGTGTGTTTCAGTAATGTTCAATTAGTTATCCTAAGCAAATATGTCAAATAATTTACTACTTGTTCCCCATCCCTCTCCTTGAGTTGGTGTCAACTCCTGAGCTCAAGCAATCCTCCCACCTCAGCCTCCTGAGTAACTAGGACTGCAGGTGCATGCCACAATGCCCGGCTCCCAGACTCTTCTTGTCTTAGAATTCTTTGTCTGCCTCTAACAAAGACAAATTTAAGAAAGAAATACTCACTGGAAGACTATTGGGCTAGTTCACATAACGAAGCTAAGGAAATAAATTACAGTAGAAGCAAATAATGGAAGTTGCTGTTGAAAAAACTGAGGTAGCAGTATACCTACATGTATGGCAAGAAGTTATGATCCCTCTGGGTTAAAAAAATGCTCATGGGGCTGGGCTCGGTGGCTCGGCCTGTAATCCCAGCACTTTGAGAGGCCGAGGCGAGTGAATTGCCTGTGCCTGCGGGTTCGAGACCCGCCTGGGCAACTAGGCAAGACCTCGTCTCTACAGTAAATAAAAAATTAGCTGGGCATGGGAGAGCGCGCCTGTAGTTCGGGCTACTCGGAAGGTTGAGGCGGAAAGATCGCCAGCTGCACTCCAGCCTGGGTGACAGAGTGAGACTCCGACTCAAAACAAACAAACAAACAAACAAACAAAAAGCTCCTAGATGAATATACAAATTTTGGAGGGATATGCAAGAAAATGTTAACAGCGATCCCCTCTAGGGAGTAAGGTCTACAGGAGAGGAAGGGGGTCCGCGGATGCTACTTTCCACTGCATTCCCTTCTTGAGAACTACTGTGAGCACTGTAGCAGCCGTACAGGTGTGCCACCCAGACCTCCCTTAAGAAAACCCTCTGTAAAATGGTGCAGCAGCTTTGGAAAACATGGGAGTATCTCAAAAAATTAAAAACAGAGCTACCATATGATCCAGCAATTCTCCTTCTGGGTATCAGGATCCAAAATAAAATAAATGTGGATCCTGAAGAGCTATCTGTGGTTCCACAGTCCTTGCAGCATTATTCTCAGCCAAGATGTGGAAACAATCTAGTCTAGTGACAGATGAATAGATTTTAAAATGTGGTACACGCACACAATATATGGAATATCACTCAGCTTTTAAAAAGGAAACCCTGACACTTTTGACATCTATGAGCCTGGAGGACATTATGCTGAATTACATATTATCCAAAATAGTCTAAGTCACAGAGGCAGAAAGTATGATGATGGCTGCCAGGAGCTGAGGTAGCTAGAAATGGTGGGTGGCTAATTAACGGACACAAAGTTCCAGTATTCAAGGTCAGTCTTAGAGAGCTGCTGTATAATACCGTACCTACAGATAAGAATGCTGCATTATACATTTAAAATTTGTTGAGAGAGCCGGGCTCGGTGGCTCAGCCTGTAATCCCGCGCCTTTGGGAGGCTGAGGTGAGTGGATTGCCTGAGCCCGCGGGTTCGAGACCTGCCTGGGCAGCGAGACCTCAGCTCTACAATAAATCAAAAAATCAGCCGGGCGTGGTAGCACATGCCTGTAATTCCGGCTACTCGGAAGGCTGAGGCGGAAGGATCGCCGGAGCCCGGCAGGTGGAGTCTGCGGTGGCCAGGAGCGGCCACTGCACTCCAGTCCGGGCGACAGAGTGAGACTCCAACTCAAAAAAAAAAAAAAAAAAAAAATTTGTTGAGAGGAACAAAAGGCTGGACATGATAGCTCCTGCCTGTAATCTCAGCACTTTGGGAGGCTGAGGCGGGAGGATCGCTTGAGTCTTAGAATTCACGACCAGCCTGGGCAACATAGCAAGACCTCTTCTCTACACAAAAATTAATTATCTGGATGTGGTGGCAGGCACCTGTAGTCCCAGTTACGCAGGAGGCTAAGGTGGAAGGATCACCTGAGCCAAGAAGGTCAAGGCTGCAGTAAACCATGATTGTGCCACTGCACTCCAGCCTGGGCAAGAGTGAGACCCTGACTTTAAAAAAAAAATAATGTTGGTCGGGTGCCGTGGCTCAAGCCTGTTATCCCACCACTTTGGGAGGCCGAGGAGAGAGGATTGTCTGAGTTCAGGGGTTCGAGACCAGCCTGGCAACTTGGTGAGATCTTGTCTGTACAAGTAAAAAAAAAATAGCTGGGCATGGTGGCGCTCACGTGGAAGGATCGCCTGAGCCCAGCAGGTCGAGGTTGCAGTGGCCGCGACAGAGACCCGATTCAAGAATAAATAAATAAATAAATAAATAAATAATGCAGGCCATTGCCTTGCCAGAGTCTGGTGTGGCTATGTGCTCTTTGAGCTATGGCTGTCACCATGCTTCCTGGCTTTGGTCCCCTGCCCCACCTTGGGGAGGTGAATCTTCTCTCTTCCTTCTCTTTTTCTAATTTACGTTTAAATAAACTTTTCTTTCTTTGAAAATAAAAATGTTAGTGCATATATAATTGCAATTATTTAAAAAAAAATCATGTCAAAGGAAAAGGCCACCACCTTCCTGGTTTATCCCCAGCCAACAACCGCACACAGCAGTACTAGGTTTTAGATACGTAACACACAGTACCTGATTTAGTAAGTGCATTTTTTTCCTATCTCAATCAGGAAAAGGATCAGAGATAGCTTGCATCCATGTGGAACAGACAATATTTACTTTTGCCCCAGGGATAGCTTGCACCTTTGATGACAAAATGTGAAGGAGGGCCATCTGGACTTTGCACAGAACACCACATTAATCCGCTCCCTCAGTGATGTCGTGCTAATGGAGCAAGATGAGCCCAAGGTTGCAAGCCCACTGGTGGCCTCGTTGTGTGTTCCACAGGGTGGGAGATAAACATGACAAGGATCTGGGGATCTGCCTGACCTGTAATGTTTGTAGGATACCAGTGGTCTGGGCTATGCTGGAATACACTCTGTAAAGACACATTGTGCCTGAGCCCGTGGGTTTGAGACCCGCCTGGGCAGCAAGACCTCATCTCCACAATAAATCAAAAAATCAGCCGGGCGTGGTAGCGCATGCCTGTAATTCCAGCTACTTGGAAGGCTGAGGCGGAAGGATCGCCGGAGCCCAGCAGGTTGAGGCTGCGGTGGCCGGAAGTGGCCACTGCACTCCAGTCTGGGCGACAGAGTGAGACTCCAACTCAAAAAAAAAAAAAAAAAGACACATTGCTACATTTTGCATTCCCTGCAAGGAAGCAATCACAATACCACTGGGTCTCTTTGGATTCTGGAGGCAACACATGCCACCTAAAACACCAGTCCAGTCCATGTATTGCATGGCGTGAAAAACTGCTAGGTTTGAAGAGGGTCCTAGAGCAAAAAGGTTCTGCCGGAGATTCAGGCTACGATGCAAGTTGGGCCATGTGATCTAGCACATCTTACAGTATTGACGGTGTTCGTGGCAGAAAAGACGCAATGCGGTTTGTCAGAGGTTCGTGGAACTGCCAAGAGTTTCCTAAAGGTGTGTGGTCGGTGCAGCGACAAGCGGTGGAATGAGGTTGCCAAGGTGTGCCACACACGTCTCAAGAAAACGGAATGCAAATAGCACATCTGGCTGACAGTCTGTAGCTGCCACTCCCTAACTGTTGCAGTATTCACACGGAAGCCACGCTTTCTCCCCGGGTTGCTCCTCGGGTCATTTCTGCCCAATCCGGGACGCCTCCGATGGGTCGTCTGCTCTGAGACTGCCCATCGGCCTGGCAGACTCAGAGCAGCGGAGGTCTGAGGCTTTTTGTCCCACTTTTTGTCCCTCTTCCACCACAGGCGTCAGGTGCACATTGTGCTCCGAAGGACTACTCTGCCGTCCTCTCTCCCCGGCCACTCTCAAGGCCCTTTCTCTCCGCCTCTCATCGGTGACACCAGTACACAGGCCGACTTGTGAGACGGCAATCATCGGGTGGGAAGATTTTCCCAAACCACCCACGTTTACTCGGCTCTCAAGTTTTATTGTCATCTATGCCATGGGTGTTTTACTTTCTTGAGTTGGAGTCTCGCTCCATCACCCAGGTTGGAGTGCAGTAGCACACCCACAGCCAGCCCACCTTCAACCTGCTGGGCTCCAGCGATCCTTCCGCCTCAGCCTTCCAAGTAGCCGGAACTACCGGCGCGCGCTACCGCGCCCGGCTCATTTTTTAATTGTAGAGACAGGGTCTCGCCAAGTTGCCCGGGCTGGTCTCGAGCCCGCGGGCTCAGGCAACCCACTCGCCTAGGCCTCCCGAAGTGCTGGGATTACACAGGCTGAGCCACCGAGCTCGGTCTGACATTTTATTTTCGATGCTACTGCCAGCAGCCTCTGACTGTCAATACCATTCCAGTTCTGCGTGTTATGTAACATCAGTAGGTGAGTACTCGAGGCCCACGCAAAGCCTGTTTCACAAAGCCCTGCGCTTCACGGAATTCTTTCTGTGCAACTGGGTAGCTGAATCCAGGCGAACTACACAAAATCCACCAAAGGCTGTCTGTTGGTACTAGTGAGGTCATCATCTAGTGAGCTTCTAATTTTTAAGAATTCTGAAGGATTCGGTGCCTTAGTACTTTTTGGTGACACAAGTCTTACTTTAACGTGAAAGTTGACTTCCTGTTCAGAATTCTAGTTAGGCTAACTTGAGAATACCAACTTCTATCTCCTTGACCACCAAAGCAGCATTCTTGGTTCACTGAACAGAATTTCAATATATACATTATCCCACTACAGCAAGTAACCTCAAACTCTGCTGTTAGGAAAGCATTTATGGTATTGTATTAATTCACAGATCATTGCCTAAAGAACAATTAATTCACCGGTTCCTCTAGAGCAAGCCTGTTTTGTATAGGAAAGTGGATACAATCATTTCCTTTTAAAAATACTCTTCCTCCAGGCTTGGGCTTGGTGGCTCAGCCTGTAATCCCACGCTTTGGGAGGCTGAGGTGAGTGGATTGCCTGAGCCCGCGGGTTCGAGACCCGCCTGGGTAACTTGGCGAGACCTCACCTCAACAATAAATTAAAAAAAAAAAAAAAAAAAAAAATCAGCCGGGCATGGTAGTGCGTGCCTGTAATTCCAGCTACTTGGAAGGCTGAGGTGGAGGGATCGCCGTCGAGGCTGCGGTGGCCGGGAGTGGCCACTGCACTCCAGTCTGGGCGACAAGAGTGAGACTCCAACTCAAAAAAAAAAAAAAACACTCCTCCTCTACCATAGAAGAGGGTGACTTGTAAAGGCCACATAACAACTGAGTAACGGAATTTGAATTTGTATTAATTTCTGACTACAAAGTTCATTCTCTGTCAAAAGTACTACGTCTACCTCTGTAAAGTCATGAGCCACCTAATGACGTGGCAGACTGCATATACAATGGTGGTCCCTTAAGATTACAAAGGAGTTGAAAATTTCCATCCCTAGTGATATCACAGCTGTCATCACAGCCATCTTAACTTCACACACCGTGCAACCTTTTCATGTTTGTGATGATGCTGGTGTAAACAATCCTACTGTGCTTGCCAGCTGTAGAAAAGCATACAATTTTGCATAGTACATACGTGGTAATATTCAAATGTTAGCTGGGCTCAGTGGCTCAGCCTGTAATCCCGTGCCTTTGGGAGGCTGAGGTGAGTGGATTGCCTGAGCCCGCAGGTTCGAGACCCGCCTGGGCAGCGAGACCTCATCTCTACAATAAATCAAAAAATCAGCCGGGCGTGGTAGCGCATGTCTCTAATTCCGGCTACTTGGAAGGCTGAGGCGGAAGGATCGCCGGAGCCCAGCAGGTCGAGGCTGCGGTGGCCGGGAGCGGCCACTGCACTCCAGTCTGGGCGACAGAGTGAGACTCCGACTCAAAAAAAAAAAATAAAAAAAAATAAAAAAATTCAAATATTACTAGTTAATGTATTTACTACTGTTTTGTCAGTGTACTCCATCTACTTACAAAATAAAAAATTAACTGTCAAACAGCCTCAGGCAGGCCCTTCAGAAAGGTATTCTAGAAGGCATTGTTACCATAAGCAACGGCAGCTACATGTTGTCAGTTGCCCCAAAGACTTTTCAGTAGGGCAAGATGTGGAGGTGGAAGACAGTGATATTGATGCTCACTCTGTTAGGCCTAAACTAATGTGTGTCTGTCTTAGTTTTTAACAAAAGTTTAAAGTTAAAAAAATTATTTTGAAATAGAAAAACGCTTATAAACAAGGATATAAAAATATTTTTATACATCTGTACAACGTGCTTGTGTTTGAGCTAAATGCCAGTCAGAAAGTTTAAAATATTAAAAAGCTAACATAAAGTATAAAAGTTACAGTAAGCTAAGGTTAATTTGTTTTTTTGTTTTTTTTGAGCTGGAATCTCACTCCGTCGTCCAGACTGGAGTGCAGTGGCCGCTCCCGGCCACCGGAGCCTCGAACTGCTGGGCTCCGGCGGTCCTTCCGCCTCAGCCTTCCAAGTCGCTGGAACTACAGGTGCGCGCTACCACGCCTGGCTAATTTTTTATTTATTGTGGAGATGAGGTCTCGCCAAGTTGCCCAGGCGGGTCCCGAACCCGCTGGCTCAGGCAATCCACTCACCTCAGCCTCCCAAGGCGTGGGATTACAGGCTGAGCCACCGAGCCCGGCAGGTTAATTTGTTATAGAAAAAAACTTCAAATGTAGTTCAGCTTAAGTAAACAGTGTCCATAAAGTCTACAGTGGTGAATGTGTCCCAGGCCTTCACATGCACTCACCACTCACTCACCCAGAGCAATTTCCAGTCTGTAAGCTCCATTTATGGTCAGTGACAAGAGTACCATTTTTTATTTTTATTTTTTTTAGTGCCTTTATGTTCGTCATTTTGGTGAATTACTGGAGATGGCGGTTTCGGCCCAAAGGTAGACTCATTTAAAAAATCTTTTATAGGGTATTTTTACTATACCTCTTCTATGTTTAGATATACAAATACTGTTGTGTTACAACTGCCTAGTATTCAGTACAGTAAAATGTTGTGCAGGTTTGTTGCCTAGGAGCAATAGGCTATGCCATTCTAGATGTGTACCAGGCTATATCATCTAGGTTTGTGTAGGTATATGCTATGATGTTTATACAACAAATTCATCTAATAACACATTTCTCAGAATGAATCCTTGTTATTAAGCAACACATGACTGTATATACACATTGGACCCCCTATAGTTCAAATATACTAGATCAAACAGGTCTGTAGTCATAAGCAGATTAAAATATAGTGGCAAGACTGTGATCAGTCTGTGGTAGAACCTCGTCAGGGTGAAATAAAGGTAAAATCCACCTAGTACGTATTTTAATGCCTGCCTATGTGCCAAAAGGAGTAATTATTTCAGTAAATATTATAGCAGTCTTTAGGAAAAAAAATTTTTTTTTTCAATCTGAGTCAGGAATCTCACTCTGCGACCCAGGCTGCAGTGCAGCAGCACAATCATGGCTCATTACAGGCTTGACTTTCTTGATCCTTCCACCTCAAGCCTTCTGAGTAGCTGGGACTACAAGTGCACATCACAACATATGGCTTTTTATTTTTTATTTTTGTAGAGACGAGTTCTCACTATGTTGCCCACACTGAACTCAAACTTCTATGCTCAGGCAATTCTCCTGCCTCGGTCTTCCAAAGTGCTGGGATTACATACAGGCATGAGCCACTATGTGCAGCCAAGATCAATCTTTCAAGAACTAAAGGACTCAAGAGTTTCATCTAGCAAAAGGTGAGGAGGAGGAAAGAATAAAGAGAACGAAGACAAATGTGGCACTAGATGTCAAGTCTAGATACCCGCACAAAGTGAATTCATCCAAGATAGAGTGCTTAGAAAACAGCTGCTAAAAAGCAAGCCACACGCTATGCTAATTTATTTCCAATTCATGGTGTTTTTATTTTAGAAAACACACTGAATCAAACAGGTTAGAGTTATTGCTTCCTTGTTCTGTGTATTTTTATTTTCCACTTGAAAAAGCAGAGTCAACTCTATCTTCATCCATTCTGTTGCTGAAGCAAGCAAAAAGATCACTGGTGACTTCAAAAAGAACCTAGGGGAGAACAATGCATACAATTCACTTAAATCACAGATTCAAACAGTCTCTATAACAAGGATAAGAAAACAGAAAAAGGAAACAGACAGAAAATCAACTAAGTTGAAAATAAATTATTACAAGTTGGCTATACTGTAACCAAAAACCACAACCAGTCTTTTGTTATGACCATTCTTTGTCCTGGTGATCTCAGTTAACAAAGGTATACGCTGATGCTGACTTGAAAGACATTTAATTAGTTCTCATCATTAAAAATTAAAAGCTAAATCTACTACTGTTTTAGAGAGGCAACCTTACTCCCCAAATTTATTTGACCCTTCTCCAGGAGAAACTATAATTTGTTCTTTCTAATGGGTAAAGAACCATTCGTTCAATTTATAGGTTCATAATACAGTCTACTTCATTAAGATGTGGACACCACAATAATGCACACCTTTTCTTTAAAAAAAAAAACCTCTAAGTTTTGTGACATATTTTAGGCAAATATCTGGTTAAGTATACTTTCCAAGAGATTAATTTAAACTGCACTAGAGAAATAACATATTTTTTTAAACAGCCCAATTTCAGACAATGAATATAATTTTAAAAATACAATCATAGCCGGGCTCGGTGGCTCAGCCTTTAATCCTAGCACTTTGGGAGGCTGAGGTGAGTGGATTGCCTGAGCCCGCAGGTTCAAGACCCGCCTGGGCAACTTGACAAGACCTCATCTCTACAATAAATCAAAAATTAGCCAGGCGTGGTAGCACGCGCCTGTAGTCCCAGCTACTCGGAAGGCTGAGGCAGAAGGATCGCTGGAGCCCAGTAGGTCAGATTGAGACTCCAACTCAGAAAAAAAAAAAAAAAAAAAATCATAAAAAGATGATTCAGTAATACCCTTAACAATCCTACAATATAGACACAACCATGCTTCATTTTAGTCAGAAAAACTGTACCAAGAAAAAACTGGAAAAAACAAAATACCTTATACAACACACAAAATAAAACAAAATTATTGTGCCAATATGCCCAAATACACAAAATTCAACTTATGCTCTCACATTAGTGTTCTAATAATTTTGGGTTCAGGTTAAAATTCAACTTGACCATCTTCTTTCAGTTCTGAAGCAATAACATTCCTATATATTAACCATAATTATTAAGACAAAACTGATTAAAAAATTTAGACTTTGAACATATTATCTGAGGCAGTGTGTTCTCATGTTCCATACCAATATGTATGATACATTTTAGCATTAAGACAATTTAAAAAAAATAATAGGGGCCTCCTTTTACGTGTTTTTTAGAAAAGAAACAAAATTCACTATATATTTAGACACTATATTAGTTATTCTGGCATCATGTTACTATATATCCTATGAGTCCAAGTAAAATGAGCATCTTATATAACTATCCACTTACCCACTGCTAGCCTAAAAATCTGCAAAAAAAGAGAGGCATTTCAGAAAAATTAAAGCTTATCCTGATTTTACCATCTAAAAACTTTGAAAACAATTATTTTGAGAGCTAATAAAAATGTTTCTAAAATCTAATAAATTTAGATCAGTAAGTTTCAGCCTTCATCTAAAAGAATAAAAATTGATATGCTCCAGGATGTATGTTTCTAAAACATTGACTGTTTTGCTCATATTCTGATTCCATTAGAAACTTAAAAAAAAATCAGTTAACTTGAAGTTAAAAGTTTAAAGACTAAGAACCATATGCCTTTCATTTCTGTCCATGTGATCTTAAACAGCATGGTTGCCAGGAACACTAAAGATACTACAGTTAAAATGAACACGTGAATAGTCTACATCTTATTATATATTTAAGGATTAAGTTTACATTCTTTAATTCTAGCAGACTTCAAAGTATCACATAATTTCTTTTAAGCAGGCTAACCAAATTCTAATACATAAAGAATTGCAATGTTGGTATCCTGATTCACATATCTAAAGGCAGTACAGATTCAGAGCAGATACAGACATAGAGAATGCAAATGAAGGGGGTGAAGAGGAAGAGAAACACACACACACACATACACACACACTCTCTTAAAAAAACATGCAGAGAAGAAGAACAGCAACATTGGGTAGAAAATTGAAAAGGACTGAAAACGACAGAAGCATACATACAGACTGAGGTAAGAGAAGCCCAAAGACAGGGAGAGAAAGTGGAATAGAGAGGCAAATAAGTAAGATGCAAAAGTAAACAGGCAGAGCGGAACTGATGGGCATGGCTGACACAGTGAAAAGGAAATGGGACTAGATCAAAAAGAAAAGCCAGTTGGAAGAAAAGATCTTTCCCCCTAATTTAGTTTTTCAAGTTATAGTCTTCTGTTGTTATCCCTCCAGGGCTTCTACAAAAAAAGGAAGAACCTTTTGTTTTTATAAAATCGTTAACAATGCATATTTCATTTCTCTTGTAGATTAAAAAAATCATATTTATTGTCAGCATAATTTTAGTCATTATTAAAGATCACATATATCAACGTACTGAGGAGAAGATCCTAATTGTACATTCTGCTAGTTATTTTTCAAAGTAAAGGATGAGAGTACACCAGTTAGGTCAAACTCAACCTAAGGCCAAGACCTATAGGCATTTAAGATTACACACCACAGGAAATAATCACATAACATGCAACACTGATATCGGACTGAAAACATGCCTTAGTTAAAAGTAACTTACCATGTAGAGTCAAAGCCCAGAACTCCAGTCCTGTCTCCATTTTTGTGCACCCCTTGCTTCACTTGGCATGCCATGCTCCATCTCCTCTCCTGTGCAGATTTTAAGTCAGTAGCCATGGATCTGAAGAATTCCTTCCTCTGCTGCCACCTACCAGTTTAATTCTCTGCTGCAGCAGAAGGGTATATAGAAAAAGTGCTTGCTTACTATTCAAATTAAATAGAAAAAAATTTCTTTGCTTAACATTTCATATTTTTGCATATGCACCAACTTTTTCACGTCTCCCCCAGACCTTCCCTCCAAAAATCAGAAACAAAAATCCCAATCACAGAAAAATCAAACAATGTATGATCAATGTTCATGCTAAGCAGGGAAAATAAAATAAAATAAAATAAAGTGGAAAGATTTAGACACTCAGCAGTTGCCATCTCAAGAAGCCATGTTCTTTTCTGCTAGTTTCCTTCTCCACCTATACCTACATTCTATAAATAAATACATAACTTAGAATTTTAACTACGTAGTCTACAACTCCTACAGTTTTTAAGTTCAGAGACTATCCAAAGAACTGTGGAAGATGCAGCAATATAAAAGAGTTTCTTAAAGTAATTCTAGAAACTAAGGGTGTTAGGTGCTTTACCTGCTTGAGTTTTCAATGTTCTGGACTGCTTATTGCCCAATGGCTCTGAATACATTAAAACACGAACACATACGCCACCTACATTTAAAATAGGGTCGCATTTGTATGCCCATATAAGCACTGGGTATATTTTTTGCAAAAGAGTATTAAGTTCATTAAGTCCTTTAAAAAGGACTGACCATGAAAACACATTTCCTCAAACTATATACATACAGAGAAGAATCCGGGGGGGAAAGGGAGACAGAATGACAAATGTAATAGCAGTTGTAAATTGGGTATTAACACGGCATAAATGTTTTGTTTGTTAAAATCCTGAGATTCATTTCGATTCCCACTCTGTTTAATCACTGGGGTCTAGCTATTAAGGGATAGTATCCAGTAATGGACTAGTAATACAGTAATGGCTTGTTTTTGTTCCACCCTCCCACTACCTTCACCCAAGATAAAAATATGTACAGTTTTGCCAGCTTAAAAAAAAATCAGGAAATAAAACAAACACTGACATAAGCACCAAAGGCTAATCAACAGTGGCGTGGCAGTAACATTGTTTCTACTTTCTCATTCCTTCCCCCATCTCAAGCCCCACCCTTTGACCTCTGTGTATGGGATGAGCCTGAGCAGGAGAGGTGGAGATGTCAGGACTGCGCCGTTCCCACGGATGCTCCTAGAGGCCTGTTGTGCTTCTGGGAACTGGGGCACAGGGATGTCTGTCTGACTGAAACCTAAAACAACAACAGTTCACCCTGCCCCTCATGTTCCAACCCCACAACAGCAGCCAGGTATCTTATGCTATTTAGGTTCACCTAGTAAGTGTGAATATGGCAAAATCTAAAAGAGCAAGGTTATTCGTAGCAAGTCAGTAGTACTCAATGGGGGGGGGCGGGGAGGAGTAGCAGACTGGAGACTGTTAAAACTCTCCATGCCTTAGGCAATCATACTGTCCATACATTCTAATGCTGGCCATTCTTATCAGCAGAACAAGGTTCTCCTGAATGAGTTTTTTAAAATTACATACCACAAATTCTTGCGGGAATGCAGTTGGGATTCATTTGTTAGTAAATTCCAATTCAACACATAAATATTTTTGTCTTAACATGCTTAGAGGGTTAGAATACTTCCCTACCTAACATGAGTCAACTGAAGCACAGAACAGGTTAATAACTTATTACATGTCCTCCTTCAGCTGTAGAAATAGCATTATAAGCCAGGATTTCCTATTCATTAACTAGTAACTTAGTGGACTCACAGCCTCTTTGAATAGGACATCTTGAGCCATAGGATAAAATCAGGTAGTAAATGTATCTTTAAAAAATCCTGACTACTTTCACTAAAATTCTAGCTATTAAAAACAGGATTACCTCCCAAAATAATAATAAAACTCCGACCACAGTCACAAGAAAGGATAGCAGAAAAGGAGGAGAGGGTAGGCTAGACTGGGTAGACAGAGGAGGAGATAGTTTATTTACAGGAAGGCTATTAAAATGGGTAAGCTGTATTCCTAATTCCTGTGACTTTCTTATGACCCCGATTAATCTGCATAACCATCTTGTGCTTCAGAACTGTTCTATCTGTTCAAATCTGTCATTTTCGAATGTTTAAACCACAATTTTATGATCTCAAACTGCTTACATCTCTGCTAGAATTAGTCTCAGAAATGCTAAAATGGTTAGTTCTGAAATCACATTCTTCTAAAATTATTAAAATGTCTTTAATCTACATCTTGTCATTCCCTTTCATTTTAATAATGTAATAGAAACAGAAGCACTGAGGTCAACTGAAAGCTATGTTGAGTTTTTACCATATAGCCTAGAACCTACTTTTACCTTTTCAAAACTCTAGTTTTCCATACCTGTCAATTCCTAATTGATGTCTTTATATTGTGAGCTCACTGTGTATTCGGAACACCAACCCCTGAAAAAGCTTAAGCCAGAGTAGCACAATGGAAGAAACAAACAAACCCAAAACAAAAACAAAGCCAAAAAAGTCACACTCTGAAATACTTAATTATAGACATATATGCAAGGAATGGAGTTATCTAAATGGCTAAACAAAATGCCCAAGAAAGTCCCGAGTTCATCCCAATCAATCTGAACTTTACCCCCAAAAAGTTCTTCTTTATCAAATTATTTGCTAGATGTATTTATGTATCTTTTTTTAAAAATGAGAGTTACGACAAACCCATGGTTGCTTTTAAAGTACATCAAGAAAAGGAAATTTTTTCAAAAGAAAGTTAGCCTAGTGATGGAAAGAAAGGAGAGAGTCTAATTACCTGCCAGCAGGCTGGGGCTGTGCCTGAATCCAAACCGCTGCATTTACCATTCATTACACAGCTGCATTATTGGGGGAAGGGGAGTTTAGAAGGGCACTGACCCCGAAAGTTCTCAATACTTCTCACTCATCATCAGGAAGGGGGAAGAAGGAAAGTTTTTTCTCTGGGTATTTTTTTGTTTGTTTGTATTTGTTTTTTTGGCTCCTGAAAAGGCTGGTAAAGAACAGTAACATTGGAAGAAGTTAGAATATTTCTTTAGAAACAATGTAAAAACTGCAAAACATTAAGGATTTAAAAGGCCAAACTTGTTAATATAGAAAAATTTTCACTAGAGTTAGGCAGCCACCCCAAAACAGCATGACAAAATGGCATTGGTATAAAGGAAACAAAATATCACACAAAAATCCAAAACAAAACTAAAAACAGTTCAAATTAAACCTGGAAGACTAGAAGATTCCAACAGCAGATTTCTGTCCACTACTGAAACATTCCAAAATCCAAGCTTCAAAGGCGCCTAAATGTATTTTAAATAAAACTTTGTTTGTTTTTTTTTAAAGAAAAAAAAGAAAAAGAAAGAAAGAAAGCAGTGAACCTGGTTATAATTCCTGCAATATATTACATTTTAAAAAATCCTATTACAACAAAAACAAATCTTAAATGAAATTAAACAAACAAACAAATAAAAACAGTAGCAGCAGAGGTTACCTGTCTGAGCACCTACATTTTCTTAGGAGGGGATCGTGTCTCACCAGCCAAATAGCCCATAAACCTTCTCAAAAAAAGTGAGCCAGAAGAAAAATAACACAAGATTTGATTTCACAATGTCTCTAAGCCCCCCAAACCCCAAACTGGGGATTCACTGAATGAAGAAAATTTTTTTCCATTGCTTTCTTCTTAGAAAAAGATGATTTTGAAAGTCAATGCCTTTGATATCTTCTCAAAGTCTGATAATGTGCTTGATGAAACCAAGTCTCTTGTTGGATTTTTCTAATGTTCCAGGGTAGTTTCTTATTGATAGCATATACAGAAAGATTTCAAAGTTCATTGGAGAAAAGCCAGCAGAAATGACCAATCAATTATAGGCACCAAAAAGAAAAAAAACTATTAAAAATTTTAAATAGTTCATACTTATATATGTTTAGATATACCTATATATCTATATATATAGTCCAGTTTTCATCATGGGTTAAATAAAAACAATATCAGAAATAATTATTTTAAAATACAATTTAGAATTACAATTTTAACAATATACAAAAAATTTACAATAATTCAGATTTTGCCATGATTATACATTATTTGATAAATACATTTTACCTCTCATAATAGCAATGATTATACAAAAGTTATCAAACAATTATGAAAATAAATTTAACTTTCATTTAAATATCTGCTGCTGTTTCCCCTGGGTTCTTCCAGAATGACTTGCTCATATTCTTAACCTTAATTTTTGAGGGAATTCAAGAAGATATCCACGTTTTTTAAGATCTAAGATGACCATTCCTGCCCTTTTCATTCTCACATGTTGTGTGTACGATCCAGGATTAGGTCGCTAAAGCTATGTTTTAATATAGTGTGAATGAATGCACAAAAGATGGATAACTAGTGAGGATAACTAGTGAGTAAAACTACAGATGAACTAACTTCGGATGTTTCCTATAATACAGTTGCTCAACGTGGTATAAGTTAAAAATAAAGGCTAACTACATTTCTCCTTGAGCCTTACCCCACCAACACAAACATGAGCTTTTCATCAAATAGGGTGTTCTATCTGTGTTTTTAAATGCATTAATCTACATACACACAATATATAACTGGTCAAAGTATATGCATCATAATATATGTGGCAACCAGGTGGTCCCTTAGAAACATATGAATGATGACTAAGAAGTTCTTTCTTCCTCATTTATTTCTCTATACCACATGGTATGCATCCTTCAAAATATGGTCATTCAGCAAAAGAAGTACCAAGTATTTCTTTCAGTTAATGAGTCAGAGGTACTAATTATAATGTATGAGTCCCCAATTACCCTGTGCAAGCCAAATTCTTCTAGATGTGATTAGAATATCCTAAGATAAATGAGAAACTCCTTTTAAGTATCTTTTCTGAGGTGAAATGAGACACTGCACAGATGAGAGGTACTATTCTATTCATCAACAATCAACCTTTCACTCAACTTTAATTAATTATTTAATTCTATGGAAAAAACAAATTTTATTACATTCCTTTTTAAATCGGGGGAAAAAACTGTACAAGTAAGCATGATCAAACCTCTGTTAGAGCTGGTTAATACTGATCTTTTATTATTGCCTCGAAGTCTCTCTAGCAGTGTCCAAGAAATTATGCTTAAGGTCCATCTGAAGGAAAATAGCACTGGAGAGGCAAGAAAGGGCTTGGGTAAAAGCTTCAGAGGATTTGTAGGGAGATTGAACTTGCTGTTTAAAAAATTACGTTGAGTTCTGCAGCATCTCCATTTCTTAACATACCATCCAAACCCATCATTGGGATAGTTTTACCCATGTTTTAAAGGCTCATATTATATGCAGTTTTGGGGTTTTTACGAATTCAGAAGGGAATATAAAGAGTGGACAGTATTGAAGGCTTTAAGAGTAGGGCTATAAGATACTCAATACTGCTAAATAAGTCCCCAAACAAAAATACCCAGCCCCACCCCATCCCAATTCCTATTATGTAAAAAGAAAAAATGCACAGCCAGAAGCTTTAAAAGAAAAGCACGTAGCCTTGAATAAATCATACACTGAACGGTCTAGAAACAAACAAAAAAACCAAACATACATATACACAGGCCTAAAAAGCATCTATTCACCTTATGTCTTTAGGTGAAGATCTCTACCCTAATGGAGTAGAAAACAACTCATCTGTTTTTTAAAGTCAAAAACTGTGTTTCCCATCATGCTCCATTTCCTAGAATCTATCCTGTTTGATTAATTGATGTAAACAAAACCCAAAACATATACACATGCATGCGTGCACACACGAACATATACACTCCCTCGTAAAATGTAAAAAATGCAAATATATAACGCTGGCCTTAGAAATCACTTCAGCTTTATACTTAAGAACTTACAGGCCCTTGATTTGCCCCCCCAGAAGTATTTTTCCTTGTTCTTATTCTTTAAATGCCCAACCAACAAAAGAAAAAGGGAAAAATAAAAGGGTTTAAATGTACATGTTTCAAGTCAGTGTCTTGTTAACAAAAAAGGTAGCATTTTCTTCACTTTGGCCATTGTTAAAGATGCAGGCATAGAGCAGGGAATGTTAGACTAGCATGTATTTAAAAAAAAAAAAGCAACATTAACAGAGCATATATCTTTCAAAAAAGACTAAAACACTAACAAATACAAGTCAATGCACATATTTTAAACTAGTGTAATTTTATCTACATTGAGTAAATGTTATTTTGTATACCAGACATTGCAATACTGTTCATTTTCCTTTCATCATGCAAACATGCCAATTTTGTCATTGAAAAGGCTTTATGGGGTTATATTTACTTTGCCCTCCCCTAGCCATAGTAAGAGAGGGGGAAAAAAAAAATGAGAAAACACAAAAATAAGTAAAAGAGCCCCTGGATGAACTAAAGCTGTTAGTTGATAGGAAAATGGCAAAATTTTCAAATTTGTTTACGTAAAAAAATTCGTGTAATTTAAGCAGAACTTTTCCTCACACATTACAAATCTTACAATACAATATGAAGTTGTGCTACTCAGATATTTGTACCAAAACAATTATTTGTACAAAAACAAAAGCAAAGGACCAAAATATATGTATGGTCCTCAAGGCCCACAAGCATAGAAACTTTTCAGTAATTTAAAAGGGTAACTACAAGAGCCTGAAATTTTTCTATATCCCACCTCTTCTGCCTCTCTTTCCGCAGAATTTGCAAATGAAAATCAGTAACATCTTACTAGCAGAGGTCTCGTCTATCTCCCCGTTTTCTCCAACTATTCCTACTAATGTTCTCCCATCTTCCTGAGAATCCTCCATGAACAGCATTGCAAGTTGGTTTAAGAAAAAAAGAAAAGAAAAGAAAAAAAAGAAAGTTAAGTTTTACAAGGGTCTTGTTGGCTAATTACTAGTGGAGTCACTCCACCAGGAGTTTGATCTCATTGGCCAGCAGCTGGTTCATGTTGAACAGGCCCCCTGGGAGCTTGGTGAGCAGCTCTCGCTCCGCGCTTTCAGGGTCGCTGTCGACAGAGCTGGAACTTGCGCTCATGTTGTCGACAGCAGTGCTGGCTGGGGGACCCAGCTCCGGCTCACTAGTCTCACTGGCCGTGGACACCACGGAGAGCAGGGACATACGCCGAGTGAGCCGGCCAGAGGGTAGAAGGGAGGCGGCATAGTCCGCTATGACACCAGCTACATCTAGATTACAAGCCTTATCAAAGGCGATGAAACCTACATTTGCATTGGCCTCGCAGACACAGAAGGAGCCGTCATCTTTCATCAACAGGTCAATGCCACACACATCCATCCCCAGGATATTAGACACCTGGATAGCTAGCTGCTTCCCTTGTTCACTCAATGAGCACATCATCCCCACACCACCTGGCAAAGAGAAACAAGATAGGAAGTTACCAACATGACGAATTTTTGTAATAAAATTAAAGCTGGTTTCCAAGGCTAAGCCTGTCTTATAAATTGGAAGTGAGAACAAAAGTGTTCTTCTAGTGTAAAATGGGAACTTTGAAGTCTACATTTCTTTCTGTAGCGATCCTCTCCCTACCTAGTCTCCCAGGAAATGATGCCTTACTACTTTTTCAATGCTATTTTTTTCCCAAGAAAGACATTACAATTTCACTGAAGCCTATCCAACTTGCAACAATATAGACAAAGTATAAGGAACTGCACCATAAATAAAATCAGATCACTTTGTTTTATTTTTAAAATTTTTTAATTTAAAAATTTTTTTTGAGTTGGAGTCTCACTCTGTCGCCCAGACTGGAGGGCAGTGGCCGCTCCCGGTCACCGCAGCCTCAACCTGCTGGGCTCCGGCGATCATTCCGCCTTAGCCTTCCGAGTAGCCGGAATTACAGGCATGCGCTACCACGCCCGGCTGATTTTTTGATTTATTGTAGAGATGAGGTCTCGCCAAGTTGGCCAGGTGGGTCTCAAACCCACGGGCTCAGGCAATCCACTCACCTCAGCCTCCCAAAGCATGGGATTACAGGCTGAGCCACTGAGCCCAGCTCACTTTGTTTTATATATGACACAATGTTACTAGATTTTGACTTGTAAAAACAATAAAGATGCATAAAAGGACCGAAGATGGGGTGGGTCGAGAACGTGGCAACCTGAACACAGCGCTCTTTCTCTATAGTCCCCACGTCAATTGATCTGGCATTCCTAAGCCAAAAGGCTTCCGGTCTCAAGATAGCTGGATGGGCAGAAGTCGTCTTGGGCTTTGCTGCTATCTGACAACAAGGAATTCGAAATAGAACTTAATTTTCCCACTTGGAAATCAGCTTCAGAAAGCTCTGAACTAAGGACAAGAAAGCAAAGATCTCTTAGAAGAGCTTGGCTCAAAGAGCCGTGTGCATCCTCAGAAGTTGGGAACATCATGCGAGTATGCCTGTTGTCTTTGACCCCAAAGAGGCCAAAGTAGCTGGACAATTAAGCTGAATTCTCCCTACCACTGAGCCTGGAAGAATGGAGGAACTGAGGAAACAAGGCCTCGTTTAGGAACCTCAGGAGAACACTGGAATCCTAGGCCATGTACTAGGTGAATACTGCAAATCACCTGGCCTGAGCGAACTCTAAGATTTTTTTAAATTCAGCACAAAAAAGACTTTCTGAAATTAAAACAAAAACATGACTACCCAACTTAAAAATTCAGTAGAGAAACTGAAAGACAGTAGTCACTTTTGAGAGCTAACTTAGAAAATCACACATAAGGCTGAATGCAGTGGCTCATGCTTGTAATGCCAGCACTCTGGGAGAGGGCTGAGGTAGGCAGATCACTTGAGGCCAGGAGTTCAAGACCAGCCTGGGCAACATAGCAAGACCTCATCTCTACAAAAAAATTTTAAAAATTAGCTGCACTACAGGAGGAATGCACCTGTAGTCCCAGTTACTCAGGAGGTTGATGTAGGAGGATTGCCTGAGCCCAAAAGGTTGAGGCTGTGGAAGGAGCCTAAGTGTGCCACTACACTCCAGTCTGGGCAACAGATTTAAAAAGGAAAAAAAAAAAAGTATTTCAAAGCACAGACAAATATAAGATGAAATTATAAAAGATCAAAAATTTGAAGAACTGAATCAGAAACAAACAATTCCTGAAAAAGAGAAACAGATGAAGGAGAGGAAATAACTGAAGAAATTTTACTCAAACTGAAGAAAAGCCTAGTCTGATGATTAAAGCAGTGAAAAAATTCAGGTTAAATTGATAAGACACAGATATAATCTAAAAAGATTCCAACAAAATTTTGAGGCTCTACCAAAAAAAAAAGAAAAAAGAAAAAAACAAAATAAATTATCTACAAAGAAAAAATCAGAGCAGAGGCTGGGCATGGTGGCTCACACCTGTAATTCTAGCCCCTTGGGAGGCTGAGACAGGCGGACTGCTTGAGTCCAGAAATTCGAGACCAGCCTAAGCAACATGGCAAGACCTCATCTATGTAAAAAATAAAAATAAAAAAATTAACTGGGCATGGTGGTACGTGCCCTTAGTCCCAGCTATTTGGGAGGCTAAGGTGGAAGAACTGCTTGAGCCAAGGAGGTCAAGGTTGCAGTGAGTTGATTGTGCCACTGCATTCTATTGTGGGCGACAAAGTGAAGTTCTGATTCAAAAATAAATTGAAAAAAAGATCACAGTAGATTGTGAAGTTTCGCGGCAACGATAAAACCATCAAGGCAGTAGAATTGAAGCTAGACTCTTTCATTTTAAGAATTATGTCTCAGCTCGGCACAGTGGCTCATGACTGCAATCCCAACACTTTGAGGGACTGAACCAGGAGGACTGCTGGAGCCCAGGAGTCTGAGACCAGCCTAGGCAACGTAGTGAGACCTTGCCTCCACAAAAAACAACAACAACAACAAAAAACCCCAAAATATTAGCTGGGCATGGTAGCCAAACCTGTAGTCCCAGCTACTGAGGAGGTTTGAGCTCAGGACGACATCAAGGCTATGGTGAGTCTTAATGGCACCATTGCACTCCAGCACTACTCAAGAGATAAATACAAAAAAGAAAAAGAAAAAAAAAGAATTGTATCTCAGCCAAGATATTATTCTCCTCTCAGGGAGAAAGGAAAGACATACATGGAATATAAACCACACGTGCCAAAAAATGTATACACATTTTAAGAGATGTTTTCTATGTATCAGTTTTCGTTCACCGTAATCAGTGTCTGCACGCCGATGGTAACCACTTTGAGTACCTCTTGTAATTGTAGAAGTCAAGCGAGACTTGTATTCATCTTTTGTTATCCATATGTATTGAGTATTACAATTTAGATACAGTTTTTTTCCTTTCTTAAAATGTGTATACATTTTTGGGCACCCTCTGTATATGTATGTGTGTGTGTATATACGTATACACGTGTGCGCACACAAACACACAGAGAGAGAGACAGAGAGAGAGAGAGAGAGAGAGAGAGAGAGAGAGAGAGAGAGTGAGAGAGAGATAGCGAGAGCAAGAGCACACAAGTACATGTGAACAGAATCTCTCTCTCTCACCTTCCCCCGTCTTTCTTTCACCAGCCCAAGGCGAGACTCCAACCTTTCCCTGCCTTTCCGATTGTGGGTCATAAGACTCTCAATTAGAATGGGTCCTGCCCCATACTTTGGAGGAAGGAATGTTGCACAGAGAGGCCAAGAAGAATCTGAACAGACAGGCTTTACTACTCGCTACTCAGACTATCAGTGATAAATCATACCCTTTGTGTCCAATCACACTTCTACACAGTTGTCAATCATGTCTATACCATCAAGTCCCCATAAAAGGCCCAAAGAATAGGGTTCTAAGAACTTCTGGATAGCTAAACTTCTAGATGATGGGAGGCTCCTGGAAGGTGGTGCCTAGGAAGAGCATGGAAGCACCCCTTCCCTCATACCTTGCCCTATGCATCTCTTCATCTGCATTCTTTTAATATCCTTTATAATAAACCAGCAAACATAAGTGTTTACTGAGTTCTGTGAGCCACTCTAGCAAATTAATCAAACCTAAGGAGGGGGTGATAGGAACCCCAATTTGAAGGTCTGTAGGCACAGACTTGAGACTGGTGTCTGAAGGGGGCAGGCAGTCTTTGGGACTAAGTCCTCAACCAGTGTGTGGGATCTGATGCTATCTCCAGGGAGACAGCATTAAAACGGAATCAAAGGACCTCTGGCTGGTATCTGCTGCAGAAGTGATTGCTTGCTTGGTATATGGAAAGAAACCGCCACACATGTGACAGAAGTCTTCTGTGTTGACTGTTGTTCAGTAAAAGACTAGAAAAAACACTTTTAGTGTATCTGTTATATCAACAGAATACTTGAGGGTATCTATCACTCATATACCCCACCAGGGAAAATAATCGTGAAAAGATACTAACAAACTAGTAAATGACTAGAATCACAGATCTCAAAATATACAACAATGAGAATGGGGGGAAAACAGTGGTGAGTACTTTGCAATAAAGGTATAAAAAATTTTTAAGTAGTTAAAGAAAAGACTGCCTGGGAATGGATAAAGTAGGTGCTATATAAGGATTCTTGAAACAGAAGAGATATATAGTAAGAGAGATTCCAATATAGACTTGAACTAATGTATTAAGTGATTTCAGCAAAACTGAAATATAAAGACCATGTGAGTAGGGATTTTTGTCTATTTTGTTCACTGCTATATACAAGCTACCACTATCACAGTATCTGACACTTATGAGGTTCCTTAAACTATTTGTTTAGTGAACAAATGAATGAAGAGGAGCAGGGAAGGAAGTAAAGCTGTTCTAATCTTCTCCTTGGAGGAGAGAGGAGGCGAGAGGGAACAAGGGATGATAGGGGAAAGTAAAGGTATTCCAGAAACTTCAATATTATCATGATGGCATATCAAGTAGGAAAGAAATTTAAGAAGTGAAGCAGAAGCCGGGCTCGGTGGCTCAGCCTGTAATCCCGCGCCTTTGGGAGGCTGAGGTGAGTGGATTGCCTGAGCCCGTGGGTTCGAGACCCGCCTGGGCAGCGAGACCTCATCTCTACAATAAATCAAAAAATCAGCCGGGCGTGGTAACGCATGCCTGTAATTCCGGCTACTCGGAAGGCGGAGGCGGAAGGATCGCCGGAGCCCAGCAGGCGAGGCTGCGGTGGCCGGAAGCGGCCACTGCACTCCAGTCTGGGCGACAGAGTGAGACTCCAACTCAAAAAAAAAAAAAAAAAGTGAAGCAGAAAAGAAAGTATCAGGAAAAACTTATCTTCTTAAATAATAGTTGAGACGCATAGGGAAAGAGAAGCTAAACATTAATGGAATGCAAAACCATGGCCAAAATGCCAAATTAACAGATTTGGGGGACACAAGTGAAAAGAGAATTAAGGACACCTTACAAACCAGCAAAAATGAAAAAAGAAGAAACGATATAAGTTGAATGACTAAGAAACACAAAATGTGACTGAAGGAATAAAATGAAGTGCATTGATAACTATACTGAAAATGGACTGAAGTCTTCCATTAAAATATGGAAACTACGCTGGGCGTGGTGGCTCACACCTATAATCCCAGCACTTTGGGAGGTCGAGGTGAGAGGATTGCCCGAGCCCATGGGTTCAAGACCAGCCTGGGCATCTTGGCGAGACCTCGACTCTACAAAACAATAAAAATATTAGTTGGGTGTGGTGGCATGTGCCTATAGTTCCAGCTACTTGGAAGGCTGACAGCCGGGCTTGGTGGCTCGACTGTAATCCCAGTGCTTTGGGAGGCTGAAGTGAGTGGATTGCCTGAGCCTGCGGGTTCGAGACCCGCCTGGGCAGGTGAGACCTCATCTCTACAATAAATCAATAAATTAGCCGGGCGTGGTAGCGCATGCCTGTAGTTCCAGCTACTGGAAGGCTGAGGTGGAAGGATTGCTTTAGCACAGCAGGTCAAGGATGCGGTGGCCGGGAGTGTGCCACTGCACTCCAGTCTGGGCGACTGAGTAAGACTCCAACTCAAAAAAAAAAAAAAAAAAAAAAAAAGGAAGGTTGAGGAGGAAGAGGAAGGATTGCCTGAGCCCAGCAGGTCGAGGCCGCATTGTACTCCAGCTAGCTGGGCAAGAGTGAAACTCCAACTCAAAAAAAAAAAAAAAAAAGAGATGGAAAATAGACTGAAACAAAAAATAAAACTTAGCAAACACAATTTAAATAGAAGTAATAAAGAAAAATTAAAAACCAAAGGAGTGGTCAAAGAAATACAAGACAAAGGTAAAACAAACTTTACTTCATAGCATTCTATCTCTTGACTAGAGCATATATCCATATACACATTTTTCCTTTGCCAAATATTGAAACAATTATGGTGGCCACAAAGAAAACCTTAAAAAATTGTTTTGGTTTTAATTTTTCAGTTGGAGTCTCACGTGTCACCCAGGCTACAGTGTATTTGCACACTCACAACTACTGCAGCCTCAACCTGTTGGGCTTGGGAGATCTTCCTCCTCATCCTTTCAAGTAGCTGGAACCACAGGCACACACTACCAAGAAAACCTTAAAAAATTTAAGAGACTTTTCAGGCCACCTTCTCTGAGAATAATTCAAAAAAACCAGAAAGTAATGGTAAAAGTAACCCAAAGAATATTAACTACTTTGAAATTGCAAAATTGATTCCTTGAATTAAAGAGAAAACCACAAAAGAAAATTAGAACCATTTGTAAAGAAAAGAGATTATTTATAATTCCTAATACAATGTAAATGCAATGCAAATATTGTTGTGTAGGGAAGAATGACAAGAAAAAGTCTGCATATGGTCAGTACAATTATCCCCCTCACTCCCCCAATTTTTTGTTGTTGCTGGAGCTACACTCTGTCGCCCAGGCTGGAGTGCAGTGGCACACTCACAGCCACCCCAGCGTCAACATGCTACGCTCTGGTGATCCTTCCACCTCAGCCTTCCAAACAGTCAGAACTACAGATGCGCGCTACCATGCCCAGCTAATTTTTTTGATTTATTGTAGAGATGAAGGTTCACCATGTTGCCCAAGCTGGTCTCGAACCCCGCAGGCTCAGGTAATCCTCTTGCCTCAGCCTCCCAAAGTGCTGGGATTACAGGCTTGAGTCACTGTGCCTGGCCCCCCCCAAATATTTTTGTTTGTTTGTTTTTGAGTCGGAGTCTCGCTCCATCGCCCAGACTGGAGTGCAGTGGCCTCTCCCGGCCACTGCGCAGCCTCGACCTGCTGTGCTCCGGCGATCCTTCTGCCTCAGCCTTCCAAGTAGCTGGAACTACAGGTGCACGCTACCACACCTGGCTAATTTTTTGATTTATCGTAGAGATGAGGTCTCATCAAGTTGCCTAAGCGGGTCTCGAACCCGCAGGCTCAGGCAATCCACTCACCTCAGCCTCCCAAGGCGTGGGATTACAGGCTGTGCCACCGAGTCTGGCTCCCCCCAAATATTTTTGATCCATGGTTGGTTAAATTAACACATTCAAAACCCGCAGATATGGAGGGTCAACTGTATTTGCAAAAAATAACTTGAAAGATGATTTCCTTGAATAATCATACTTATCTATTTAGTTGATTATCTGTCAGGTGTGTGTGTAATTTCACATAACTAAAATCAGCGTTTTATTAAACATTAAGAGAATGAGAGGCTAGGTACAATAGTTTATGCCTGTTATTCCCAGCATTTGAGAGGCTGAGGTGGGAGGATCGCTTGAGGTCAGGAGTTTGAGACTAGTCTAGGCAACAAAGCAAGACCCCATCTGTACAAAAGTTTAAAAAAGAAAAATAGCCAGGTGTGGTGTCACACATCTATAGTCCCAGCTACTCAAGAAGCTGAAGCATAAGGATTGCATGAGCCCAGGAGTCTGATGCTGAAGCAAGCTATGAAAATACCACTGCACTCTAATCTGGGCAACAGAGTGAGACCTTGTCTCAAAAAAGAAGAGAATGAGATATACAGTTTAACAGTTAGAGAAGACTCCATTCATGACATGCATTTGAACATCTAGATGATGTCTGCATCCATTTAATCACTCCAATTTTGGAGCCAAGGTATTCAAGGGGCAGCAACACCCCAGTCAACACTGGAGCTAAGTAGTCGAGATTCGCTTTCAAGTTACACCATTATGAGATCGATTACACTGAGGAAGTTACTTAACTGTACTTAGTTTCCTCACCTGTAAAGTAGGGGTAACAACAATACCTACTCTGCGGATTAGCCAAGTTAATAGTCATTAAGCACTTAGTACAGTACCAGCACTAAAGAGATGTTAGTTGTTATTTTTCTTAATAACAAACATAGGAGAATACTCAATGCTTTAAAAGGTCTCTCTAGGAACAGTGTAATGAGGATATTCCATTTTGATGAACATGGTAGAAGGGCTCTGACTTTGTTAGATATACGCATAATGCCACAAGAATTAAGATTGATATCCTTACAGGGAAAGAACAATACAACAAACTAGAAGACCCTGAAACAAACCAATGCATATGTAAAAATTCAATAAAAATCAGTGACAAACAGACCATTCAATAAGTAGTGCTGGGATAACCAGCTATTCATTGCAAAAAAAGAAAACACGATCTGTATCATCACACTGAACAATAAATTCAATTTTAGGTAGATTAACGTACTAAACATGGTTAGCATATTTTTTTAATTTTAGAAGACTATGTAGAGAATAGATTACAACCAGAGTGCAGAAGAATTTCATCAATTTTAGAAAAAGCAGAGAATGGGCCCTCAGTGGCTCAGGCCGTAATCCCGTGCTTTGGAAGGCTGAAGTGAGTGGATTGCCTGAGCCCGCGGGTTCGAGACCCGCCTGGGCAACTTGGCAAGACCTCATCTCTACAATAAATCAAAAATTAGCTGGGCGTGGTAGTGCGTGCCTGTAGTTCCAGCTACTTGGAAGGCTGAGGCGGAAGGATTGCCGGAGCCCAGCAGGTCAAGGCTGCGGTGGCTGGGAGTGGCCACTGCATTCCAGTCTGGGTGACAGAGTGAGACTCCAACTCAAAAAAAAAAAAGAGTTGGGCTTGGTGGCTCAGCCTGTAATCCCGCGCCTTTGGGAGGCTGAGGTGAGTGGACTGCCTGAGCCTGCGGGTTCAAGACCCGCCTGGGCAGGGAGACCTCATCTCTACAATAAATCAAAAAATCAGCCGGGCGTGGTAGCGCACGCCTGTAGTTCCAGCTACTTGGAAGGCTGAGGCAGAAGGATCACTGGAGCCCGGCAGGTCGAGGTTGCAGTGGCCGGGAGCAGCCACTGCACTCCAGTCTTGGTGACAGAGTGAGACTCCAACTCAAAAAAAAAAAAAAAAGAAAGAAAAGAAAAAGCAGAGAATGTAAAGAAATGAATGAATATGCTTAACTTTGTAAGTGAAAATGCCTGTGTATCAAAATATATACTAAAAAAAAAAAAAAGAGACATCATAGACTGGAATGAAAATACAGGGACTTAGAATTCATATATTAGACAATGGGATTTAAGGTCAGATTACATAAAGTACTCCTATAAATCAACAGGACAAAGAAAAACAACAACAAAAATGGAGACAAAAGACCTGATAGGCAACTCAGAGATGAAGATATTAGAATAGGTGATAAACAATTCATGTTTGTATTCCTAACAGTGTAATGTTTAGTTTTACATATAATTAACTTTTGTATAAATTAAGTACTAAATGTATTCTCTTCTGTAACTTGTATTTTTAAAACAGTTTTATGTTTTTGAGATTCATCCATGTGGTTGTAAATCTGAGTTAACCAGGGATCAAGTCATGTAGTGCCTGGTAGCCATTGCAAGAACTTAGATTTTCCTCTGAAAGAAAATGGGGAGCCATTGGAGGACTCTAAGCAAAGACTGACTCGATATGAGTTGCAATGTAAAAGAATCTGTCACATCACTGCTGTGTTAGGAAGAAACTAGCAGGGCAAGGTTGTAGAATCAAGAAGACACATTAAGGGGCTACTAAAAGTATTCCAAATATGAGAAAATCTTTTAACGGAGACAATGAGAAATAATCATATTTGGAGACATTTTTGAAAGCAGAGAGTTCAAGGAGTTCCTGATAGTTTGAATATGGGATATAAGAGAAAAGTATCAGGATTACTCTGAGAATTTTGGTCTAAACTGGAAGGACAGAGCTGTCCTTATTAAATGATAAGAAGAAAACTGTGGGTAGGATACCTTATAAGGGGAAGTTAGATTAGGAGTTCAGTTTTGAAGACAGTGAGTAGGCAGTTACTTAAATGAGCGTGAAGTAGAGAGAGAAACCCTAAATTGGAAGTAGAAATTTGAAAATAATAAGCACATAAATAGTACTTAAAGCCACGGACAAGATTAGTAAGTAATAAACTGAAAAGAGAAAAAACTTAAAGGCTAAGCTCTATGTGCCTCAACAATAGGAGATCTGAGAAAATATATATGAAGTAAATCAAAGTCAGCTGGACCAGTGGGTAAAGACACAGCTTACATGAATTCCAGTATATCATTAAAGAGGGAAATCTCGAAATCTGGTCAGACATCTCATCCACGTATGAACTGAGTTACAAATTGCACCTTGGTGAAAGCAAATTTATTATGATTCAGTGAAACTGAACTCCACTACTAGAAAAACTCAAGAGTCTGTTTATTACATTGATAGTATGTCGATAAATATTTACATGTGAAAGATACGTTTTGCAACTTATTAAGTAACAAGATCTACAGTTATATACATATAAATGTTCACTGGACAATTACAACATGACTTTATTTATTTATTTATTTTTTCAAGTTGGAGTCTCACTCTGTCGCCCAGACTGGCGTGCAGTGGCCGCTCCCGGCCACCGCAGCCTCGACCTGCTGGGCTCCGCGATCCTTCCGCCTCAGCCTTCCGAGTAGCCGGAATTACAGGCATGCGCTACCACGCCCGGCTGATTTTTTGATTTATTGTAGAGATGAGGTCTCGCTGCCCAGGCAGGTCTTGAACCCGCAGGCTAAGGCAATCCACTCACCTCAGCCTCCCAAAGGCACGGGATTACAGGCTGAGCCACCGAGCCCGGCTTACAACATGACTTTATATACTCTAAAGACACCTGCATTGTTTTTACCTAGTGAGCAGTTGCTTTGCATCCTCCCATCTGTTGAACAACGTAACATGGTGCCAACCACACGGCCTCCCACAACAATGACACGTACATCCCGTCCATGAGACTCTTTAACATACTTCTGGAACAGATATGGAGCTTCATGGCGAATAAGATGGCTCAGATCAGCCAAATGGTGCTTATCTCGAGCCAAGAAAACAGCTTTACCTGTGATTGAAAAAAAATTTTTAAAAATTTGTAAGTATTTGTAAATATATACTGCTCAAATTGTGAGCAGTAGAGCTCTATTACCTGAATCTTCTTGTGCCCTTATCTGTTTTTTCAGAACCAGTTACATTTTATTTCTTTTTAAAAGTTTTCCTTGTTAGAACTATTTTAATCAAAATAATTTAGTAATGGCAATTAATGAGACAATGAAAAAATATATAAAGACAACATTAATCTCCTTTTAAATAACTTTCCAGTCCCCAAACTCTTATGGTAAACTAATTTTGGTAGATGCTGTGAGGCAGGGGTCTAGATTTGTGTTCCTCAAAGGAACACAATAGAGGTCAGCAATAATGCCAGTCTTGTATGTAAATTCATACATACTTGGATAGATGTATCATTTTATGCCTTAAAATTATTTCTTAATCCAAAGTCATTAAGATATTTTCATTACTATCTTATATTATATAGTTTTATACATTTGTCTTCAAACTATGTATCTTAATGTCTTAGTATTTTAATATATCATACAATGTTAGAATATATAAAATAATATATGACATGCTTTAATTCACATGTTTTATTATATAACACATTTTCTAATTCAGAGGAAAAACGTTTTGCTAATACATGAGGCTGTATATATTAAGATATTAGCACAATATAGACACGATATGAAGTTATTATATTAATATATAGTAACATAGCAGTATATTATATACTTCAATTTATTTCTGAATGCTCTAGTCTGTCTTACTGCTCTATTTATGTATTTTTATACCAAGGGAAGTGGCTGTTTTAATATATGGTTATAATTTCCTCCCACTGTGGGGGGAGGTAAAAACAATATGGAATTTATGACACTTTTGTTTGAATCTGGGTGAGCTTGGGATTGTTCCAACCAAGAGAACACAGAAGAAGCAATTCTATATTACTTCAAAGGGTGGGTCGTAAAAGGCCATGCAGGTTGTTTGCTCACTGTGGCATTCACTGGAGGAAGCTGAAGAATCCGGTCAACAGTTTCAGCTGAACTGTGATCTAATCATCCCTTTCAAGGCACTAAACATCTACGGTTGTTTGGATTTACGTATCATTTTATGCCTTAAAATTCTTCCTTAATCCAAAGTCATTAAGATATTTTCATATACTATCTTATAAAGTTTTACACAGTTTTATCTTAAGACATCTATCTTCAAACTATGTAAATTGAGAGAAAGAATAACTGGAGTTAGATGAGGTTCTTATATTGCTGAAAAGGAAGATAAGACATTAACTTGAGACTTGGTCTAAGTTAAGTCTGCATGTTAAAAATCTCTAGGATAACCACTAAATAAAAATAGCTTCTAGCAAAATTAAATAGCTCACAGTAGCCTTCTATAAGTATGAGGTATCATACACTTAACAATTTCCCTCTAATTGTTCTTCAGAAGCTCTGTTTCAGAATCACTCATATCAATAAGCAAGAGTACTTTCAAAATTATGTGTCATAGCAACAGGCTCAAACACACCTCGATGGCCCCGTGTATTCTTCACTACCATTGGGAACTCCAGTACTTCGGCTTCATCAATCATTTTAGCAAAATTTTCATGGCCACCTGGTTTGGGCAATAAAAAAAAATCAAGAGGAATAGCAGTAGAAGTGTTTTGTGATCAATTTTATTTACACCAAAGACAACGGCACAGGAAATGGAAGGTATGAATCTAATGGCTACCTTTTCTTTTCCTTGGAGAAAGTAATAAACACAAGTTGAAAGTATAACTAAGTATCAGTTGAAAACAACTACACCTTAAAACAACCACAACTAAACATATTCTGATAGTCAACTTAAAGAAATTATCTTTCAGCTAACCTGAGTTTCTAATTCTACACCAGTTTTATCCCTACTCCTCCACTACACAAATAATAGAAGATTTACTTTAATATATTCAATTCCCTGGTTGGATTAAGAAATTTTTAAGAAGAGTTGGGCATAGTGGCTCAAGCCTATAATCCCAAAACTTTGAGAGGCCAAGACTGGGCAACATAGCAAAGACTTTGTCTTCAAAAAAAGAACAAACAAAAAGACAGTCAGGTGTGGTGAGTCAGGTACGTGCCTGTGGTGAGCTATGTGCCACTGCACTACAGTCTGAGAAACACAATGAAACCCTGACAGAAAAAAAAGAAAAAGAAAAATAAATGGAAGAATAAACCAATTAAGAAGAGTTATCAAAGACTGAAGAAATGCTGCACATACACACTCTCTCTTATCAAATACATATCCATTTTTCTTATCTCCATTATAAATCCAAGTTTTTTCAATACTGAGGCAACTCAAAATCCATGGATTAAGTCTTGCTTATTACTGTTTTCATTACCCAGGATCAAATGATACAATAGCAAGATTAGTACAAAAGTATATTGTAGTTCTAAAAACAGTATGATGACAGAAAAAAATTAAGCCAGGAGAAAGCTCATTAAATAAGGGAAACAGAAGAAATCTGCAGCTTGGTGAAATTACAAGGATTTAGTCATGAAATTTTAATCTTTCACATTAGAACAAAGGTAATATTTGTTCATTTGGTTAACTGTTTTCTCCTTTTCATTATCATAAAATCAAAATTATAGAACCATGATATAAACTGTAACATCCTGAAAGCATTAGAACGACAGAATTACCAACTTACTCATGTTGTTTATCTCTAGTGGTGCAATTGCTAAAAGCAGCAACCGTATCCACACATGCCCTATACTCTAGGGGTTCCTTTCTTCAAAAAATTGGCAGTAAGAAAAGGACAAGGGTTTCTTTCTAAAACTTCATTAAATCTCCAAGCATGCTAGTAGACATTTATTTAGAGAAATATCTTCTTGGAAAACTCTGTAGGTGATTTATATTAAGTCTGATCTTTTCCAAACTAGAAAACTAGAAGGGCAGGAAAAACATTAGCCTAACACTGTTTAGAGTGTGTTACTCCAAGTGTGGTCCTGAAACTTGTACTTATTTGTGACTGGTTTGTGACATGTGGTCAGATAAATATTCAAAGTGTAAGCACTCGAAACTTTTATAGCAATTTGACATTGCTGTGATAGTTTTTTTCTTTTTTTGAGCTGAACTCTCACTCTGTCACCCAGGCTGGAGTGCAGTGGTATGATCATGGCTGCCACAGCCTGGCCCACTGGGCTCAGGTGATATTTCCTCCTTGGCCTTTCAAGTAGCTGGAATTACAGGCACGTGCCATCATGCCCAGATAGTTTTTTGATTTACTGTAGAGATGAGGTCTCGCTAAGTTGCCCAGGTTGGTCTGGAAACTCCTGGATTCAGGACTCCTGACTCTGCCTCTCAAAGTGCTGGGATTACAGGCATCATAAGCCACTGCACTTGGCTTGTGGAACTACTCTTAAGACATGATTCATAATTCTCCTGACCAGTTTGTTAAAAATAAAGTCACTTCTGTAAGAAGTTTTTCATGCTTACAAGTTTGCCCTATTAGTTTAGTTTAGCTTTCAAAACTTCTGGTACACTAAAATTTAGACTACACATTCTCATTAGTGAACTCACCATAAGAGAAAGTATCTGGCAGAGGAACACCATGGCCAGCCAACTCCTGAAATGTCCAGAACTTATTAACACAGTTCAGGATGGCTTGAGGTCGGTTCATCAACCGGCATCCCATCTTCTCTAGATGGCGTAAAACAGTGATGTCACTATCACTTTGTACCCAAGGGGTTGGTACTCTCACTACCACCACTTGGGGGTATGTAGTGATTAGTTCTCCATTGATCCGGAGGCCTGAAATATACAGAAATAAAGCCAAAACCATTAGAAAGGAATACACAATAAACTAAGAGGAACACTAATATGCCAAAGCTTGGATCACAAGACTAAATGCACTATTTTGTTAATACCAAATGGGAGGGAGGGAGGGAAGAAGGAAGGGAGGGAGACAGACTTCTGTTAGAAAACAAACAAAAACACAACTTAATTGGAAAGATCCCTGATGTTTAAATAAATTATGGTACATCCCACTACAAAGAACAACTACTAGCCATTAAAAAGAAATGTCATAAATATCTATGTTCAGAGATTTAAAATATCCAGGTATATTATTATTATTATTATTATTTGAGTCAGAGTCTCACTCTGTCACTCAGGCTAGAGTGCAGTGGCATGCTCACGGCCACCGCAGCCTCAACCTGGTGAACTCAGGTGATTCTTCTGTCTCAGCCTTCCAAGTAGCTGGAACCACAAGCATGTGCCACCATACCCAGCTAATTTTTTGACTTATTGTAGAGATGAGATCTTGCCATGTTGCTCAGGCTGGTCTCAGACGCCTGAACTCACGTAATTCTCTCGCCTCCACTTCCGAAAGTCCTGGGATTACAGGCGTCAGCCAATGCACTGTGCCTGGCTGTATTCTTTTTTTTTTTTTTGAGTTGGTCTCACTCTGTTGCCCAGGCTGGAATGCAGTGGCATGCTCGTGGCCACCCCAGTGTTGACCTGCTGGGCTCTGGAGCTCCTTTCACCTCAGCCTTCCAAGTAGCCGGAACTACAGATGCACGCTACCACACCTGGCTAATTTTTAATTTATTGTAGAGATGAGGTCTCGTCAAGTTGCCTGGGCTGGTCTTGAACTCGCAGGCTCAAGCAATCAACTCGCCTTGGCATCCTAAAGTGCTGGGATTACAGGCTAAGCCACCAAGCCCAGCCCATAATTTTTTTTAAGTGAAAACCAGAGAATAAATTTTACTTGTGTTTATATATGCAAAGAAAATGTCTAAACAGGTGGCAAATATGCAAAACTACCTATTCTGAGCTAAAGAATTTATACTTGTTCTGATCAAGAGAATGGAGGGTAGTGCTCTCCCATCTTTTAAATCCTCCCCCTATATGTGTATGGTAGCATTTGCCATGTGCTCCAGAAGAATTCCATTTTGAGAATCTACTAATGAGGTGACAATCATACAACATTTTGAAGGTGGAAAAAAAGGAGAAATAATTCTCCTGGATCACCTATGGGTAGGAATGTGGTCACCAGCAGATGTAAGGTTTGTCAATGGCTCTAGCCATTCTTACAATCACTCATTTTGTTACTACAAATATCTTGAGATCACTTCTTAGACTTTAGCAATGGCTTGTTTGGATAGGCAAACCTAAAGAGCATTCTAAAAACTGAAAAAAAAAAAAATCCAGTGACTAGTTTGGGAATTAAAAGCTCTAAGAAAAGAATGTAGAGAATGGAAAAGGTGAAGGAGAAGCTGGTTTTAGGACAAAAGATGTTAGATTTGGATCTAGATATGAAAGATTCTGGGCTGGGCTTGGTGGCTCAGCCTGTAATCACAGCACTTTGATGGCCCAGGCAAGTAGATCGCCTGAGCCCGTGGGTTCGAGACCAGCCCAGGCAACTTGGCAAGATCTCTACTCTACAATAAATAAAAAAAATCAGCCAGGCATGGTATCACACGCCTGTAGTTCCGGCTACTTGGATGCTGAAGCAGAAGGATTGCTGGAGCCCAGCAGGTCACGCTGGGGTGGCCGTGAGCATGCCACTGCACTCCAGCCTGGGTGACAGAATGAGACTCCAACTCAAAATAAAAATAAATAAATAAATAAATTCTAAAAAAAAAAAAAGAAAGATTCTGGTGATGACATGATGACATAGGATATCAAAGTAGAACTATCTGAAGTACAAATTGGAACTATAAATATACAGTCTGAGTGCAGTGGCTGACGCCTGCAATCACAGCAGCTTGGGAGGCCTAGGCAGGAGAATCGCTTCAGCCCAGGAGTTCAAGACCAGCCTAGGCAACACAGAGACCTTGTTTCTGTAAAAAAAAATTTTCTGGAAACTAGTGAATGGTGGCATAGACCTGAAGTTCCAACAAAAGGATTGCCTGAGCTCAGCAGGTTGAGGCTGAAGTAAACAGTGATCTTGCCGCTGTATTCCAGCATGGGCAATAGAGTGAGATCCCAACTCAAATACATAAATAAATAAACAAAAACAAACATTAATCCATATTTTGGCCAAGTGTGATGGCTCATGCCTGTAATCCCAGAAATCTGGGAGTCTGAGGTGAGAGGATTGCTTAAATGTAGGAGTTTGAGACTAGCCTAGGCAACATAGCAAGACCTTGTTTCTTTAAAAAAAAAAGAGAAAAAGAAAAATAAAAAAAGGCTGGGCTAGGTGGCTTAGCCTGTAATCCCAACACTATGGGAGGCCGAGGCGAGTGGATTGCCTGGACCCGTGGGTTCGAGACCAGCCTGGGCAACTTAGTGAGGCCTCATCTCTACAATTAAAAAAAAAAAAATTTGCTGGGCATGGTAGCATGTGTCTGTAGTTCTGGCTACTTAGAAGGCTGAGGCAGAAGGATTGCTGGAGCTTAGCTGGTTGACGCTGGAGTGGCTGTGAGCATGCCACTGCACTCACTCCAACCTGGGTGTCAGAGTGAGACTCCAGCTCAAAAAGTTAAAAAATAAAATTAGCTGGGTGTGGTGGCATGGACCTGTAGTTCCAGCTACTTGGGAGGCTGAGGCGGAAGGATTGCCTGAGGTTAAACAGCAAGCAGTGATCTTGCCACTTCATTTCAGTCTGGGTGACAGAGAGACCCCAACTCAAATAAATAAATAAATAAAAATAAAAACAAACACATGTTTTGGTCGGGCGTGGTGGCTCATGGCTGTAATCCCAGCAGTCTGGGAGGCTGAGGCAAGAAGACTGCTTGGGCCCAGGAGTTTGATACCAGCCTAGGCAACATAGTGAGGCCTTGCTTGTCTCTAAAAAAACAAGTTTTGAAAATAAAAAAAATATATATGTATATAGTTCATATTAGTGAACTAGACAATGTGCATTTATGTTTATATATTTATTTATGGGAATGAGTCTGAGAAGTAATAACTAAAGAAACAGGGACATATGGCTTGAAAAAAAGAGAAACGTAGGACCTAGTAAGAGACAGGTGAAGTAAGTAAAACCTAGAGGAAAATCAGTCAAAAAAAAAAAAAACCCCCTAAAGAATCTAGCAGTAATATTATGAAAAACAAGAAAAGTCAGTATATTATCAAGAGACAACAATCAACTTTGTTAAATGAAGAGAGAAAACAAGATTTTTTGAGAACAGCTTGAGTGATCAGGAAGATACATCAATTGCCCAGAAAAAAAATTATCTTCTCATTATGCTGAACTGGAGACAGCTTTTGCTCATTTTAAGAAATGAGTTAAAAGAAGCAAAGGAACTGTTCCACTTTCAGCCCGTACCACCAGTGTGAACAGCCTATCTGCTATAACAGAAAAATGAGAGTACTCTACCCCAAAGCACAGTATGATCTGCAAAGCGTACGATGGGGATGGGATACTGAGAATGTAAAGAAATTTAACACCTTCTGTAACAAACACCTGACATTATTCTAGGCAAGCAGAAAGTGATCCAAGGCTGGAGAGACGAATGTGAGCCAAAAAGGCAAAGTAGCATCTTTTAGGACTCTGCCTTATGTACTACTGATCTCTTGGACACGCTTACCAAATGTCACTCTTGTCTTTGATACAGAGTTTTTAAAGCTGAAATAAAAGAAACGGCTCCTTCTGTCAGATCCATGCTATTTAGTACACAAATACACATAAATGTGCAAAGAACATTACCCAGAATTCCACCGTACTCATTGGAAAAACATATATTCCCAATGAATGTGCTATTACTCAGTTTTACTTTCCGCCTCATTTCCTCCAATGTATGTTGTTGTTGTTGCTTTTAATTTTTTTTATTTTAAAAATGTGGGGTACAATTCAGGGTTAGGTATACAAATGTTCCTTATGCAGGTACCTTGTTGATGAGGTGTGCCCCCCCTTCCCCAGGCAGATTCCCACTACTACCAATCCCGCATCTTAAACCTCAACTTATGAATTTTTTCATTTAGTTTTTTTACTTCTAAAATTAAGATTTAAAAAAAATTTTAGGGTCACTGCTTTGCTAAGCTCTGGTCTGGCCATGTGGTTCTTTGAGCTATGGGCACCATTTTCCCCCTAGCTTTGGCCCCTTCCTTCCCCTATACTGGGGAGGCGAATCTCTTTCTCTCTAGTTTACTTTTTAAATCAACTATATTTTTAAATCCAACCTCTGTATAATTCTTTGTATCTTTTGTGTAGCACCGAATTGCAGACCCCATCTGGTCTGACGTGACATTTTGGAGGCCCCGGTGGAACTTTGGCCAAACATTAGGTTTTATAATAGAGGAGTTACCTATAAGGTAAGGCCCATGACCATCAGCTGCTGACCCCTAGGCAGTAAGCCATTATAAAGTATGCAGGAGGTGGGTTCAAAGAATTTTTTTCTTTTAGATATAAGCTTTGGACCAAGTGTGTGATCAAGTCTTAACAGCCAATGATAAGTTAACCTTAGAATAGCAATGGGGTAGCCGGGCTCGGTGGCTCAGCCTGTAATCCCGCACCTTTGGGAGGGCTAAGGTGAGTGGATCGCCTGAGCTCATGGGTTCGAGACCCACCTGGGCAGCGAGACCTCATCTCTACAATAAATAAAAAAATCAGCTGGGCGTGGTAGCACGTGCCTGTAATTCCGGCTACTCGGAAGGCTGAGGCGGAAGGATCACCGGAGCCCAGCAGGTCGAGGTTGCGATGGCCAGAGCGGCCACTGCACTCCAGTCTGGGAGACAGAGTGAGACTCCAACTCAAAAAAAAAAAAAAAATAGCAATGGGGTGAGGAAGCAATCTTTGTTCCTTTATTAGGATAAAAAAATGTATTATGGCCGGGCTCGGTGGCTCAGCCTGTAATCCCGCGTCTTTGGGAGGCTGAGGTGAGTGGATTGCCTGAGCCCGCGGGTTCAAGACCCACCTGGGCAGCGAGACCTCATCTTTACAATAAATCAAAAAAATCAGCCGGGCGTGGTAGTGCACGCCTGTAGTTCCAGCTACTCAGAAGGCTGAGGTGGAAGGATCGCCGGAGTCCAGCAGGTCGAGGCTGCGGTGGCCGGGAGCGGCCACTGCACTCCAGTCTGGGCAACAGAGTGAGACTCCAACTCAAAAAAAAAAAAAAAATGTATTATGTATTAAAAGACTGCTGTGTTGTCAAGGTAGAGTGAGGTGTTAAGAACTGATTACTCTCCAAGTTTAGATATTAACAATCTTCTTGCTCAAAATTAAGTAGGGAAACTCCTCATGTAGCCTATCCTAAGCCTCTGCTTTTCAAAAGTAGAGTTTAGCTGCACTGTATTAAGTACTAGTTTTGTCCCACCTCAGGAAACAAGGAACAAACATCTGACAGCCTTGTTTCCTGACTAGAATTTACTTTCTTCTATCCTCTAATGTTCTAGAGGATTTTTCAGAGTTTCTTGATTCTTTTGAAAGCTTATCGTATTTTGAGATTTTTAACTAAAAGTTTCAAGTTAAGGTGCTGCTTGTATACATGTAAACATATGTTTGTACAAAAAAAATCAAGGAAATCCTTAAAGACAGCGTGGCAGGGCTCCTAATAGCTAAATTTAAGATGATTTGACCATTAAAAAAAAATTAATCAGGCCAGGCTCGGTGGCTCAGTCTGTAATCCCAGCACTTTTGGAGGCTGAGGCAAGTGGATTGCCTGAGCCCGTGGGTTCGAGACCCACCCGGGCATCTTGCGAGACCTCGTCTCTACAATAAATCAAAAATTAGCTGGGCATGGTAGCGCACGCCTATAACTCCAGCTATTTGGAAGGCTGAGGTGAAAGGATCGCCGGACCCCAACAGGTTGAGGTTGCAGCATGCCATGCACTCCAGTCTGGGCAACGGAGATTCCAACTCAAAAAAAAAAAACCACAAAAAACAAAAATTAATCGATAATACAGTGAGTACAAAAATGTCCGTAAATCCATAATAAATGTGGAGAAAGAGTAAAAAAGCCCCATCTGCTACTTGAAGTCAAGGAACATACCGAATTGCTTTCATGTCATAAGGTCAAAAAACTCCTAAGTTGAACCATCATTAAGTTGGGATTGTCTGTACACAAATCTCTATTCTAAAAACTGGTAAATGAAGTGAAAAAAGTACATTTGCCCAACCTTTTTAGGAGGAACTATAGTTTATCATTATTCATTCCTGTAGAGAAGAATGCAAATTAATAAGTCAACCCAGAAGCCGGGCACAGTGGCTCATGTCTATAATCCCAGTTCTTTGGGAGACTAAGGTGAAGAACTGCCTGAGCCCATGGGTTCGCGACCAGCCTGGGTAACTTGGTGAGATCTCATCTCTACAATAAATCAAAAAATTAGCTGGACATGGAGGCGCATACCTGTAGTTCCCAGCTACACCTGAGCCCAGCAGGTTGAGGCTACAGTGGCTGTGAGTGTGCCACTGCACTCCCGCCTTGGCGACAGAGTGAGACTCCAACTAAATCGGTCAATAAATTAGTAGCACAAACTCATTTTGTGCCTTCTGGTTGTCTGCACTAAGAGGTACATACCATCACCAGGTAATTTTTTTGCCCAAAATGTATCACCTGAATATAATCAAGTCAATTTACAGAAATCTTCAGAAGGTAGACATGAAAAGGGAATGATCAAACAATTCAGAATATGAGACATTATGACAATTGTTCAGATCACTTCAAAACCAAGTCATTACAGAAATAAAGATGGGGAGGTTGTTTTAGATTAAAAAGATTAAATAGACATTACATTCAAATGCAATGCATGAATATTATCAGAGTTGATTTGAAAAGACTAAAAGGATATTTTTGGAATCAATTAAAATCTGATTCTAAAGCATATGGTAGATTATATGAGAGTTTATAATTTTTGTAGGTGTGGTATGGGTAATAATAGTATTGAATTATATGTCTCAGTGTCTATTTTTTGGAGTATTTAGGGGTGAAATGACATGAAGACGGCTACCTAACTTGAAAGTTTAACCCTCTCCCAAAAAAGCTTTGTGTATATATATAATATTTATATATATTAGGAGAAAGAGGTATGAAAGAATTACAACAAAAGGTTACTGCTGAACACTCAATGTTCAGGCCACAAGAATACAGCTGTTCATCATTCTACTCTTTCGGCTTTTCTATGTGCCTACAATTTTAAATAAAAAGGGTAGGAAGACAGGAACAGACATCATATCAAATTTCTGAGTATTAGCCAGGCTCGGTGGCTCAGCCTGTAATCCCACGCCTTTGGGAGGCTGAGGTGAGTGGATTGCCTGAGCCCGCGGGTTCGAGACCCGCCTGGGCAGCGAGACCTCATCTCTACAATAAGTCAAAAATTAGCCGGGCACGGTAGTGCATGCCTGTAATTCCAGCTACTTGGAAGGCTGAGGCGGAAGGATCGCCAGAGCACAGCAGGTCGAGGCTGCGGTGGCTGGGAGCGGCCAATGCACTCCAGTTTGGGCGACAGAGTAAGACTCCAACTCAAAAAAAAAAAAATTTTTCTGAGTATTGTCTAATGTAAATTGATGATCATTCATATTTCAAAATCTTTAGCTTTTGATACGCAACCCCCCAACCCTGCTTCTTTTTAATGGTTTCTCATCCTCTCAACACCAAAATCCATTTACTATTCCCCTACTGCTCCATGTCTCCTGCCATTTACATTTCAAGTGCTGTGTAATGACCCATTAGTTCATTTTGAAGGGGTAGAAGAGGGAGATTAAAAGCTCAAATAACCTGCTAAAGGTAATCAGAACCAAATCTAGAACCAGAATTCTAACATCTTCTTTCTCAAGCTGTGAGCTTCTAGGAGGAAGTGTAAAGATTCACAAATTCTGAGCTGCCTATTCCTGGTAAAATTCCCGTAACAAAAATTTAGGTAATGGCTGGCTTGGTGGCTCACACCTGTAATTCCAGCACGTTAGGAGGTGGAGGAGAGAGGAACTGCCTGAATAACCTGGTAAGAACTCGCATCTACAATAAATAAAAAAATTAGGCATGGTGGCACACGCCTGTAGTTTCAACTCCTTGAACAGCTGAAGTTAAGGTAGAAGAATCACCTGAACCCCGTAGGTCGAGACTGTGGCAGCCATGAGTGTGCCACTGTACTCCAGCCTAGGCGCCAAAGTGAGACTCTTAACTCAAAAAAAAAAAAAAAAAAAAAAAGTTGGGTGTTTAGGTCAATAGTCCAGAAAACAGAGCCACTACTTAACTGACAAAGTTACTGAATTTATCACTGAAAAACCAGTAGCTATCATATCTAAAACCTCAAGAGTCAAAAAGAAATTTTTTTTTTTTGAGTTGGAGTCTCACTCTGTCGCCAGACTGGAGTGCAGTGGCCGCTCCCGGCCCCCGCAGCCTCGACCTGCTGGGCTCTGGCGATCCTTCCGCCTCAGCCTTCCGAGTAGCTGGAACTACAGGCGCACGCTACCATGCCCGGCTGATTTTTGATTTATTGTAGAGATGAGGTCTCACCAAGTTGCCCAGGTGGGTCTCGAACCCGCGGGCTCAGGCAATCCACCCACCTCAGCCTCCCAAAGGCGCGGGATTACAGGCTGAGCCACCGAGCCCGGCTAGGAGTCAAAATTTTAAAAAGGTTAGATAATTCTTAACTTTTTAAGATACTCAAGTATAACATTATAAATCTGTTTTCCAATTAATATGCTCTACTATATTAACTAATAAAAGATTTCAGCAAGAGGGTTTATGTCACACAGAACTGATGCCTACCATAAATGCAAATATATCTTCATGTGTATCTGACAAATCAGAGATGCTTTCTTAGACTTTTGTTTTTTTATCACTGGCTTATTCCTCCCCACATCAGTTTCCATACTAATAGAAAATAAAGGAATAAAAAAAGTAATTATCTAAATTTTGAAGAGGACAGGACAATTGGCAACAGGAATTTATGGTACAAAGGATCAGATAATTCTCAAGAGTTGCATAAACATTTAAAAGTCTCTATTAAGGCTAAGAACTCACATAACTACTAATTATCAAACATCAAAAATAAGTACAAGAATATATGCTTATAATTAAGAATGACTTTTATATTTGCTCAGCTGCTTCCTGACAAGATACATTTTGTTTCCTACCAGAAAGCCCATCTTTAACATCCTCAGCAATCCTTTTCTCTCCAGTTTTTTCATATGTCCTAACTAGCTATTAATCTCAGGTGGAGACAAAATTTTGTCTTACAAGGCATGCTCTTTTGGGAATGTTAAGAAACCAGTAAAATTCCTTTCCCAGATCCCTCATCAGTGGTACAGAAAGAAACAAAGGAAAGGCTGCTCACACTTCATTATCACTAAGCACTGTCGCATTGCAGCTGACAGTCATATGTTTTTAAAAGAGAAGCATAAGGGGAAAGAAAAGGGGAAAACAAGTAACCCGATTATGGCTGCTCTGTTTTAAAACCATCTTTTAATCAAGGTAATGACTAATTTCTTTCAAAAATCTTTTAAAAAAAAAATTCCAGCCAGGTTCGGTGGCTCAGCCTGTAATCCCAGTGCTTTGGGAGGCCGAGGTGAATGGATTGCCTGAGCCCGTGGGTTCAAGACCCGCCTGGGCAACTTGGTGAGAACTCATCTCTACAATAAATCAAAAGTTAGCTGGGCGTGGTAGCACACGCCTGTAGTTCCAGTTACTTGGAAGGCTGAGGCAGAAGGATCGCTGGAGACCAGCAGTTTGAGGCTGCAGTGGCCGGGAGCGGCCACTGCACTCCAATCTGGGTGACAGAGTAAGACTCCAACTCAAAAAAAAAAAAAAATCCCATAAAACAGTCCCAAAAGTTTGCAAAACTGGAGAAATGTGGTAACTAGCTCAAATAAATCCAATCTATCTACTTTAATTTTCTAAATGCTAACATTCAAGCTCTGTATGTCTCAGTATATTCTCTTCAGCTTTTCCCTTTCTTTTTTTTTTTTTGAGTTGGAGTCTAAATAGTGAAATTAAATAGTGAAATTAAAATTGTCTCTGGAGAAATATTTCATAAAATTATCAACAAAAAGGCAAAATATCCTTAAGGAGGCTCATGTATTTATCCCCCCATTCTAAAATGTGTGCTGAGCACCTACTTTAACATACTCTTGGGCCCTGTGATAAAGTCCTACCCTCCACTTGAAGTTCTGAAGAGGGCGATGGGGGACAAACGCAAGCAAAGCACTTAACAATGACTGGCACATAGTAAGAGCTGAATAATCCTCAATGGTTGTCAATTACTCTCAGCTCACAGTGGCGCGGTGGTGTAGGCTGATGGCTTGTGTGATGACTGTTAATAGCAATAAAACTCAGCAACTTGTTTCTTTATACCTTTCTGCCCTCCAAACCCTTTCAAACTCAGCTGGCTTATTTGATGCATAAAAGACTCAGTATTAGAAACAAGAAAACATAATTCTATTTTGCTAATTTAACATGAAACCTTCCCAATATGATTTGAAATTAAAAGTTAAAATACTAATTCTGCACTAATTACTAAATAATTTTCTTCTCCCATAAAATAGCAATCTAAACTGAAATGATTTAAAAAGCCAGACAGAAGTGGAAAAGTGCATAATTTAGGTCACTGATAATGAAGCCCAGCCACAAAAACGAACTTCAGTCTTTCAGCAACAGACTACGACAGAAGAGGAGAGAGAAAGCAAGGCTGCTTTTCAACAGAAGCAAGGCAAGTCTAGACCCTCTGATCCACTTTGAAGGTAAACTTCCTTTTAATTTGTGGCTCCAAGTTAAAATCAAATGCTTTTTATCAATCTGTTCTACCTAACTGTTGGCAATTGGGAGCAGCTTACACAATTTCATGATATCTGGAACTTCCTGAATGCCACTATAAATAAAAACCTATGGAATAATCAACAATGAATGGGGGTAGTATAAAACTCATTGAATACTGAACGCCTTGAAGAAACTACAAAGAAAGTAAGATACTAGGGTTTGGCTTTCACAAAGCCACAAATAGCAAGAAATAAATGATGAGAGGATATAACAAAAGCAAAGACAAAAAGTGAGTAGATTTCTCAGAAGGCAACAATGATTCCCTCTGATTCAAATCCAAACTCTGTCACTTATCAGCTGTGTAGCCTCAGGCAAGTTATTAACCTCTCAGTGCCTCAACTTCCGTATACGAGTAAAATGATGGGAATGGAAACAGAAGCAGTTCCTGCAGACTTGTGGAGAAGACTAACTAGGTTAACACACTGGTGGAGAACTGTCTGGCATTGACATAAGCACTTAATCACTCACCAATATCATCCACCATCCCCTTCTGAAGATAGGAAACTGACAGAGTAACTACAAAGTTCTATGAGGGACTCGGTGATTTATCACAGAAACAAAGAACTGAGTACCACATGTTCTCTCATAAATGAACCCTGAACATTTATCATCATACTATAAGAAAGGGACTGGCAGCAGTCAGAAACTGCCAGAAGATTGGGGGAGGGGACATATAACATTAATAAGAATACCTGATCTCAAACCAGGCGAAGTGGGGACCCAGAGACCCAAGCTGTACCTGTACGATGACCACTTGGAGACCTAATCCTGAAATCCCCATATCTTTAAAATAAAATTAAAATTCATTAATTATTTTTTTTTAAAAAGAAAAGACAGTTCCGTGAGGGGAGGAATATTCTGTTCACAGCTATATCTTCCAGAACTTAGAATGCTTCTGGCACATAGTAGATAGTCAACTTTTATTTACTGAATAAGCTGAACTGAGTAACACTGAATAATCTGGGGTTTAACATCCTGTCTAAAATGAAATTACCCCTATACATTCTGCAGAAAAACCAACCAACCCAAAATACTATAGTAAAATTAATGGAGCAGTGGGTACACTTAAAGCCCAGACTTCATCACCACTATACAACACAACCATGTATCCAAAAACTATCTGTACCCTCTAAAGCTACTGAAAGAAAAATGTCACAAAACCCAAGGAGAAGGAACTAGAAGGAAGAAATATTAAAAGGGAAGAAATTACTGAAACAAAAAATATACATCAATAGAAAAGGACAACCATGCTAAACTTTGGTGCCTGGAAAGCTATTTATTAAATCACTAGTGATGATGTCTAGGGAAAAAAAAGGCAACAGGCTGGGCACAGTGGCTCACCCCTGTAATCCCAACACTTTGGAGGCTGAGGCAAGAGGACTGCTTGAGCCCATGGAGTTCAAGGTTGCTGTGATCCTGGTCACTGCACTCTGCCTGGGCAACAGAGTGATATCTCAATGCCAAACAAACAAACAAAAGGGGCAAAAGAGTCAAGAATGGGCCAGGGGGTAGCACTATATATACTGCAGACATTAAAAAGATAATGGAATGATTTTAGGAACAATAATACATCTGAAAACGTGGCTGAAATGTATAAAAATTCCTAGAAAAGAACAATTTTCCAAAACTGCCAAAGAAATATATAATCTGAACCCAATAACCACTAAAAAAAATTAAACCATTATTTTTTTTTTATTTTTTTTTATTTTTTGTTTTGTTTTTTTTTTTTTTTTTTTTTTGAGTTGGAGTCTCACTCTGTCGCCCAGACTGGAGTGCAGTGGCCGCTTCCGGCCACCGCAGCCTCGACCTGCTGGGCTCCGGCGATCCTTCCGCCTCAGCCTTCCAAGTAGCTGGAATTACAGGCATACACTACCATGCCCAGCTGATTTTTTGATTTATTGTAGAGATGAGGTCTCGCTGCCCAGGCGGGTCTCGAACCCGCGGGCTCAGGCAATCCACTCACCTCAGCCTCCCAAAGGCGCGGGATTACAGGCTGAGCCACCGAGCCCGGCTAAATTAAACCATTAATTAAAAACCTTTCTACAAATAAAATTTTAAGCCCAGAAATTAAACCATTAATTAAAAACCTTTCTACAAATAAAATTCTAAGCCCAGATGTCTTTCAAAGGTGAATTCCATCAACTATTCAAGAAAGAAGCACCAAACTTACACAATTCTCTAACAGAAAAGAGAGGAACAAAGCACTCTCCAGTATATGTTTTATGAGGCAAACATAGTTTCATAGAAACTGACAATGACATTTCTAAAAAGGGAAATTACAAGCCAATCTCACTTATGAACATAAATGCAAAAAATATTTAATAAAATATTAAGAAATTAGACCTAGCAATATAACAATAATTAATCATAAGCAAGTTGGATTTGTTCTAAAAATGCAAAGTTGTAAAAACCAATCACGTAATTCACATGTACAAAGAAAGAAAAACAAAAAAAGGATCATTCAATAAATGGATAAAAAACTCTGATAAAATTCAGGATTTTTTTAAAAATCACAGACCTAGAAAAGACAATACTTAAATTCATATGGAAGCAAAAAAGAGCCCAAATAGTTAAAGCAATCCTAAGCAAAAAGAAAAAAGCTGGCAGCATCACATTGCCAGATTTCAAACTTTACTACAAGGCTGCAGTAACCAAAACAGCAAGCTATTAGTATAAAAATAAAAACACAGACCAACGGAACAAAACTGAGAACCCAGAAATAAAACCACTGACCTACAACCAAGTCACCTTTTGACAAAGCCGACAAAAACCAATATTGGGGAAAGGACACCCTAGTCAATAAATGATGCTGTGAAAACCAGCTGTCTACATGCAGAAGAATGAAGCTGGACTCCCTATCTATCACCATACACAAAAGTTAACTCAAAATGGATTAAAGACTTAAATGTAGGATCTCAAACTGTGAAAGTCTTAGAAGAAAACCTATTAAACACTCTCTTACCAGCCAAGGCAATGAATTCATGACCAAGTCTTCAAACGGAAAGGCAGCTAAAACTAAAATTGACAAGCGGGACCTTATCAAGTTATAATGTTTCTGGTACAGCAAAAGAAACCATCAACAGAGGAAATAAACCATCAACAGAGGAAATGGGAGAAAATATCTGCAAACTATTCATCTGACAAAGGACTAATACCACAATGTATAAGGAACACAAATGAATAAGTAGGGGGAAAAAAACAACAATCTCATTTAAAAGTGGGCAAAAGACACGAACAGACAGTTCTCCAAGAAGACATACAAGTGCCAACAAATATTTTAAAATGCTCAATTCCATCCTATGGAAAGCAGTCTGGAGATTTCTCAGAAAACTAAGAATTACCACTTGACACAGGTATTACCCAAAGGAGCATAAACTGTTCTACCAAAAACACATGCACTCATATGTTGATCTCAGCATTATTCACCATAAGCAAAGATATGGAGCCAACTGGGTGCCCATCAGTGGTGGACTGGATAAGGAAAACACGGTACATATCTACCATGAAATACTAAGCAGTCATTAAAAAAAAACGTGGCATTTGCAGCTACATGGATGGAGGTGGAGACCATCATTCTATGCAAATTAACAGAGAAACAGAAAACTGAATATTGCATGTTCTCACTCATCAGTGGGAGTTAAGCACTGGGCAAACACGGGCACAGGATAGGAACAGACACTGGAGAGGAACAGACACTGGAGACAAAGGGTGGAGGGAAAGAGAGAGGATTTAGGGCTGAAAACCACTCGCTGGGTACCATGCTCACCACCAGGAGGCGGATTCATCAGAAGCCCAAGCCTACCAGCACGCAAAAGACCTATGTAACAAACATGCACAGGTAGCCCTTGAATATAAAATTTAAAAAAAAAAAAATCTTTGCCATATTAGGAACAGAAGAAAATGTCCTCTATTCACCAAAGAGTGTCTTTAAAAAATCTATAGTCAATTAATTAGGCAATGATATGAATAGACATATGGCCAACAAATATGAAAAAAATGTTCAACATTACTCATTTGTCAGGGAAATGCAAGTTAAAACCGCAATGAGATACCACCTTACAACAGTCAGAATGGCCATTTAAAAAATAAAAAAACAGCCGGGTTCGGTGGCTCAGCCTGTAATCCCACGCCTTTGGGAGGCTGAGGTGAGTGGATTGCCTGAGCCTGCGGGTTCGAGACCCGCCTGGGCAGCAAGACCTCATCTCTACAATAAATCAAAACATCAGCCAGGCGTGGTAACGCATGCCTGTAATTCCAGCTACTTGTAAGGCTGAGGTGGAAGGATCGCCGGAGCCCAGCAGGCCCAGGCTGCGGTGGCCAGGAGCGGCCACTGCACTCCAGTCTGGGCGACAGAGTGAGACTCCAACTCAAAATAAATAAATAAATAAAAATAAAAATAAAAAAACGATGATGTGGGTGTGGTAAAAAGGGAACCCTTACACATTGTTGGTGGGAGTATTATTAGTAGTACAACCTCTACAGAAATCAGTCTCAAAGAACTAAAAGTAGATCTACCATTTGATTCAGCAATCCCATTACTAGGTATCTACCCAAAGGAACACAAGTCATTATATCAAAAAGGCACCTGCACTCTCATGTTCATCACCAACACAATTCACAATTGCAAAAATGTGGAATCAACCTAAATGCCTATCAACTTATCAGTGGATAATGAAAATGTGGTATATATACACTATGGAATACTATTCAGGCCAGTTGTGGTGGCTCATCTCTATAATCCCAGCACTTTGGGAGGCAGAGGTAAGAGGACTGCCTGAGTCCAGGGGTTCCAGATCAGCCTGGGCAACTTGGCAAGACCTCATCTCTACAATAAAAATAAATAAAACTATAAACAATAATTCACTCACTGTCAAAAAGAATGACATAGTTATCTTTTGCAGCAACGTGGATGGAATTAGAGACTAGAGTACTATGTGAACTAACATGGGAACAAAATGCCAAACACCATTATGTTCTTATCTATAAGCAGGAGCTAAACTAAGGCTCTGCAAAGGCAAAGAGAATGGCAAAATGGACACTAGAGACCCAGAATGGGGTCTTTCCCCTATCAGGTACAACGTGCATAGGTGGAAGTAGTGGGCTGCACTTAAAGCCCTGACTTCTTTGTCACTATGCAACGCAACCATGTAACCAAAAACTGTACTCCCTAAGGCTATTGAAATAAACATAAATAAATAAATGCAAAAGGGGAGAAAAACCTACAGCTAGCTAGTGCTTTTGAAAATAAATAAAATTTAAAAGCTGTTAGAATCCCCAAAAAATACTTTAAGCCTTAAGAGATGTGACTGTGTTTGGATCACATATGGTTACCATTTCCGTTTCTCAAATTATAGACTAACTCACCTTATTTTTTTTTGCTCTATACAACGATTAGAGAAAATTAAACGTCAGAGACAAAAACTTCGAGCCTTCTTAAATAACACTTGTTATAAATTAACTTCTCCTTTGTTATCCTACTTTGCTTAGACCAAATGACAGAAAACCCATGACTAAAATGTTTAATGTGCCCTTCTCAAAAAGAAATACTGCCCATAACCAATAAAATTGCTCTAACTATGCATCAACCTAGTATGAAAAAATGTTGCAATCCTGCTAAAAACTTCTCTGTCTCTGCCTATATAAATAAAACTTTAATTACTTCAGAACACTGACTCTATTCCTTTGGAGTTGGTGTTTCAGGGTGGTCTATCCTCACACTTTGCACTTGAATAAACTCTCTTTAAATTATATTCTGACCCTTTTGATTATTTTAAGTTGACATGTTTTCCTCTGAGATCACAAATGAGAGGTGGATGGTTACAATAACCATTTCATTCAACATTACACAGGAGGTTCTATACTGCACAGAAAGTCAGGAAAAGGAAGTAAGATACAAGGACTGTAAAGAAAATAAACTCTTATTACTCCCAGATGATGTATGATTGTAAAAGTACTCAATTCAAAAGAATCTATCAAAAACTACTGGAATAAGTGAAGCTAGCAAGATGGCTAGGCATGTCTATATACAAAATATAACTAGCAATAAAAAAAATAGAAATAAAATTTTAATTGTATCACAATATTAATAAAAACATAAAATTTATAAGAATAAGATACATCAGCCTGGCTTGGTGGCTCAGCCTGTAACCCCGTGCCTTTGGGAGGCTGAGGTGAGTGGATTGCCTGAGCCCGTGGGTTCGAGACCCGCCTGGGCAGGCGAGACCTCATCTCTACAATAAATCAAATAATTAGCCAGGCTTGGTAGCATGCGCCTGTAGTTCCAGCTATTTGGAAGGCTGAGGCAGAAGGATCGCCGGAGCCCAGCAGGTCGTGGCTACGGTGGCCAGGAGCGGCCACTGCACTCCAGTCTGGGCGACAGAGTGAGACTCCAACTCAAAAAAAAAAGAAGAGGAAAAAGTCTTCAAAACCAGAAAGGAGAGATTTCTTAAACGGGGCAGAACCCTAAACAGTAAGAGATGAATAACATTAAAATTAAATCCTTCCATTTATCAAGACATTATTTAAAAAGTTAAAAGCCAAGGAACAGGCCAGGCTCAGTGGCTCCGTCTGTAATCTCAGTACTTTGAGAGGCCAAGGTAAGTGGACTGCCTGAGCCCGTGGGTTCGAGACCAGCCCGGACAACCTAGCAAGACCTCATCTCTACAATAAATCAAAAATTAGTCAGGCATGGTAGTGCATGCCTATAGTTCCCACTATTTGGAAGGCTGAGGCAGCACCAGAGTCCAGCAGGTTACTGCTGGGGTGGCGGTGAGTGTGCCACTGCACTCCAGCCTGGGTGACAGAGTGAGAATCCAACTCAAAAAAAAAAAAAAAGGCAAGGAACAGACGAGACATTTACAAAAGTAAAATAATCAAACAACTCAATAGCAAAATGGACAAGAGACTCAAAACAGGCACAGGGTCAAGCCAGGGATCAATAGAGGACAGGAATTTGAGATCACCATGGGCGCACAGCAAGATCTTTCCTTGTTTAGACCCTCCCCCCGAAATATACCCATAAGACTAGTCTTACAGAATCAGATCATCCAGTTTCACAAATGCCAAAACTATAGTGCACAAGCAGATGAAGAACATTGTGATTTTCTGAGTTAATAATGGGATCACTTACTGAGTATTTACTGTGTGTCAATCCCAGCACTTTGGGAGGGTGAGGTGAGTGGATTGCCTGAGCCCGCGGGTTCCGGACCCACCTGGGCAACTTGGTGAGACCTCATCTCTACAATAAGTCAAAAACTAGCCAGGCGTGGTAGCGCGCGCCTGTAGTTCCAGCGACTTGGAAGGCTGAGGCGGAAGGATCGCCGGAGCCCAGCAGGTCGAGGCTGCGGTGGCCGGGAGCGGACACTGCACTCCAGCCTGGGTGACAGAGTGAGACTTCAACTAAAAAAAAAAAGAAAATTCAAATCACTGTAGATCTTAGCAACCTTAACATATATGTTTATATTCTTCCTTCTAAGGTGGAGAACACTTGACCTTTTTTCACTTAAAGCCACTGCACTACAGCTTTTCTTTGGCAGATCCAAATGGCTAGCATCACTGCTCTTGCTCTTCGGAGCCATTGTTGAGAAAACGAGTTCCTTGAACACAAGCACTGCAGTATCACCACGGTCCATCTGACAACTGAGAGAGCTACGAGGTGACTAACAGGCAGGTAGCATACACATCAAAGAGACACTGGACAAAGGGATAATTCATGTCCTGGGCTAAGTAACATGACAGCTAGACTTCTTTTAGCAGGAATATACTCTAATGGTTAGTTTAGACCTAAAGTCTCAAATAATGAAAGCCTCTGAATTCCATTATTTGGATGGAACAAATAATTTAATTTAGATCTGGGTTGCTCACTCATTCTCTTTTTTAAAAAATTGCATTATATTTTTATTTTGTAGAGACAAGGTCTTGCTCTGTTGTCTAGGCTGCTCTCGAATTCCTGGGCTCCAGCAGCCCTCTTGCCTCAACCTCCCAAAGTGCTGGAATTGTAGGTGTGAGTCACCATTCCTGCCAAATTCCTCATATTCTTTAAAGCATACGATGGTAACAGCTACTAGGTTCCGCTGAGACTTGTCCTCAATGAGTCCATGGTTCCGGGTAAATAAAGGTAATTTAAGTACCAGTTTCTTTACTGTACACCATATAATAGGTTTTCATCTTAAAATAAGAAAAGTAGTTAGTTCTAACTGCTATCTGTTCTACTATGCTAGGTAATCAATTCTAATGGTTTACTGTCTACTATCTGCCCTCGGTAATTAATTGTCATATTGGTTAAAGTTACCGTTATTTGGTACTGTAGGGCTTGGTTCTAGGACCCTCATGGATACCAAAATTCACAGATACTCAAGTCCCTTATATAAAATGGTATAGCTGGGCTTAGTGGCTCAGTCTGTAATCCCAGCACTTTGGGAGACCAAGGCGAGTGGACTGCCTGAGTCCGCGGGTTTGAGACCAGCCAGGGCAACTTGGCAAGACCTTGTCTCTAAAATAAAATAAAAAATAGCTAGGTGTGGTAGCACGCATCTGTAGTTCCAGCTACTCGGAAGGCTGAGGTGGAAGGATCGCTGCAGCTCAAAAGGGTGACGCTGGGGTGGCCGTGAGCATGTGTGCCAGTGTGTGTACTCCTGCCTGGGTGAATGAGTGAGACGCCAACTCAAAAAAATAAAAAAAAAAAAAGAAAGCCAGGTTCGGTGGCTCAGACTGTAATCCCAGCGCTTTGGGAGGCTGAGGTGAGTGGATTGCCTGAGTCCGCGGCTTCAGACCTGCCTGGGCAACTTGGCGAGACCTCATCTCTACAATAAATCAAAAATTAGCTGGGCGTGGTAGCGCGCGCCTGTAATTCCGGCTACTCGGAAAGCTGAGGCAGAAGGATCGTCGGAGCCCAGCAGGTCGAGGCTGCGGTGGCCGGGAGCGGCCACTGCACTCCAGTCTGGGCGACAGAGTGAGACTCCAACTCAAAAAAAAAAAAAAAAAAAAAGTGCAGCAGTATTTGCAAACTACCCACACGTCCTCTCCTATACTTAAATTGTCTCTGGATTACTTATAATATTAATACAAATGATACATAAGCCGGGATCGGTGGTTCATGCTTTGGGAGCCCGAGGTGAGTGGATTGCCTGAGCCCGCGGGTTTGAGGCCCGCCTGGGCAACTTGGCGAGACCTCATGTCTACGATAAACAAATAAAAAAAGTTAGCCAGGCGTGGTAGCACACGCCTGTAGTTCCAGCTACTTGGAAGGCTGAGGTGGAAGAACTGCCAGAGCCCAGCAGGTCATGGCTGTGGTAGCCGGGAGCAGCCACCACACTCCAGTCTGAGCGAGAGTGAGACTTCAACTCAAAAAAAAAAAAAAAAAGAAAAGAAAAGAAAAATTTGTTATACTGTATTTTTATTTGTATTTGTTATTGCATATTATTTTTCTTTTTTCAAATAGTTTCAATCTGCAGTTGGTTAAATCCAAAGGCGCAGAAACCATGGATATGAGGGGCCAACTGTATTCCATCTGCAAGCAATTAAAATATTTCTTGTTAACTTTGACAGGAAAAACTGAATGGAAAGACACAGGGCTGTGCACAGAACTAAAAAGAATACAGAAATAGAGATAAGTGTGGGCTCAGCTGTAGACAAGTGCAATAAAGCCTGTCACATGAATTTCTTGGTTTCCTAGTACAGCTATGAGTTATGTTTATACCACACCATAGTCTAATATGTGTGCAGTAGCATCGTATCTTAAAAAAAAAACTATGCTGCCTATTACTCAGCTTTCAGCGAGTCAATCTCTGTTACTGAAGGGTCTTGTCTCGATGTTGACGACGGTTAACTGATCAAGGTGGTGGCTGCTGAAGTTGCAGTGCCTGTGGCAGTTTTTTTCTTTGCAATTTATGTATTTATTGTAGAGTTATGGGGTACAAGCGAGGACTTACTCCCTGAGTAGACTGCATGCAGGTGAAGTTTGTCTCGGTGGCCCTTACTCCCCTGACAGTGGACCACATACGCTTTGTGTGTCACATGCCCCCCATCCTTCCACCCTCCCCTAGCAGTGTGTGGCAATTTCTCAAAATAAGACAATGAAGCCGGGCTTGGGAGGCTGAGGTGAGTGGATTGCCTGAGCCCGCGGGCTCGCGACCCGCCTGGGCAACTTGGTGAGACCTCGTCTCTACAATTAAAAAAAAAAAAAATCAGCCAGGCGAGGTAGCGCATGCCTGTAGTTCCAGCTACTTGGAAGGCTGAGGCGGAAGGGTCGCCGGAGCCTAGCAGGTCGAGGCTGCGGTGGCTGGGAGCAGCAACTGCACTCCAGTCTGGGTGACAGAGTGAGACTCCAACTCAAAAAAATAAAAAATAAAGTAAAATAAAATAAGACAATGAGTCTGCTGCATGGACTAACTCTACGGATTTCTCTGTAACATGTACTGCCGCCTGATAGAATTTTACCCACAAAAGAATTTCTTCCAAATTTAGAAGTTCACGCTCTCAAACCCTGCTGCTACTTTATCAACTAAGTTTATGTAATATTCCAAGTCTTTTGTTGTCATTTCAACAATGTTCATAACATCTTCACAAGAATAGATTCCATTTCTAAAAACCACTTTCTTTGCTCAAAAATGAGAAGCAATTCAAGTTTGCTCACGAGATTGCAGTAATTCAGTCCTATCTTCAAACTGCTCTTCTAATTTTAGTTCTTGATATTTCTACGACACCTGCAGTTACTTCCTCCACTGATGTTTTGAATCCCTCAAAGTCACCCATGAGGGTGAGAATCAACTTCTTCCCAATTCCAGTTAATATCAATATTTTCACCACTTCCCAAAAGAATACAAAGGTCCTTGTCAGGCTCGGTGGCTCAGCCTGTAATCCTGCGCTTTGGGAGGCTGAGGTGAGTGGATTGCCTGAGCCCACGGGTTCAAGACCCGCCTGGACAACTTGGCGAGACCTCATCTCGACAATAAATCAAAAAATTAGCCGGGCGTGGTAGCGCATGCCTGTACTTCCAGCTACTTGGAAGGCTGAGGCGGAGGGATCGCCAGAGCCCAGCAGGTGGAAGCTGCAGTGGCTGGGAACATGCCACTGCACTCCAGTCTGGGTGACAGAGTGAGACTCTATCTCAAAAAAGAAAAAAAAGAATACAAAGGTCCTCAATGGCATCTGGAATAGTGAATCCTTCCAGAAAGTTTTCAATTTACTTTGTCCAGATCCATCAAAGGAATCACTATCCATGGCAGCTATCGCTACACAAAATATATAGTATTTCTTAAATAATAAGACTTTGAAAGTCAAAATTATGCCTTGATCCATGATCTGTAGGATAGATATTGCGTATATCTCCATCAGAGCTCTTGGGTGACTATGTGGATTGTCAATGAGTAGTAATATTTTGAAAGAATCTTTTGTAATGAGCAGTATATCTCAACAGTGAGCTTAAATCAGTAAATCATGCTGTAGACAGGTAGGCTGTCATCTAGGCTTCCCTGTTCCATTTATAAAGCACAAGCTGAGTCAATTTAGCATAAACCTTAAGAGCCCTAGGATTTTTGTAAAAATAAATGAGCACTGGCTTCAACTTAAAGTCACCAACTGCCTTAGCCCCTAACAAGACAGTCGGCCTGTCCTTTAAAATGTTGAAGCCAGCTGGGCTCAGTGGCTCAGCCTATAATCCCGCGCCTTTGGGAAGCTGAGGTGAGTGGATTGCCTGAGCCCGTGGGTTCAAGACACCACCGGGGCAGCGAGACCTCATCTCTACAATAAATCAAAAAATCAGCCGGGCGTGGTAGCGCATGCCTGTAATTCCGGCTACTTGGAAGGCTGAGGCGGAAGGATCACCGGAGCCCGGCAGATCGAGGCTGCGGTGGCTGGGAGGGGCCACTGCACTCCAGTCTGGGTGACAGAGTGAGACTCCTACTCAAAAAACAAAAACAAAAACAAAACTGTTGCTTCTAAAATTCAGTTTTTCAAAACCTCATTAAAATACAAGTTCTTCATACCTCATAAGGCCAACATGAAACAATTCATCAAGAAACTTAGAAGGCACTCTAAGCTCAATGCTCATCAAGCCTTCTTCCAGTGGGTAAAGGAACATATAGCATGGTGATCAGTTAACAATTATCCTAGAGGTATATGAAAGCGGGAAGGATGAAGATAAACCCCCGCAGATGGTATAAGTCACCCAGGAGACATTAAAAGGAATTCATCAGTGTAAAACTGGAATAACGCATGCATTCTATAATTTTTAAACCCTTACCAAGGAAAGAAAGAAATTAATTCATTTGTTTACAGATCATCAAAACAGTAGCTTTCCCACCTAGGAGTTTTAGGATGTTGTTACTGTATTTCTTTTTTTTTTTTTTTTTAGTTGGAGTCTCACTCTATCACCCAGACTGGAGTGCAGTGGCCGCTTCCGGCCACCGCAGCCTCGACCTGCTGGGCTCTGGCAATCCTTCCACCTCAGTCTTCCGAGTAGTCGGAATTACAGGCGCATGCTACCACGCCCGGCTAATGTTTTGATTTTGTTGTAGAGATGAGGTCTTGCCTGCCCAGGCAGGTCTCGAACCCGCGGGCTCAGGCAATCCACTCACTTCAGCCTCCTAAAGGCGCGGGATTACAGGCTGAGCCACCAAGCCCGGCGTTACTGTATTTCAAGCAGAAAAACTGAGCTCAAAATGGCATTCAGCTTTGGAAAGCTTTATTATCCAGCATTGTTTTCAAATCTTAGAAGTTTGTGGGGTGTTTTGGGGGTTTTTTTGAGTTAGAGTCTCACTCTGTCACCCAGACTGGAGTACAGTGCCATGCTCCCAGTCACCGCAGTTAGGACCTGCAGGGCTCCAGTGATCCTTCTGCCTCAGCCTTCCAAGTAGCTGGAACTACAGGTGCACACTACCACACCTGGCTAACTTTTGACTTATTGTAGAGATGAGGTCTCGTCAAGTTGCCCAGGCAGGTCTCGAACCCATGGGCTCAGGCAATCTACTCACCACAGCCTCCCAAAGTGCAGGATTACCGGTTGAGCCATTGAGCCCGGCTAAATCTTAGAAGCTTTAAAACAAAATACTTTGCATTCTAAGTTGCCAATAAAATAGACTTTCAAGTTATTTTAATGCTCTATTATAAAGCAACAACTTAAAGGCATCCTAAGAAAAGAGACATTGAGTCTTCTCTTGGTTTAGGAACTCGCCACCTTTCTATTCAACCAGAGAAATCTCCCTAAAAGGATCTTTAAGTTGTCAAGCATAACCCCTTAAAATACATTTGCCATGATTGGCACAAACACAGTGTAAACAGTTGTATATTAGAAAATAACTCAGTGCTCAAGGTTCCTGATTCCTAACAGAGGTATACCAAAAGTCCACACTCTTGCAGTAGTACAAAGTTTTTATTTGGTTTATTCTCTGGACTGTTACATACAGAAAAACAACACTGCTCAATAGGAACCTTGAATAATATATAATTTTGGCATAGTTTCTTAAAAGGCCCCAAAGAAAAAGAATGGCCATCAACATGGGTACCTACATAATAAACATTTGTATACCTAACCCTGAATTGTACCCCACATCTTTAAAATGAAAAAATTAAAATAAAGAAAAGTGACATTTCTTCTGTTGCGAATTTTCTCTGATCTCAGAGCTCAAACTAGTGCCAGCTTTGGCAAATAAACAAGCTGTTGTACCAGTGTCATCCTTTAGAACAGCTGTAGATACCACAGAATAGTAAAACTAAAATCTGATGTACTTTCTGCCTTTTAGACTGAAGCTGTAGACCATCCATGTTTTTTTAATGTTAGGTATGTAACTAAAATATGTTATTAAAAGATTCTTGGCCAGGCTCGGTGGCTCGGCCTGTAATCCCGCGCCTTTGGGAGGCTGAGGTGAGTGGATTGCCTGAGCCCGCGGGTTCGAGACCCACCTGGGCAGCGAGACCTCATCTCTACAATAAATCAAAAAATCAGCCGGGCGTGGTAGCGCATGCCTGTAATTCCGGCTACTTGGAAGGCTGAGGCGGAAGGATCACCGGAGCCCAGCAGGTGGAGGCTGTGGTGGCCGGGAGTGGCCACTGCACTCCAGTCTGGGTGACAGAGCGAGACTCCAACTCAAAAAAAAAGAAAAAAAAAAGATTCTCCTGGCTGGGCTTGGTGGCTCAGCCTGTAATCCCATGTTTTGGGAGGGCGAGGTGAGTGGATTGCCTGAGCCCGTGGGTTCGAGACCCACCTGGACAACTTGGCGAGACCTCATCTCTACAACAAATCAAAGAAATTAGCCAGGCGTGGTAGCACGCGCCTGTAGTTCCAGCTACTTGGAAGGCTGAGGTGGAAGGATCGCCTGGGCCCAGCAGGTTGAGGCTGAGGTGGCCGGGAGCGGCCACTGCACTCCAGTCTGGGTGTCAGAGTGAGACTCCAACTCGGGGGAAAAAAAAAGATTCTCCTATTTTTTAAGAGTAGTTTAGTTCACTGCTAGTCAAACAATCAACAGAATTCCCCTATTCTAAGTGCATGTCAGTTGTGAAGAAAACATAGCAAAGGAAGACATTAGCTTTTTAAGAATATTAGTATCAAGAGTAAACATCTTCAAAGCTCAACTTATAATAAATGATCAATACTTCCCACTACATGGGGCTCATTTACTATTTACACTTTTCTTGGGGGTATCAGACAAATACCAGTTAAACCACTTTCAATTGTACTAACAACTCACCCTTTTACATTTAGATGAATATGGAATACCTGTATCTGTTAGTAAAAGTTGTTCACTGTAATGAAGGGGAAAAGCAAGATTTCCTGCATTTGGGATTTACTGTTAAAGGAGTTCCCATCACCCTTTCTCCCTGCTGCATGCATCTGTCTACATGACTAACGTTTGATATGGACATTTTTACATTATGTAAATTCTTAATCAGCCTGTCTTATTTAGATTATATGTTATTATATCTGATGTTCTTATAACTACTGTGTGATTAGTAATATTCCTATTTTTTTATAACTGCTTTTTTAAAAAACAAATACCACGTTGAGAAGGTGACCTAATATCCCATGTTATCGGGTGGTTGCTTTATTTATAGTCTTTAAAACAAGTACATTGTAAGAACCTAAGGTAAAAAAAAGGCACAATGAAAAGCTGTCCACTCAAAATGCATAATTTGCAACAAGGTTCCTCCATGTCATTTGTAGGCCTGGTAGCCCATTGTGTTTGGATTCTTTGATACAGTAATTTAGATTCTTTGATAAAGTGATTAATAATACCAACATGGTGAAGAACAAGATTCAACAGAAATGCATTCTATTTTGTGTCCCCTCTTTTAGAATATTTTATGTTTTGTTTTGTTTTTTAAAATTTTTGAAGTTTCCATTGTCTGGATATACCAGTGTTGTCTATTCACATACTAAAAGACAACTTGGTTACTTCCAAGTTTGCCAATTATGAATAAAGCTGCTATCAACACCCATGTGCAGGTTTTGGTACAGGTGTTAAGTATTCAACTCCTACCAAGAAGCATGACTGCTAGATCACATGGTAAGAACATATTCAATTCTGTAAGAAACTACTAAACTGTATTTCCAAAGCAAAATCCAAACTGTCAGGTAGGTACTATCTAAAATGAGTGACTCTAGAACAAAGTGATTTGACTATAAATCCTTAGAAAAAAGAACTAGAGGCCGGGCACGGTTGCTCACGCCTCTAACTCCAGCACTTTGGGAGGCTGAGATGACAGGATTGCCTGAGACGGCGGGTTCAAGATTAGCCTGGGCAACTTAGTCAGGCACAGTGGTGTATGCCTGTAGTTCCAGCTATTTGGAAGGCTGAGACAGAAGGATCGTCTGAGCCCAGCAGGTTGAGGCTGCGATGGCCAGGAGTGTGTCACTGCACTCCAGCCTGGGTGACAGAGTGAGACTTCAACCAAGGAAGGAAGGGAGGGAGGGAGGGAAGGAGGGAGAAAGATCTGAACTTTACAAAGTAATTCTGTTGTTTGAATTGATAGTATTACTGGTATTATCTTTGGATAAAGAGATTAAGAACTTTTTAAACAAAGGAATATTAAGTATTCAAAAAAAGAAAATTATCAGTTGAAGATATGAGTATAAATCAAAACTCTTATAGAATCACAAGTCTGTTAATAGTGGATTGGTAATGTCAATATAAACTGAAGCCTCTAGAAAGATAAAATTACAATTAGTTATCTTTTTTAGTTACGTTCACTGAAATGAAAGCACTGTCACTCTCAAAATGTACTACAATATTCATAATATGCTCTCTAATACAATTTTTCCACAAAAGGTATTGGGATTTCTTAGAGAAGTAGCCAAAAGCTGAGAAATACAAGGTAACTATGAAACATTTTTTTGTGCCTAAAAGCAAGGCAGTTTTCAAAGATAAATATGGTTATGTTAAAAAGACATGGTAGTCAATCTATAAGAGGCACCCAGTCCCCCACATATTTATAATAAATAAATAAATAATTTGTTTTAAAGAGGCTTCCAGTGGCCAAGGGTGTGACAAACTGAGCATAAAAAAAAGAAAGTATTAACTACTAACATATAAAACTGAAATATGACTGTAATGGTACTTAGAGGAGGGAAAATGAACAAAAAGTATTCCTAAACAAGGAGACACAAAACGGACCATACTTCTGTTGAGTCTTGTTATTTACCATACAGGTATTTATTATTTACTGTATCAAAGAATCCCAAAACCAGAAAATATAAATAACAACGTCATCATCTCAATATTTGTGTCCCCTAAAATTTAAGTGGTGGAATCCTAGCCTCCAACATAATGTTTTCAGGAGTCGAAGCCCTCCTTAATAGTATTAAAAAGAAGAGACACAAGAGAGTTTGCATACACACTCTTGTGCTCTCTCTGTTCTCCATTACATAAGAACAAAGAAAGATGGGAATCTGCAAAGCAGAAGCAGATCCTCACCAGAACAAACTACCAGCACCTTAATGTTGGACTTGCCAGCTCTAAGAAATTTCCATCCAGCCTATGGTAATTTGTTATAGCAACCCAAACTAACTGAGATTTCCTCAATTAAAAGGCCTTTTCTAGAAGCAAGACTTCCAACATGATGGAGTAAGAAGGCATTTTTATAGCTCAGCAAGAATACCAGAATCTTAAGCGCTGATCTCAAATGAAACAAAACTGTAATGTAAAATTCAAGGAGGAAATTTATTACCAAGCACACACTACCAAATCTTCAACCATACAGTTGAGGACATTTTACAAACACCTCCAATTTGCATAAATGACTCTTGGAGCTTCCCTCATCAATGAGCTTGACTGGGGGGAAGGGATATCACTCTTCACCCCTTTCCCATGAGAAAGAGAAGGAATGCTTTACACCATCAACAGTGACTCTCGTCAAGAAAACCACAACTCTATTCTCACCTCTCCACATCTTATGTAGACTGAGATGTTTTGGCAACCCTTTTTTTTTTATTAATCAGACAAAAAGATTTTAAAAGCTGGGTTTGGTGGCTCAGCCTGTAATCCCGTGCTTTGGGAGGCTGAGGTGAGTGGATTGCCTGAGCCTGTGGGTTCGAGACCCGCCCGGGCAACTTGGCGAGACTTCATCTCTACAATAAATCAAAAATTAGCCAGGCATGGTGGCGCACACCTGTAGTTCCAGCTACTTGGAAGGCTGAGGCGGAAGGATCGCCAGAGCCCAGCAGGTCGACGCCTGACAGTGAGACTCCAACTCAAAAAAAAAAAAAAAAAAAAAATCAGCCAGGCGTGGTAGCGCGTGCTTGTAGTTCCGGCTACTCAGAAGGCTGAGGCCGAAGGATCACCGGAGCCCAGTAGGTTGAGGCTGCGGTGGCCGGGAGTGAGAGTGAGACTCCGATTCAAAAAAAAGGTCATCAAAACGGATAGACCACTATCTGGATTAATTAACAGAGAGGATTTAAATTAGTTTGATTAGAAATGAAAATGGAGATATTACAACAGATACCACAGAAATTCAAAAGACCATCCAAGATTATTATGAGCACCTCTATGCAAACAAACTAGACAATTTAGAGAAAATGGGTAAATTCTTGGAAACATACACTTCCCCAACTTTGAATCAGGAAGAATCAGAAACTCTGAACAGCCCAGAAGTGAGTAGCAAGATTAAACCAGTGATTAAATGTCTCCAGACCAAAAAAGTCCAAGATCTGATGAACTGACAGCCTAATTCAACCAGACTTTCAAAAAAGAACTGGTACTAACTTTACCGAAGCTATTCCATTAGATTGAAATGGAGGGAATTCTCCCTAATTTCTTCTACAAAGCCAGTATCACTGTAATATCAAAACCAGGAAAAGATATAACGAAAAAGAAAGCTACAGACCAACATCCCTGATGAACACACATGCAAAAATCCTCAACAAAACAGTAGCAAGCCAAATTAAACAGCACATAAAATAATCCAACACGATCAAGTGAGTTTTATCCAAGGGATGCAAGGATATTTCAACACACGCACAACAAAAAACGTGATCTACCACATAAACAGAATTAAAAACACAAATAATGAGAGAGACAGAAAGAAAACTGACAAAATCTGGCATCACTTTATGATAAAAACCCTCAGCAAAATAGGCATAGAAAGAACATTCCTCAAAACAATAAAAGCCACATACGAAAACTCACAGCCAATGTCATGCTGAGTGGAAAAAAGGTTACTATATTCTTCTCCGAACTGAAACAAGGCAAGGATGCCCACTCTCACCACTCCTGTTTGACAGCACTAGAGTCCTAGCCAGGGCAAACAGGCAAGAGACAGAAATAAAGAGTATTCCAAATTGGAAAAAAAGAAATCAAACTATCTCTGTATGCTAACAATATAATCTTATACCTAGATAATCCTAAAGGCTTCTCCAAAAGACACCAGGACTTGATAAATGAATTAAGTAAAGACTAAGAATACAAAATGACACACAAATCAGTAGCACGTGATACACCAATAGCAATAAAGCCAAGAATCAAATCAAAGACAATTCTATTTACAATAGCAGCCGAAATGCTAAAATACCTAAGAATATATTTAACCAAGGAGGTGAAAGATCTCTACAAGGAGAACTACAGAACACTGATGAAAGAAACTGCAGAGGATACAAACAGATGGAAAAACATCCCGGGCTCATGAACAGGAAGAACCAACACTGTTAAAACGACAGTATTACCCAAAGTAATCTACAGATTCGAGGCAATCCCTATCAAACTACCAACATCATTTTTCACAGAATTATTAAAAGAAAATCTAAATTTCATATGGAACCAAAAAAAGAGCCAGAATAGTCAAAGCAATCCTAAACAAAAAGAACAAAGCTGGAGGTATCACACTCCCTGACTTCAAATTACACTACAAGGCTATAGTAACCAAAACAGCATGGTATCGGTACAAGAGCAGACAGGTGGATCAATGGAACAGAATTAAGAATCTAGACATAAACCCAAATGCATACAACCAACTGATCATCGGCAAAGCAGATAAAAACATACACTGGGGAAAGGACATCCCATTCTGCAAATGGCGCTGGGAAACACTGGATAGCTACATGCAGAAAAATGAAACTTGATCCTTATCTCTCACTACATACAAAATAAAGACTTAAATGTCAGACCTAAAATCCTAAGTCCTAGAAGAAAACCTAGGAAAAATTATTCTGGACATTGGCCTACGCAAAGAATTAATACTTAAAACCCCAAAAGTGCCGGGCTCGGTGGCTCAGCCTGTAATCCCGCGCCTTTGGGAGGCTGAGGTGAGTGGATTGCCTGAGCCCGCGGGTTCGAGACCCGCCTGGGCAGCGAGACCTCATCTCTACAATAAATCAAAAAATCAGCCGGGCGTGGTAAAGCATGCCTGTAATTGCGGCTACTTGGAAGGCTGAGGCGGAAGGATCGCCGGAGCCCAGCAGGTCAAGGCTGTGGTGGCCAGGAGCGGCCGCTGCACTCCAGTCTGGGTGACAGAGTGAGACTCCAACTCAAAAAAAATAAAATAAAATAAAAATACTTTCACAGAGTGCAGTCCCATGACCTTGAACTTCTCAGCCTCCGTAAATATAAGATAAATTTTGTTAATTAAAAAAAAAAAAAGAGAGAGAGATAGGGATGTGGTGAAGAGACTTCTTATACATTTTTGGTGGGAGTACAAATTAGTACAACACCTCTATGGAAATTGGTGCGGTAACTTCTTGAAGTAAAAGTGGACCCACCATTCATACCAGCAATCCCACTACTAGGTACAGAACCAAAGAAACAGAGGTCAGTGTAAATAAAGATACCTACCTGCGCTCGTATGTTTATCACAGCATAATTCGATTGCAAAACTGTGAAATTAATCTAAATGCCCAACAACTGATCCGTGAATAAAGAAAATGTGGTATACATACACCATGAAATACTATTCAGCCATAAAAAGGAAATAATGGTTTTTGCAGCAACTTGGATGGAATTGGAGACCTTCATCCTAAGTAAACAACACAGGAACGGAAAAACCAAACATTGCCTGTTCTCACTTATAAATGGAGTCAAGCTAAGGATCTACAAAGACATAATAAAATGGTATAAAGAACACTGGAAACTCACAAGGAGAAGGGTGGGAAGGGGTAGAGGGATGAAAAATCACCTACTGGGTACAAGGTGCACAGGTGGGGATGGTGGGCGCTACCATGCAATGCATCTATTTAACTATAAAAGCTACGTTAAAACTGTATGTACACACGAAGGTTACTAAAATTTTTTAAATCTACAAATTTTTTTAAAAATCTGTTGTTCAAAAGACACTGCTTGCCCGATTAGGTTTCTAAATTCCACTTAAGGAAATCAGAACTCCTTGAAGAAATTACTGATTACAGTCCGCAACAAGGAAAGAACAAGATGAAAAGTAAGAAAGTGCTATAAAATGGAAGGGCACAGGTTAAATGGACCCAGGAACCAGTTTGAAGGACTCCCATTGGCTCTAATCCTGACAATTTAAAGAAAATTAATAATGACAGTAATGGATTATACTTTTTTGAAAAAGAGACCATGAAGTCAAAAGATAACACAGAAAACTCTTCCTCACCATTGAATGTCAACCAATTAATATAGAATGAATAATAGAGATGGAATAACCTTCATTTTGTAACATCATAGTAATAACTGATCAGGCTCAATTCAATGAAAGTTAAAACTATTCAGTTAAAGTTAAATGTAAAAATAGGATATTTACATACTCTCAAATAATCTCCCCACATATTAATTAATAAAGAAAAAATAATATATTTATAGTTAAAAAAAAAGCCCTGGAGGACCTTAACTAAGTAATCAAATAATGGGAAAAATCGACATATCGCCATATGCCTCCTGACCGTAGTCCTTAGCATGAATCAGACAAACTCAAACTGAGGGAAATTCTGTAGAAAAGCTCGCCTGTTACAACTGCGAATATGTCAATGTCAAAAAGATTTTTTTAAAAAGGTGAAGAAAACAATTCAAGATTAAAGGAAACTAAAGATACAAGACAAAGGCAATGTGTGATCCTGAAGAGATTCTGGATAAAGGAGGAAAAATGACACTAAAATGACAGTGCTTTTCTTAAGTTCACTATGCTTTTTTAAAGTATGTTTAGTATTACAGTAATACTAAATTTCCTGAATCTAATAGTACTAAGGCTATGTAATATCTTGTCCTGAGAAAATATACATTTATGTATTTGGGACACATTATTCTAAATTAGTTCAGGGGGAAAAGTAGTTCAGGTGAAGAGTGGTAGAGCAAATGTAGAGAAATAAAAACAATGGGTAAAACTGAGTCAATAGACTGTAAGAGTTCATTCTACTATTTTTGTTAACACTTATAAATTTCAAACTATTTCAAAATAAAAAACCTTCAAAAGAAGGACAAAGCTAGCATACTTTTCCTTTTTTTTTTTTTTTTTTTTTTTTTGAGTTGGAGTCTCACTCTGTCACCCAGACTAGAGTGCAGTGGCTACTCCCGGCCACCGCAGCCTCGACCTACTGGGCTCTGGCGATCCTTCCGCCTCAGCCTTCCAAGTAGCTGGAATTACAGGCATGCGCTACCACGCCCGGCTGATTTTTTGATTTATTGTAGAGATGAGGTCTCGCCTGCCCAGGCGGGTCTCGAACCATTGGGCTCAGGCAATCCACTCACCTCAGCCTCCCAAAGGCGCAGGATTACAGGCTAAGCCACCAAGCCCGGCTACTTTTTTCATTTTTAATGAAATCAATCATTCAACATTTCCTAAATAGCACCTTATGAAATGCAAATAATTTATCAAGCACACACCAATCTTGCAGTCTTCTAAAAGTAGGCCCATCCTTAAAACAAAAATCGAAAGAACCAACAATAGTTTCAACTTCAAAACAGGAAAATGCTCCCTTAAAAAAAAAACAAACATGCGATAGCCGGGAGCAGCTACTGCACTCCAGTCTGGGTGACAAAGTGAGACTCCAACTCAAAAAAAAAAAAAGCAACAAAAACCAAACAACCCCCATTTGAGGAAATCTTGTAGTTGTAAAAAAAAAAAAAAAAAAATAGGTCAACCTACTCCACTAAATAGATTAATATAGACAATAAAGTTTGAAATCAATAACCACTGCATAAATACTTCATCAAACATAAACAAGCAAAAAGGTTAACATTTAAATAAAGTTTTAAAATTTTTGTCCAAAAGCTAATTATGTATCTCATATACTCAACAATACTTACCTGTTTCAAAGCTCAGTTCCTTGGTACTTGCATTACAATTTTAGCCTGTCTGACAATAGCAGATCGTAGGCAGCATTACTCTACAACTTACGTCATTACCAAATGTTCATGGCTCTCTGACCAAGGAAAATAATAATTTTTTGCTTGATCTACAGATTTCCTGAATCCAAAGGAGCAATTAGGATGGTTTTTCTTACTGCCAGTTAGATGTAGCTTAAGAAATGCAGTCCAGAGGATGACAGACGCAGGAAAACTATGTCATTCTTCTTTTTACCTGAAGTGAATTTCTGATCCTTAACATATTCTTTGCTAGGTTGGACAAAGTCTCATGAAAAGACTACAAGGAACCCAAAGGTTTTAACCAATGGATAATTTGAAACACAGAAGGTGGAATTCAGTTTGCCTCTTGGCACTTACTATTTCTCCATCTGGAAGTAAGATTTTTATTCTAAATAAATATACGTATTTTTTTAATACAAGTTTAACTACTTCCTAGATCTTCTCTGTGTTAAGCTAGTTAATGGAAATAATAAAATAAACTTTGAGAAGTTTACAATACTATGGGCAAGTAAAACATAATAGCTAAACCCAGTGACCACAAAAAAACCCCAAAATCTATGCTTTTTGAACCAACTAACTAGTACTGTCAAATGTATTCACATGTAATCCAACTATAGCTTGACTCTTTAGAGGTCATTAAGTAGCACAGAATTTAATAAGATAGTATTTTTCATTTATGAAACAAAGTTTCTTATCTGGAAAATAAAGGTTCATAGAGGTGAGGGTAACAGCCACTAATTTCTTGTTCATAAGAACATAGATTCCAGCTGGGCTCGGTGGCTCAGTCTGTAATCCCGTATCTTGGGAGGCTGAGGTGAGTGGGCTGCCTGAGCCTGTGGGTTTGAGATCCGCCTGGGCAACTTGGTGAGACCTCATCTCTACAATAAATCAAAAAATTAGCAGGGCGTGGTAGCATGTGCCAGTAATTCTGGCTACTCGGAAGGCTGAGGTAGAAGGATCGCCAGAGCCCAGCAGGTTGAGGCTGCACTGAACTCCAGTCTGGGCGACAGAGTGAGACTCCAACTCAAAAAAAAAAAAAAAAAAGAACATAGATTCCTTGGTTGGGCTTGGTGGCTCAGCCTGTAATGCCAGCACTTTGGGAAGCTGAGGTGAGTGGAATGCCTGAGACCACCGGCTCGAGACCAGTCAGGGCAACTTGGTGAGACCTTGTCTCTACAATAAAATAAAAAATAGCCAAATGTAGTAGTGCACGCCGTAGTTCCAGGCTACTCGGAAGGATCGCTGGAGCCCAGAAGGTCGACGCTGGGGTGGCCATGAACGTGCCTCCAGCCCGGGCGAAGGAGTGAGACTCCAACTCAAACAAAACAAAACAAAACAAAACACATAGGTTCCTGTTTTAGAAATCTGCATTAAGGAAACAAAAATGAGTAGAATAAACAGACATAAGGAAAATCTACCACATATTACTTAATAATTATTAAAATAAGCCAACAAACAAAGGAACACAAATGTCTAATGGTTAAAGTATGAAAAAAACGTAATTAAAACTTAGTATGTACCACACTGTATTTTAAGAACTTCACATTTATTACCTTAGGTGATCCTCATAACAACCTTATGAGAAGAAACACATGATAAAAAGCTCTCAGAAGTCAGATCACTTGCCCAAAATCTACAGTAAATAAGTAACAGAATTTAGTAACAAGAAGTATGGTTCCAGAGTCCATCCTTTTAACCACTAACCTTATTCAGCTATATTTATATAATGTAATTTACTATAAAGAAAGCTATTAAAATGTGTTGTAAACTAATAGCTTCCTAGATAGAAAAGTTCCCCAAATAGTGACAGATGAAAAGGAAGGCTATAAAACATGATGAAAAATATATACATATATATTTTTTTTGAGTTGGAGTCCCACTCGGTCACCCAGACTGGAGTGCAGTGGCTGCTCCCGGCCACCGCAGCCTCGCCTGCTGTGGTCTGGCGATCCTTCTGCCTCAGCCTTCCAAGTAGCTGGAATTACAGGCATGCGCTACCACGCCCGGCTGATTTTTTGATTTATTGTAGAGATGAGGTCTCGCTGCCCAGGCGGGTCTCGAACCCGCGGGCTCAGGCAATTCACTCATCTCAGCCTCCCAAAGGCACGGGATTACAGGCTGAGCCACCGAGCCCGGCTGAAAAGTATTTTTTTAATAAAGATTGTATTTTGTAATCGGAGATTTATGTTACACACAGAAACAGAGACTTGAAAGACACATATCATAAGTTTATCAGTGACTTTTTCTGATTATTTAAGTTATGAAAAATGTTTACCCTTCCTTGTTCTTGTCTATATTTTTCACAGTCATGGGGAAAAAAATCTATTTTTAGGACTGGTGCAGTGGCTCATGGCTGTAATCCCAGCACTCTGGGAGGCCAAGGTAGGAGAACTGCTTGAGCCAAGGAGTTCAAGACCAGCTTGGGCAGCATTAGCAAGATATCATCTCTACAAAAAAATTTAAAAACTAGCCAGGCGTGGTGGTATATACCTGTAGTAGCAGTGACATGGGAGGCTGAAACAGAAGGATCTCTGAGCCCAGGAGGTTGAGGCTATAGTGAGCTGTGACAGCCTGGGCAACAGAATAAGACCTACAACTAAAAAAAAAAAAAAAAAAAAGGAAAAGAAAAGAAAAAGAAAAAAAAAATATATATTTTTTAAAAGGAAAAACTCTGTTTTGTACTACATAGTGATACATGTTATGAAAGTCTATCATATCTAATAATCTCCAATGAACTGAATGCCATAATCGCATTACTAGTAACTACATAGAAGGAGAAAGTTGGGAAAGCATTAATTAAAGGGACTACTATAAACTTAATATTTTACTTTATTACCTGTATGGATATTTCTACCTTTGTTAAGAAACTCAGATGGGGAAGAGAAGTTAAATAATTTGTCCAAGGTTATACAACTAGTAAAACTAGAAAAGTAGGTTCTGTTAGCTTCCACAGCTCTGAGAGTTCTATTATACCAGGGGAGAAAAGATCAAAAATAATCTTTGGCTAATCAACTTACAAACTAACAAATAAACTAACGAACAAAGAATAATTTCTCATGAACTGGTAAATGGTATGTGGAAACACACTTAACCAAAAAAATTTTTGAATGGATTTTTATTTCACCAAATTGGGCAGGTGACAACTTTTAGACTGTTTCAACTGTTCTATAAACTGGGGTTGAAAAGTAGATTTCACCGGGCTCGGTGGCTCAGCCTGTAATCCCGCGACTTTGGGAGGCTGAGGTGAGTGGATTGCCTGAGTCTGCGGGTTTGAGACCCGCCTGAGCAGGCGAGGCCTCATCTCTACAATAAAATCAAAAAAATTAGCCGGGCGTGGTAGCGCGCACCTGTAATTCTGGCTACTTGGAAGGCTGAGGCAGAAGGATCCCCGGAGCCCAGCAGGTTGAGGCTGCGGTGGCCGGGAGCGGCCACTGCACTCCAGTCTGGGTGACAGAGTGAGACTCCAACTCAAAAAAAAAAAAAAAAAAAGAAAGAAAAGAAATGTAGATTTCAGAAGTCCTAAAGTTACTTTTCTGGCCTAATTTGGGGAATTTTTTGCAAAATATTTGTCACACCCCCTTTCCAACAAAGTGTTAAAAAGTCAGATGGAATATGTATTAAATTTATTTTAATAGTCTTCATTTTAGGCTGGACACAGTGGCTCACGGCAGTAATCCCCGCACTTTGAGAGGCTGAAGCAAGAGGACTGCTTGAGCCCAGTAGCTTGGGGCAGTGAGTTGTGACCATGCCACTGCACTCTAGCCTGGGCAATAGAGTGAGATCCCAATTCAAAATAACAACAATAACAACAAAAACAACAACAATAAAGAAAGAGAAAAATTTTAAAATTAGCCAGGTATGGTGGCATATGCCTACAGCCCCAGCTATTCAGGAGGATAACACAGAAGGATCTCCCAACTCCAGGAGTTGGAGGCTCTGGTGACTGTGATTCCATCACTGCACTCCAACCTGGGCCACAGAATGAGATCTGATTCTAAATAAATAAATCTTCATCTTTAAAGGATCTGGCAGGATTACATGTTCTCCTGGATACATCCAGGCAACTCTATCAAAATACACATAATTTAGGAGTAAAAACTATTTCCCGTAGAAGTGTAACTTTCAACAGCAATAAGGTTAAATTGCTGAAATGTTCCTTAAAACCTTCGTTCCTATATAACAACAGCTAGGTAACACCTGTCTTCTGTCTTCAAAAGATTTTCCCACTCCCCCCCCCTCATCTCCAAATGCATCTTTTTTTTTTTTTTTTTTTTTTGAGTACGAGTCTTTACTGCCCAGGCTGGAGTGCAATGGCACACTCTCGGCCACTGCAGCTCCAATCAACCTGCTAGGCTCAGGTGAGCCTTCTGTTTCAGCCTTCCAAGTAGTTGGAACCAAAGGGACATACCACCATGCTTGGCTAACTTTTTCATTTATTGTAGAGGTGAGTGTTGCCAAGGCTGGTCTCGACTCCCTGGGTTCAAGCAATCCACTCGCCTCTGCCTCCCAAAGCCACTGTGCCCGGCCCCAACTGCATCTTCCAAAACAAGCTTAAATTTATTTTTCTTCCTATCCCTGACATTAATTGCATAACTTAATTCCACCTGCTTAAGCTGAGACCTCAGTTTTCATTTGATTTCTCTCTCTCTGTTAATAATAGATCATCAAAACCAATATATATACATCAAAGAGGTCTTTCAAGTAAAACTGGCTATTCTCTCTATTCTTACTGCCTTGCCTCAGTTCAAACCCTAAAATGTTTGCCTTTGACAATGGTCAGATCAGGTTACCCTTCCTTCTCCCATATCTCAGTTTTAGGCTACTTTCTTTGCCTAGAACACAATTATTTTCCTCTTTCTCTAAAGGTTAAGTACACTTCACTCCATAAGGCCTAGTTTTTCCACAAAACTTCCCCATTCCTCTACTCAACCAGATCATTCCTCTGTGTTCTCTAAGCACCTCATTTGTGCATCTATTATAATCACTACCACTATTTTCTCATCCTCTAGTAGGTCTTCAGCTCTTGATGAGACAAGGACAATATCCTGTTCAAACACTGCACCTTTCAATAAGCCAACAAATGTAGCAGACATACAATAAGTAGTCACTGAACCAACTTTAATTAATAAACTCCTTCACATTAATTTAAAACTTCAACTTTTTCATGTTTTTCCTTATATTTAAGTTGATTAATAAAAGAACCCTCCCCCCATATCTATTCAGAGCTATGGTAGTAAATAATAGGTACTATAGGATAGACTTCATCTTGTAACTAAAAAAATAGTAAATCCTGGAGTTAAGATGTAGTAATGCTCTGAGCAAAGTTTTATTTTTTTTTTTTTTGAGTAGGAGTCTTACTCTGTCACCCAAGCTGGAGGACAGTGGCACACTCCTGGCCACCACAGCCTCGATCTGCTGGGTTCAGGCGATCCTTCTGCCTCAGCCTTCCAAGTAGCTGGAACTACAGGCACATGCCACCACACCTGGCTAATTTTTTGATTTATTGTAGAGTTGAGGTCTCACCAAGTTGCCCAGGCTGATCTCAAACCCGTGGGCTCAGGCAATCCTCTCACCTCAGTCTCCCAAAATGCTGGGATTATAGGTGTGAGCCACCGTACCCAGCCTTGAGCAAAATGTTTAAATGTGAGTTTAATTTCTGCTTTAACAAGAAGAGGCAGGGCATGTTGGCTCAGGCCTGTAATCCCAGCACTTTGGGAGGCCAAAGCAGGAGGATAGCTTGAGTCCAGAAGTTTGAGGCAAGTCTGGGCAACATAGTGAGAACCTATCTCTAACAAAATAAAAAAAGTTAGCCAGGCATGGTAGTGTGCACCTGCAGTCCCCAATACTTTGGAGGTTGAGGAAGGAAAATTACTTGAGCCCAGGCATCCTAGGCTGTGATGAGCCATGATCATGGCACTCTGCTCTAGTTGGGATGACAGAGTAGGACCTTAACTCAAACAGTTTGTTTTCTAAATAAAATAGTGTAAATCCAAGAACTCAGAATAATTCTTTGTTGTTGGGGGGCTGTACTGTACAAAGGACTAAAGGGTTACCTTAGCAGCATCCCTAGTCTCTACCTTTTGCCCAGTTGTTTAAAATAAAAATGTCTTCAGACATTTCAACACAACTAAATACTATATACTCATTTTTAGTTAGTGAAGTATTTCCTCCAAGAGAATTAAAAATGAATATGAGAAAGACTTATTCAGGCTGGTCATGGTGGCTCAAGTCTGTAATCTCAGCACTTTGAGAAGCCAAGGTGAACACACTACCTGAGTCCAGGGGTTCGAGGTCAGCCTGGGCAATATAGCAAGATTCTGTCTTTAAAAAAAAATTTTTTTTAATTAGCTGGGTGTGGTGGCAGGTGCCTGAGCCCAGCCTGGGTACAGAGAGAGATTCCGACTTAAACAAAAACAAAAGCTTATTCATAACTGACCTGTTCAAAGTTGCAAACTGGAGACAACTCAAACTTCCACCAATAAGAGAAGACTTATGCAGTATACTGTATGAATTACACCTCAACTATAAGTTAAGAAAGAAATAATTTTGACTGAACTGACTTATAAAAACCTCCACAATAGTAAGGAAGGAAAAAATAACATTTGGAACAATATAAAGTTCTTGTGTAAAAACAAAAACAAAAACAGGCTGGGCTTAGTGGCTCAGCCTGTAATCCCAGCGCTTTGGGAGGCCAAGGTGAGTGGATTGCCTGAGCCCGTGGGTTCGAGACTCGCCTAGGCAACTTGGCAAGACCTCATCTCTACAATAAATCAAAAATTAGTCAGGCGTGGTAACGAGCACCTGTAGTTCCAGCTACTTGGAAGGCTGAGACGGAAAGATCGCCGGGAGCCCAGCAGGTCAAGGTTGCGATGGCCGTGAGCATGCCACTGCTTCCAATCTGGGCGACACTGAGACTCCAACTCAAAAAAAAAAAAAAAAAAAAAAATTAACATTTTTAAAGTACTGTAGTACAGTCACTGACTCTTCACAATTTTAAGCCCAACTAAACTACTGTTGAAGAGCACAAGCAAATAAAAAGACATACAACTAGGATAGTTTACCACTGGCTGACCAGAGTTTAAACATTAAAAGATGTCAGCAAAATGGCTGACTCCAGGCCCTCATTTTCTCAGATAGCTCTCACCCCAAAACATCCCCTAAAAGATACCCAGAAACTGGCAAAAATAATCTTATAGACACCATGGAAAATATTGAAAGGTTTACAGCACCCAAGCAAATCCCCAGTCCAAAAAGAGTCACACTGAAAACAGAGGAAAATCAGATGGTCTTTTATTCACCCTTGCCCTACCCTCTCTGTTGCAGTGCTGTCTTGGTCTGGAGGATTTTATGCAGCCCAATTCCCTCCCTTGAACTGGAGGAGGACCATAAACCTTATTTGCGATGTTTGAATCTGTCTGAGGGAAGCCTAAGGACTAGCTTCTGTTTCACCTAAATTCTCAGGTAGGAAAAGCTGCAAGGTGATTAACACATCAGCAGATGCCTGAAACAAGCGATTACAGGTAGAGACAGGCAGTGTACCATCAATAGCCCTAAGGTGAAGCTGGAGTGAGACTCTTTGGGTAATCAAGACATCTAAAAGCCAGACTCGGTGGCTCAGCCTGTAATCCCACGCTTTTGGGAAGCTGAGGTGAATGGATTGCCTGAGCCCGCGGGTTCAAGACCCATCTGGGCAACTTGGCGAGACCTCATCTCTACAGTAAAATAAAAAACTAGCCGGGCGTGGTAGTGCGCGCCTGTAGTTCCAACTACTTGGAAGGCTGAGGCGGAAGGATCGCTGGAGCCCAGCAGGTCAAGGCTGCGGTGGCCACCTGGGTGACAGAGTAAGACTCCAACTCAAAAAAAAAAAAAAAAGGAAAGACATCTAAAAGCAGTCAGGGAATCAAGAGTCACATACAGGCCCAAGCAAAACACATGCTCTGAAATGAACTGAGAAGTTCTTAAAGTCTTGCCTTAAGATGATCCCAAGGACTTGAATGTATATATTTTTCCAAAAAAGATATATAAATGGCCAATAAGCCCATGAAAAGATGCTTGGCATCACTAATCATTATGAAAGTGCAAACCAAAACCACAATAAAGTAACATTTTATACCTATTAGGATAACTATTATAAAAAATAAATAAATTGGAACACTTCACTGCTGGTGGGAATGCAAAATGCAAATACAAAATGTGGCATACACACAAAATGGTGTGTTCAACCTTAAAAAGAAATAAAAGTCTGCTATGTACTACAACATGGACAAACCTTGAAAACATGATGCTAGCCAGGCTCGGTGGCTCAGCCTGTAATCCCGCTCCTTTGGGAGGCTGAGGTGAGTGGATTGCCCGAGCCTGCAGGTTCGAGATCCCCCTGGGCAGTGAGACCTCATCTCTACAATAAATCAAAAAATCAGGCGGGCGTGGTAGCGCATGCCTGTAATTCCGGCTAGTTGGAAGGCTGAGGCGGAAGGATCGCCGGAGCCCCGCAGGTCGAGGCTGTGGTGGCCGGGAGAAGCCACTGCACCCCAGTCTGGTGTGCAAAGTGAGACTCCAACTCAAAAAAAAAAAAAGAAAACATGATGCTAGATGAGATAAGTCAGACAATTATGAATAGGGCTGAGAAAACTTCACCTGCCATCAAATATACCACTACATACAGACAGAAAAAAACCACAGTGGCTATTCAACTGTCCAAGCAAAAACCAACACTTTATAAGACATAACCAGGCATGGTGGCACAAGGCTTTGGAGTTCAAGGCTGTAGTCAGCTGTGACCATGCCAATGCACTTCGGCCTGGGCAGCAGAGTGAGAACTCAGCTCAAAAAACAAAAACAAGCCGGGCTCGGTGGCTCAGCCTGTAATCCCGTGCCTTTGGGAAGCTGAGGTGAGTGGATTGCCTGAGCCCGCGGGTTCGAGACCCACCTGGGCAACTTAGCGAGACCTCATCTCTACAATAAATCAAAAAATCAGCCAGGCATGGTAGTGCATGCTTGTAATTCCGGCTACTCGGAAGGCTGAGGCGGAAGGATCGCCAGAGTCCAGCAGGTCGAGGCTGTGGTGGCTGGGAGCGGCCACTGCACTCCAGTCTGGGCGACTGAGTGAGACTCCAACTCAAAACAAACAAACAAAAACAACAAAAACAAACCATTCCCAGGACTTCCAATTTCAGGTGAGTTCGGATGATTAAGAGACTAACTTGCTGGGGTTTTAGACTTAACCTAACGTGGGGGAAGAGAAATATATATCTCCAGGCCCCTTTGGTCATTCTGTCTCACCTAAAAAGGAAATAAAAAGAACTCAGACTCCTAGTTGTTATTATTATTATTATCATCATTATTATTATTTTGAGTTGGAATCTCACTGTTATCCCAGGCTGGAGTGCAGTGGCACCCTCACAGCCATTGTGGCCTCGACCAGCTAAGCTCAGGTGATCCTTCTGCCACAGCCTTCCAAGTAACTGGAACCACAGGCATGCGCCACCATGCTTGGCTAATTTTTTGATTTATTGTAGAGACAAGGTTTCACCAAGTTGTCCAGGCTCGTCTCAAACCCCTGGACTCAGGCAATCCTTTCGCCTCTGCCTCCCAAAGTGTTGAGATTGCAGATGTGAGCCACCGCACCTGGCTGAAACCCACTAGTTATGATCATAGTCCAGGAGTACCAAAAGGCTGACATCTAATCATAGGACGTTTCACCTCCACCCACATCTTACCACTATGCTACTAAAGGACTATTTTCTACAGTTCCTTTTACACAATTTCTACCTTTCCAACAAAAAAATGTAAGGCATATCAAAAGGCAAAAAAAAAATAAAAACAGTTTGAAGAAATGTAAACAAGCATCTCATAACCACAGTGAGACACTGTGATCAACAAGCTAAGATGTCAACAAAAAAAGTAGACAACATGCAAGAACAGATAAAGGAAAAATACGAAATTTCTAAGAAAAAACTGGTTTCTAGACCACCGTGGATACTAAAGTCTGCACAAGCTCAAGTCCTGCAGTTGGCACTGCAGAACTGCTGATACAAAAAGTCAACACCATGTATCCATGGGTTTTGCATCCTGCAAATACTGCTATTTCTGGTGTATATTTGGTTGAATCTGTGAATGTGAAATCTACAAAAGCAAAATTCACAAATATGAAGGACCAACTGTATTTGATTTCATATATAATCATGTGCACAGACACACATACACATAAAAGTAATAAACAACAGCAAAGATCCTAGAGATTGGAGAAAGGAATTAGCAATATTTTGTTAAAAAGTACTTGCACTATCCATAAAGAGCAATTTAAAAGTAGACTTAGATTAGTCATAAATGTATATTACAAACCCTGGGACAGTCACTAAAAAAAGTTAAATAACTGAAACACTAAGGAAAAACATCATAATCTCATAAAATGTACCATTAAAACCAAAATGGGGGGGACAAAATAACAAAGGCAATAAACAGAAAAGGCTAGGCGCGGTGGCTCACGCCTATAATCCCAGCACTTTGGGAGACCAAAGTGAGAGGACTGCCTAAGCCCACAGGTTCGAGACCAACATAGGCAACTTGGCGAGACCCCATCTCTACAATAAATCAAAAAATTAGCTGGGCATGTTAGCACATGCCTGTAGTTCTAGCTACTTGGAAGGCTGAGACAGAAGGATCACCTGAGCCCAGCAGGACGTGGCTGCAGTGGCCGTGAGTGTGCCATTTGCACTCCAGCCTGGGCGACAGTGAGACTCCAACTCAAGAAAAAAAAAAAAGGATGACAATATATCATTTGAAATTACCAAGTCGGAGAAACAAAAAGAAAAAAGAATGACGAGACTGAAGAACACCTATGCAAATTGTGAGACACTTTAAGGTAAACCATAATATGTATTATAAGTATCCCAGAAACCACAGGGAAAAAAAAGTTTATTTTTTGAACACTTCCTGGCCTGGTGTGGTATCTCAAGTCTGTAATCCCAGCACCTTTGGGAGGCCAAAGTGGAACGATTGCTTGAGTCAAGAGTTCAAAACCAGCTTAGGCTACATGAGACTTCATCTCTACAAAAGAAAAAAAAATTAGAAAATTAGCCAAGTGTGATGGCATATGCCTGTAGTCCTAGCTACTCTGGAAGCTGAGGTGGGAGAATAGCCTGAACTCAAGAGGTAGAAGCTGGCTGTGGTGTGCTGTGATTGTGCCACTGCACTTCAGCCTGGGTGACAACGTGAGATCTCACCTCAAAAATAAATAAATAAATAAACACTTTGCAAATCTAGAGGGAAATAAAGATGCAGATATAGACCCATGAAGCCCAAACTAAGTAAATGTACTTGCATATCTTATTTTATTGTTTTCATAGGTGCTACGTTTTTTATAAAAAAAGATTTGTGGCAACCTTGCAACGAGCAAGTCTATCAAGACTATTTTTTCCAACAGCATGTTCCTCTGTCACATTTTAGTAATTCTCACAATATTTCAAACGTTTTCACTATTACCATATCTGCTATGGTGATCTGTGATCAGGGATCTTTGATGTCACTACTGTAATTGTATTGGGGTGCAACAAATCACACCCACAGAAGACAGCAAACTTCACTGATAAATGTTCTCTCTGTTCTGACTGATCCACCACCTGGTCCATCATCTCTCTCTCCCTCTCCTTGAGATACAATACTGAATTTAGACCAATTACTAAGCCTACAGTGACCTCTAAGTATTTAGGTGAAAAAAATCATTCACATCTTTCACTTTACATCAAAATCTAGAAATGATTAAGCTTAGTAAGGATGGCAAGCCAAAAGTCAAGAAAAGCCCGGGCTCGGTGGCTCAGCCTGTAATTCCAGCACTTTGGGAGACCAAGGCAAGAGGATTGCCTGAGTCCACGGGTTCAAGACCCACTCAGGCAACTTGGCGAGACCTCGCCTTTACAATAAATCAAAAATTAGCTGGGTGTAGTAACCCGTGCCTACAGTTCCGGCTACTTGGAAGGTTGAGGCCAAAGGATCGCCAGAGGCCAGCAGGTCAAGGCGCGGTGGCCTGGGCATGCCACTGCCCTCCTGCCTGGGTGACGCCGGGCTCGGTGGTTCAGCCTGTAATCCCGCGCCTTTGGGAGGCTGAGGTGAGTGGATTGCCTGAGCCCGCGGGTTCGAGACCCGCCTGGGAAACTTGGCAAGACCTCATCTCGACAATAAATCAAAAATTTAGCCGGGCGTGGTAGCACGCGCCTGTAGTTCCAGCTACTCAGAAGGCTGAGGCGGAAGGATCGCCGGCGCCCAGTAGGGCGAGGCTGTGATGACCAGGAGCGGCCACTGCACTCCAGTCTGGGCGACAGAGTAAGACTCCAACTCAAAAAAAAAAAAAAAAGAACATTTCAAAAAGCTACAAATGGTATCCATTAGCAGTCACTACTCACTTGGCCCTCAATTCTTCTTGTCCAACCACAAATCTACTTTCTGTCTCTACAGATTTGCCAATTCTAGACATTTCATATAAACAAAATCATCCAGAACGTGGCCTTTTATGTCTGGCTTTTTTCACATAGTATAATGTTTTCAAGGTTGATCCAAGTTATAGCACATAAGATTGCTCATCCCTCTTTAAGGTTGAGAATATCTGTATGGGTAGACCACATTTTATTTGTCTACTCATCAGTTGATGACATTTTCAACTTTTTCCATTTCTGGCCATTATGAATGAGTATGCTATGAACATTCGTGTAGAAGAAGGTTTTTTTTGTTAACAAATGTTGTCATTCCTCTTATATTACCTAGGAGTCACATTGCTAGATAATACAGCAACTCAATATTTAGCCTTTACAAAAACTGCTAAACTGTTTTCCAAAGGGGATCGTGATTAGACTCACATCAGAAATGTACAGAGAATTCCAATTTCTCTATATCTCTGCCAATACATGTTACCTATTTTTTTTATTAGAACCATTTAAGTGAATGTGAAGTGGTATCTCACTGTGGTTGATATGGGAAACATTTTTATGCTATAAATGATAAACTTTCAACATACATTTGCTCAACTACCATGGTAGCGCATGCCTGTAAGTCCTAGCAACTCAGAGTACTGAGGCAAGGAGATCACTTGAGCCCAGGAATTCAAGACTGTCCTGGGCAACGTGGTGAGATCCCATCTCAAAAAAACAAAAACAAACCAAAAACCCCAAAAACAAACAACCAAGACAACAACAAAGCTGGGTGCGGTGGCTCACGCCTATAATCCCAGCACTTTGGGAGGCTGGGGTGAGAGGACTGACTGAGCCCGTGGGTTTGAGACCAGCCTGGGCAACTTGACAAGACCTCATCTCTACAATAAATAAAAAATTAGCTGGGCATGGTGGCACATGCCTGTCGTTCCAGCTACTTGGAAGGCTGAGGTAGAAGGATTGCTTGAGCCCAGCAGGTTGATGGTGCGGTGGCCAGGAGCGTGTCACTGGCCTCCAGCCTGGGTGACAGAGTGAGACTCCCACTCGAACAACAACAACAAAAACCATCAATAAACAGGATCACAAGAATTTGTGTGCTCCATATCTTGCTGAGACACAACACGAAATATATGACATTCTCCTAGCTTCTGATATTGAGAAGACAAAAATTAAAATTAATTAGAGAAAAAAGACTATAACTAAGGATTAGCTATGTCCTATAAGTATAAAGTGCTTTGAGGCCAGGAGTGATGGCTCACACCTGGAATCCCAACACTTTGGGAGGTCAAAGTGGGAGGATCACAGGAGTTCAAGACCAAACTGGACAACAGAGCAAAATTCAGTCTCTACATATAATAGAAAAGCCAGGCATGTGTGATGGTATGCACCTGTAGTTCCAGCTATTCAGGAGGCTAAGGAGGGAAGGATCACTCTAGCACAGGAAGTAGAGGCTGTGGTGAGCTATGATTACATCACTGCACAGTGGTTCATGCCTATAATCTCAGCACCTTGGGAGGCTGAGGCACAAGGGCTCAATGCTTGAGCCCAGGAGTTCAAGACCAACCTGAACAACATAGCGAGACCTCATCTCTGCAAAAAAAGTAAAACATTTTTTAAAAATTACTAACGTGTCATGCTATGTGCCCGTAGTCCCAGATAACTCAGGAGGCTGAGGTGGAAGGACTGCCTAGACCCAGAAGGTCAAGGCTTCAGTGAGCCATGATCATGCCACTGCATTCCAACTGAGTGAGAGAGTGAGACCTCCAACTTAAAACAAAGAAAAAAAAGTATTAAGTGCTTTGAAACTTTGGACAAAAGCTGTCTGGTAAAACTTCATCAGAGGAGGTCATAAGGCCAGGGAAGAAGACATTCAGATGCAAGGAAATACACAAGCAAAGAAACAAAGATGAACCCGAGGGACAAGATGACGGGGAACATGCTGATCCACAGGAAAGCATGAGGGTTAATGTGGAACAAGGCTGGGTAAGCTACGAAGAAGCAGCACACACTGCAGAAAGAGCTGGCAATACCTGAGAACAGAAATTTTGCTTTAAATTTTCCACTTAATTCTGTAAAAGAGGCTAGTGCTTCATCTGTAAAATTACCTTTCCTAGCTGTGCTTGTCTCTATTACCTTTCCTACAAGATATGAGATTTAAATAATACATGAAAAATGTCAACAACAAAAAAACCCCTCCTAGAACTCCATAAATTACACAGGAGGTGCATCAATAAAAGTCTTAAAATAAAATTTAAAAAATTAGAAATACAGAAGAAAAGCAAGTTTCTGAAGATTTTTTAAACAATATCATGATGATAAAAGTGTTGTTTAATTAAGATGTGAATGGGCTAGAGAGGAAAAGATAAGTGCAAACAAGAGTTAGAGGGTTGCTGAAGTCATTAAAATCTGAGGTCATGACAGCCTGACCCAGGATATTGAGAAGATAGAACAGTTACAGCTTAAAAGGGAAAAGCAACAAAATACAATAGCAGACTGGCTTTTATGGATTAAAAAAACAGTCACTAGGTAGGCCAGGTCAATGGGAGAAAGGTAGTATTACAAACAGACACAGAGAAGCTGAGATAAGAAGATTATTTTAGGAGAAAAAGTAAGTTCAATTTTCAGAGTAGCCTAGAAATGCCAGCTGAGAACAAACTGAAAATGTCCACTAGGCAATTGAGAACAAAATTAAGAATAATTGTTTTCAATCCTACATCTTATCTTTTTCAACCTATGAACTTTGTAAAAATAGAGATGTCTGCCCAGGCACGGTGGCTCACGCCTGTAATCCCAGCACTTTGAGAGGCTGAGATGAGGAGATCGTCTGAGCCCAGGAGTTCAAGACCAGCCTGGACAATGAGACTTCGTCTACAATAAATGAAAAAACTAGCCAGGTGTGTTGACAAACACCTGTAGTTCCAGCTACTTGGAAGGCTGCGGCAGACGGATTGCCTAAACCCCGCAGGTCAAAGCTGCAGTAGCCATGATTGTGTTACTGCACTCCAGCATGGGCAACAGAGTAAGAATCCACCTCAAAAGGGGGGGGGCAGGAAGAGAGGGTGAGAGAAAGGGGAAGAGGAGGGGGAGAGGGAGAGGGGGAGAGGGAGATGTCATTTCCACCTCCCAAATCTTGTGTTCGCTTGGTAGACACTAGATTTCATATGGAACCATGTCTGTAGCCTTTGGTTTTCCGACCTTTAAAACACAGAAAAACACACCAGAAGCCTTGGGGCAATCGTGCTGAATGAACTTAACGTTCTACATTGTCATGTCTCTTGTCATGTAGATTTCAAGAGCATGATTTCCAAAACAATATAGTGTGTCTGAGTCTCTGACTCCAATTTCAACAATAGGTGTATATACACTTACACTGAAAAAGTTGTAATTTGAAAAAGCATTTCAGATACCAGATTTTAGAGAAAAGACGTTATTTGATCAACAGTCTCTGTCACAGGTGTGGAAAGGGTAAAAACTGACATTATTTTCAGTTACCAGATTTTAGAGAAAAGACGTTGATTTGATCAATAGTCTCTGTCACAGGTGTGGAAAGGGTAAAAACTGACATTATTTTCCTTCCTAACTTACCAAAGTTGTAATAATTTTAGATTTATTTGTATGATTATTATGATTATTATGTTGACCTTATCCTTTAGTATATAGGGAAGATGTCTTATTTTGTACATCATAACACTATCTAGCACACAGTTAAGTGCTCACATAATATTTAATGAAAGAATAAAATAGACTATCCCAAATCTTTTTTTTAATTATTTTTATTTTTTTGAGTTGGAGTCTCACTCCGTCACCCAGACTGGAATGCAGTGGCACACTCCCGGTCACTGGAACCTCGACCTGCTGGGCTCTGGTGATCCTTCCGCCTCAGCCTTCTAAGTAGCTGGAACTACAGGCATGCGCTACCACGCCTGGCTAAGTTTCAATTTATTGTAGAGATAAGGTCTCAGCGCCAAGTTGCCCGGGCGGGTCTTGAACCCGCAGGCTCAGGCAATCCATTCACCTCAGCCTCCCAAAGCTCTAGCATTACAGGCTGAGCCACCAAGCCCGGCCTATCCCAAATCTTCTAAATCTGAATAACTAGGAATTGGATCCAGGCATATATACTGAAAAGATAATTGAACTGTAAACAAAATATGAGTGTCACCCTCATAAAGGTAGTAAGTATATTCAAGAGTACTTACGCATTTAAAAGAAACAACATGGAAATATAAATGTCAACAATAACTGCTCAAAGGTACTGTAGATGAAATAAATGTTAAGAAGGCTGAAAATATGCCATTGCCTTGCTAGACTCCAGTGGCCATGTACTCTTTGAGCTATGGCTGTCACCATGCTTCCTGGCTTTAGTCCCCTCCCCCACCTTGGGGAGGTGAATCTTCTCTCTCTCTACACTTTTAAATAAACTATATTTTCTAATCTTAAAAAAAAAAAAAGGCTGAAAATAAAAAGTGTTTACTAAGAGATGCTCCTTACTTAAATCTATACAGGTTGAGTATCTCCTCACCCAAAATGCTTGGTACCAGAGGCGTTTGGGATTTTCAATATTTTTTTGGTTTCTGGATTATTTGCATTATATATTTACCAGCTGAACATCCCAAATCTGAAAATAAGAAACCTGAAATGTTCCAATGAGCATTTTCTCTGAGCATAATGTCAGCACTCAAAGTTTTAGATACTGCAACATGTAAGATTCTGGGTTTTCAAGTTTGGAATGCTCAACCTATAATAATATTTTATTAATCAGGCAAAATTCTATATCTACTAACTAGCCTATGAATGAAATTATCCTACAACGACAGATAAAAGTGAGACTTTATTGTACTTTGCATACCATTAATTCTCAGAATAACCATCTGACTCCATTTTATTGATGAGAAAATTAAATCGTGGGGCCTCAGTATGAGTCCAGTCACAAAGTAAGTAAGCGATCTAGAATGCATTTACACTAATCCTAAAGCATAAAGTATTTTCTGAAAACCAATCAATAATTACATTTCTGTGATATCATATAATGTTCCCTAACAAAATTTACCAATTTTGGTATAACAAGCCCAAATTTTCAAAGCAAGTATTTAGTTTCTTGAAAATCTATCCTAAAGTCCTTTTTTTTTGAGTTGGAGTCTCACTCTGTTGCCCAGGGTGGAGCGCAGAGGCACACTCACAGCCACCCCAGCACCCCCCAGTATCAAACTGCTGGGGCTCCAGCGACCCTTCCGTCTCAGCCTTCCGAGTAGCCAGAACTACAGATGCGTGCTACCACGCCCAGTTAATTTTTTGATTTATTGTAGAGACGAGGTCTTGTCAAGTTGCCCAGGCTGGTCTCAAACTCATGGGCTCAGGCAATCCATTCGCCTCGGCCTCCCAAAGTGCTGGGATTACAGGCTGGGCCACCAAGAAACAGGCGTAGCCTAAGGAATTTCTATACCTTTCCAGGATATCTTTCCCTTGTATTCCAAAAACAAATACAAAATATTAGAAGCACCACAACTATTTATCACCATGCGAGTCAAATCATTAGGATACTTTTTCTAAAAGAAAAACTTTATTAGTTTATATTACATGTATAAACTATTAAAAAAAAAGGAAAATAAGACTCTCACATGGATTCTGATTGGTTTATTAACAGGACCCTCCCCCAAGGCACAAATTTCCTTAGGAGAAGGCAGGGTATTTTAAAACTACAAGATAGTAAAAACGGAAGAAACTAGAACGACATCTTCAATTTCCTTCCCAACTGTTTCCTAAATAATATAATAAGGATGTTAATAAAGATTAGTGCTTCCATTTCTTCCATAAAAATACTAGGCACTATGATTAGGTGATACTTAGCAGAGATAAGGCTAACTATTTCTATGTCCTAATTATTCATAAAACATGCAGATTCAATACAGCTAAGTAAAAATCCCAAAGATCACTTAATACAGACTTACCAAGGTTTCCCTGCTCAATTGTCAACACCACCTCATCCATCACCACAGCCCTAAAGTCCAGTTCCTCCTCACAACACTTGGCCTTCAAAGCTCGTAAGATCTCTTTTTGAGGATAGTCTTCCCTGATGCGACGATCTGTCAAAAACCACAACTTGGCAGCCACAGAGCTACACATCTTGATTTGTTCTTCCTTATCTGGATTATTTCTTCTTGAACGAAAAATCTTTCTAGATGGAAGAGAAAATATACATACAAGGTAAACCAAGAAATTTCACACAAGTAAATGTGATTATACACTAACTATATAAATAGGAAAAAACAAGTACAAAAATATTATGTCCTTTTTCCTTTCATTCAAACTCCAAGTTTTGTACCACTACCAATATGAAAACTGGAAACCTCTCCAGAAATAAGATTCCCCCATTTTCCTCTGGGGAAGTTAGCACAGCCTCGTAAGTTGCAGCAGGTCATTAGCAGAAACTTCCAATACCATTCCATATATGTTTAGGAATATACTTTCATCTGATCTACTTTTCACTGCTTTATCCCCTTCCTCAAAAAGCATTTTTTTTTTTTTAAGTTGGGAGTCTCATTCTGTCATCCAGGCTGGAGAGCAGTGGCACAATCACAGTTCACTGTAGCCTCAAACTTCTGGGGCTCAGGAGATTCTCCTACCTCAGCTTCGTAAGTAGGTAGGACCACAGCATGTGCCACCACACCCAGCTAAATTTATTTTGAGCTTTTGTAGACACATGGTCTCACTATGTTGCCCAGGCTGGTCTCAAACAATCCTTCTGCCTCGGTCTTTCAAAGTACTGAGATTACAAGTGTGAGCTACTGTGCCTGGCTAATTCTGTTCTTGATATGCAATAAATGAGATTCCAATCATCAACAAGACATCCCATTCTTTTCCATCACTAGACATCCCAATTAAATGTATTTTTTAATCTGTAGTTAGCTTTATATTCACTTTTCTTCCCATTTTGCTATAGATACGTAGACTAAAAAAACCAAGATAGTAGCACCAATATTACTAGATAAGTATACATATCGAAGTCATTTACACAGTAACTTTAATCAAAAAATAAATAAATAGGGACTGTGCGTGATGGCTCATGCCTGTAGTCCCAGCACTTTAGGAGGCAAAGACAAGAGGACTGCTTGAGCCCAGGAGTTTGAGACCAGCCTAGGAAACATAGTAAGACCTTGTCTCTACAGAAACGAAATCAAAATATTAGCTGGATGTGGTGGCACACACCTGTAGTGTCAGCTACTCAGGAGGCTAAGACGGAAAGACTGCCTGAGCTGAAAGGTTAAGGCTGCAGTGAGCTGTGATCATGCCATTGCACTCTAGTCTGGGCAACATAGTGAGACTCTGACTCAAAAAAAATTTTTTAATAGAATGCTGGACGCTGTATTTCACACTTATAATCCCAGCACTTTGGGAAGCTGGGGTGAGAGGACTACCTGAGCCCAGGGGTTCAAGATCAGCCTGGACAATTTGGCAAGACCTCATTCAACAATAAATCAAAAAACTAGCCAGGCATGGTGGCCCGTACCTGTATTTTCAGCTACTTGGAAGGCTGACATGGAAGAATCAACTGAGGCCAGCCAGTCGAGGCTGTGGTAGCTGTGAACCTGCCACTGTACTCCAGCCTGGGTGACAGTGAGACTTCAAATAAATAAATAGTAAGAAAGTAATTGGAGAATGGACAAAAGGACTCTAATAACCAAAATGAATGCCCAGGTCCATCACTAAATTTTTTCAGTCAGGGGACAGCATGCTTCTTATCAATGTTTTTATTCTTTCCTTAAAATAGAAGGTTTTGAAACAAACGCAGTTTGTTTAGTAGAATGAAAAAAGGACTTTTGTCCAGATACAGTGCTGTTTCTGAGTTTGTATTATGATACAAGCATAACACAACAGTTAAAAATCATCTTCCTAGTCAGGTGTGGCGGCTCGTGTCTGTAATCCCAGCACTTTGAGAGGCAAAAGGATTGTCTGACCGAGTCCAGGAGTTCCGAGACCAGCCTGGGCAACTTGGCGAGACCTCATCTCTACAATAAAAAAAAAAAACTAGCTGGGCATGGTAGTGCATGCCTGTAGTTCCAGCTATTTAGAAGGTTGAAGCAGGAGGATTTCCAGGGCCCACCAGGTCGAGGGGTGCAGTGGCCATTAGCATGCCACTGCACTCTAGCCAGGGAGACAAGAGTGAGACTCCACTTTAAGAAAAAAGTAGAAAAAACTTATCATCCTGAGAAGAAGCAAAAAAAGTGACCAATTTGAGAACAGGCAACAAAAAGATTTCTAAAATTTGTACAAAAATACAAAATTCCCAAGTATCATTCAAGTATTGTTCCAGATGACATGACAAACCTTGTGTAGCAGGAAAAGGAAAGGGCAAAGATTAGAATAAAAGGCCTTACAGATCCGTGGCTTCCCAAAAGTGGCCCGCCCTCCCAGGTACCAGTCAGAGCAGCCCACTCCTCTCACACAGTGAAACAGAGACTGCTGGGCAAGGGTACCACCAGACCCAACAGCACGCTCCCGGGCCCTCGGCCTGCCATGCCTGCCACACTCCTCACCTAACTCACTTTTAACCCTCCTACTACCGCCATGATCCACATAGCCTTGAGTGCTATAATCTCTGTTAGGTTAAATAAGCAGGACATCTAAATATGGTAATAACCCAACTCACACACATGCTAGAAAGGAATCATGCTAGCTTAATGTTGAATGCTCTACGGTCAGCAGTTTTGGACATTTGATTAATTTTTTTTTAATAAGCAGAAAATTTTTTCAAATACCATTCTATAATTACCATTTTAAAATATCATTTTATAATTTCAAATACCAATTTACATTTTGGTCAATTTGTAAATTATCAAGTATACTATTTGTGTAATAGCTTGTGATATTTAAATCTTGTTACACGCTTGCCTATTGAGATGAAAAGAAACCCTATCAGAAGATTAAAACAAAAAAAGTAAAATGTTAATTTCCCTGCAGCAGAACATTCTGTGCATCCTATAGGCAGTGAACTCATGCTCCCTTTTCCTTAAACAACAGAATGCTTTTGAAAAAGTTTTACTCCTATGAAACTTTCCTTGATAAGAGATTTCCATTTTAATCACAGCTGTGGAAGTACAGAACAAAACTGCACTTATCACCTCAATCTGAGTGAACAACTGTTTTTCTGATTGGTTGTACTTCAGCTTCTTCCCTGTGGAAAACCACAGGAAAGGCTGCAGTAGGTCCCCAACTAGGCACTGTACCCACAGAGATACTGCACTTGGTACAAGTGGTCAGCAGGAAAGACAGACCATGGCTATTCAGGTCCTTCTAGGTCACTGGGGAAGGTCTCACTCAGAAGGTAAAGCACCCCAAGTCACACCAGAGTGCCTGATACAAATGATACTTGGCTTCCCTTGAGAAAGGAACTGTAAAAATGCCCTTAAAACGTTTTTAATTAGTAATTTTTGGAACACTGTTATTGACCTTCAATACTACAAAAAGGCATGTCAGTGCTGTTCCCTGACACTCAGTTCTTGAACCTCATCTGTTCATCGATGATTAATTTCATTGCATGGCAGGCTTTCACCTGAATGTGACAGTTGCTACCTTAACAGCAATGAGGACGGAATGTCATAGCCACTGACAACTGGGAAGCAGAAGCAGAAATTTTCTTCCCATACTGAAACATCAGCTGTAGAAAACTGCATGGACCACAAAATTAACGCAACATGGTGTCTCCAGCAATTCTGTAATCAGACAATATTTCCCTTTGAAGAGTAATACAATTTTCAGTCAACACGTTTTTCTGAGTACATAGCTTTAGCAGCAGTGCAAAAGACATGTTTTTCTACATCAAACCAGTGGTTGTCAGGCTCAGTAGTGGTCTCCTCCTTATCCACAGGAAATACATTCCAAAACCCCCAGTGGATGCCTGAAGCCACAGACAGTACCAAATCCCATACATACATACTTATAACCAGTCAATTTATACACTAGGCAAAGTAAGAGATGAACAATAACTAATAATAGAACAATTATAACAACATGCAGTAATAAGAGTTATATGAATGGGGTCACTCACTTGCTTTCAAAGTATCTTATTGTACTGGGCTGCAGGTAACAAACCACAGAACACAAAACTGTAAGGAAGCAAAACCTGTCCACTAGTACACTACCATTTCTTTTTTTTTTTTTTTTTTTTTTTTTTTTTGAGTTGGAGTCTCACTCTGTCGCCCAGGCTGGAGTGCAGTGGCAAGCTCCCGGCCACCGCAGCCTCGACCTGCTGGGTTCCGGGCGATCCTTCCGCCTCGGCCTTCCAAGTAGCAGGAACTACAGGCGGACACTACCATGCCCGGCTAATTTTTGATTTATTGTATAGACGAGGTCTCACCAAGTTGCCCGAGTGGGTCTTAAACCCGTAGGCTCAGGCATTCCACTCACCTGGGCCTCCCAAAGTACTGGGATTACAGGTTGAGCCACCAGGCCTGGCCACTCCCAGTTCCACGGGAGGATGCAGTTAGCCAGCCTCAGTGTGCAGGTAGTGGATCCTCCCCCAGGGCTGCTGCAATAGCAGCCACTTGACTTCTTAGGGCTACTCCATCAGGATTCACATCAGAGATGCCAGGACAATGGGTGACTCAAATCCCAAAAGCAGAAGCTCAAGGTATACCTGTCCACTCATCTCCCTTACTGGTGCCCTTCCAGCCAAGTGGGGGGGTTAGTTATTTCCTCCCCTTAATAAAATTCTACTTTTCAATTTTTCCCATCCACTTACATTAAGGAAAAAGAAAAAACAAAAATACGTCTAAGAAGCCAAAAGGGTAGCGACTGTCCAGTAAGGCAGTCCTAGTTACTAAGGAGGCTGAGATGAGAGGATCGCTTGAGACCTGGAGTTCATGGATGCAGTGAGCGATGATCATGCCACTGCACTCCATCCTGGGTGAGAGTAAAAACTCTCTTTAAAAAAAAAAATGTGCTGGGTGTGTTGGCTCACACCTGCAATTCCAGCACTTTGGGAAGCCAAGGCAAGAGGACTGCCTGAGTCCAGGGGTTCGAGACTTGGCCACACCTGGTCTCTACAATAAATCAAAAAATTAGCTGGGCATGGGGTACACACCTGTAGCTCCAGCTACTTGGAAGGTTGAGGTGAAAGGATAACCTGAGCCCCGGAGATCAAGGTTACAGTGGCTGTGAGAGTGCCACTGCACTCCAGCCTGGGCAACAGAATGAGATTCCCACACACACACACACGCGCGCACACAAACACATGCGCGTGCACATCCCAAAGAATAAGACAAAAAAAGTTAAAATAAAAGATCATTTCTCTCCCACTCATTTTTCTTGTGGGGCCCTTTCCCAAGGGTAATTATTCTAGATAAAAGCAAAATCACAAGCTGGGCTCGGTGGCTCAGCCTGTAATCCCATGCCTTTGGGAGGCTAAGATGAGTGGATTGCCTGAGCCCGCGGGTTCAAGACCCGCCTGGGCAACTTGGCGAGACCTCATCTCTAAAATAAATAAAAAAATTAGCTAGGCGTGGTAGTGCGTGCCTGTAGTTCCAGCTACTCGGAAGGCTGAGGCGCAAGGATCGCCGGAGCCCAGCAGGTAGAGGCTGCGGTGGCCGGAAGTGTGCCACTGCCCTCTAGCCTGGGCGACAGAGTGAGACTCCAACTCAAAAAAAAAAAAAAAAAAATAGAGCAAAATCAAAATTGACCATCTGAAGATATTAAAGCACCTACCACTACAAAGAAAATCTTTTATTCCAGATCACAACATATTACAAATATACAATATAATCTGTATAGAATTCGTGTATAACAGAATTTTACCACTTTATTCCATTCGACAATTACTACAGACTTAGTTTTTTGGGTTTTTTTTTTTCTTTTAGTTGAAGTCTCTCTGTTGCCCAGGCTGGAATGCAGTGGCATGCTCACAGCCACTGTAGCCTCTACCTGCTAAGCTACCTTCTGCCTCAGTCTTCCAAGTAGCTGAAACTACAGAGGCGAGCCACCACACCCGGCTAATTTTTTTATTTATTGTAGAGATGAGGTCTCACCAAGTTGCCCAGGCTGGTCTCGAACCCCTGGTCTCAGGCATTCCTCTCACCTCAGCCTTCCGAAGTGCTAGGATTACAGGCTTGAGCCACCGCACCTGGCATACAGACTTACCTTCAAAGATATTACCCACTCTTTTTTTTTTTTTTTTTTTTTTTGAGGTGGAGTCTCACTCTGTCGCCCAGACTAGGAGTGCAGTGGCACGTTCCCGGCCACCGCAGCCTCGACCTGCTGGGCTCTGGTGATCCTTCCACCTCAGCCTTCCAAGTAACCAGAACTACAGGTGTGCGCCACCACACCCCACTAATTTTTGATTTATTGGAGAGATGAGGTCTCGCCAAGTTGCCCAGGCGGGTTTCAAACCCATGGGCTCAGGCAATCCATTCACCTCCACCTTCCAAAGTGCTGGGATTACAGACTGAGTCATGGAGCCCAGCCTATTATCCACTCTTGAATGGAAAACACAAAAGCTGAATCCAGTTTATAGAGAAAAATAACAAATTTGTTTATCTTAAGTATGTTATGGTGAAGTATATATGTGGTCTTCAATCTTGTTTGCTAACATACAACTCCTAAAATCCCCAAACTGATGTATTTTTGCTGATTGACTAATGGCAGCCCCTAGGTACCTTCAGGATTTAGGTCAGTCACCAGAAAGACAAAGGCATGATTAGAGGATCAGGACACTCAGTTCCACCCCTTTCCCCAGGGAAAAGGGGTTGAAGGTTGAGTTGATCACCAATGGCCATTGGTGATCCATTGGCCATTAATCAATTATGATGTGGTAATTAAGTTTCCATAAAAATCCCAAAGGACTAGATTCAAAGAACTTCCTGATAGCTGAACACATGGAGTTTCCTGGTGGGTGGCACACTCCAAGAGAGCATAGAATCTTGGCATTCCTTCCCCTATACCTCGCCTTAAGTGAAGGGCATCTGTACTCTTTAAAACATTAATCAAACCCAAGAGAGGGTCGTTGGAACCCCAATTTCAAGCTGGTCTGTCAGAAGTCACAGAGGCACAGACCTGCAACTACTGTCTAAAATGGCTGGGCAAGTTTGTGGATTGAGTCCTCAACCTATGGGATCTGACCCTATCTCCTGATAGACAGTGTTCCAATTTAATTAGGACATGTAGCTGGTGTCCCCTGCAGAACTGATGGCTAGAGTTTGTTAGTAGGAAGAAATCCCCTATATTTGGTCTTGTCTACGAGCTGAGAGAATGGGAAAAAGTACCTTGAGTGTTGTTTTTTCCATACTCGTTATTAAGTTTTAGGTACTTCTTCTCAGTCTCCTTTGCTGTGACTCTTTTCTCCTGAAAGCTCTCTTTTTAAACTAGAAATGTCATCTTCATCCAGGTTTCGACTATTATCACTGAACCGTTGACTCACTAAATAGTTCTTTTCAATCATGAACTCAACTGAACCTGATGCCCTCAAAATTGAGTCCCTTAATTGAGCCTACGCTACAGATCTTGTATTTATCAGCCCCATAATCACGTGAGCAAACTCCTTGAAACAAATATATATATGTGTGTATTTCTTATATTTATCAGGTTCATGGGATAATTAAATTTTATGTCAACTTGCCTGGGCTATGGTCCCCAGCTGTTTTGTCAAACACTAGTCTACATGCTGCTGAAGGTATTTTGTAGATGTGATTAACTATCAGTTGACCTTAAACAAAGGAGCATAATGTGGAGGGACCTCATCCTATCAGTTGCAGGCCTAGCTAAAGAGCAAAAACTGAGAAGGAACTCTGCCTCAAGACTCAGAGCTCACAGAAAACCCACTTCAGTTTCCAGCTTTTTGATTAGCCCAAAGGATTTCAGATCCAAGATGCAACATCACGTCCTCAGTTTACCAGTGCTAGCCTACTCTACAGATCTTGTATTTATCAGCCCCATAATCACGTGAGCCAACTCCTTGAAACAAATATATATATGTGTGTATTTCTTATATTTATCTTGGTTCTAACTCTACGGAGAACCCTAACTGATATACCTATCCTAATTAAGGGACTCAATTTTGAGGGCATCAGGTTTTATTTCCAAATTTCCTTCACTACTTCACAAAGAAACACAGACAATGCTAATTCTCTCTCCTAAATGCCTCTTAAATTGTATTCTTCTATGTATCTCTAGTGCATTCAACTTATAGCATCTAGAATACTATAAATGCCTCCAAATAAATCTTTCCTTTCTCATTTTCCATTTTCTAAACACTACATTATCTCATGCTTCTAGTTACTTGGCAAATAGACCGATCTACTTAGTAAGTTCTGGGTTCAAGTGTTAACACATCTGCTAAGTTTTCCCTGCCTCCTAAAGCCATCCTTCCTCCAAAAGTCTACATTATATTACTTTACATATTCAAGCAATTGTCATACTATAGTTAAGGGTTTTTTTTAAACTAGGGTCTGTCAGTGATCTAAGACAAATTATATAAATTTAGGTGTTTTTTTTGTTTGTTTTTTTTTTTGAGTTGGAGTCTCACTCCGTCACCCAGACTGGAGTGCAGTAGCAAGCTCCTGGTCACCGCAGCCTCGACCTGCTGGACTCCGACGATCCTTCCACCTCAGCCTTCCAAGTAGCTGGAACTACAGGCACGCACTACCATGCCTGGCTGATTTTGATTTACTGTAGAGATGAGGTCTCGCCAAGTTGCCCAGGCGGGTCTCGAAACGGCGGGCTCAGGCAATCCACTCACCTCAGCCTCCCAAAGGTGCAGGATTACAGGCTGAGCCACCGAGCCTGGCTAAATTTAGGTTTTCAAGTAGATATTTTAAAAATAATTCTATTTATTATAAAGATAAACTTACAGGTTAAGTCACAACTGAAGGCATGTTAAATGAATCTTATTTTTCAAACTAAAGTCTTGAAACAGATTTAGGAGGTAATGAACATGTTTCCTTTTATCTTTAGTATTCAAGACTGTAAAGTTCATAGTCCTTTTTGTCCACTAAAATTAAATACTGCAAACAGGAATTATATCTTGTCTATCCTCAGAACCCAGCACCTGTATCATATACAACATAACAGAAGCACAACGTTTGAAGATGTTGCATGCATCATCAGTGGTTCAGATACCGGGCTAACTAATGTATTGATCACTCTTATATATTTATGCTATTTCAATTAAACGTTAGTTACTATAGTAACCATTTCACAGATTAAGAATCCAAGGTTAAGCCGGGTACAGTGGTTCATGCCTGTAATCCCAACACTTTTGAGAACAGCCTGGGCAACATGGTGTGACCTAGTCTCTACAATAAATCAGAAAATTAGCCGGTGTGGTGTGGTGCACACCTGTAGTTCCAGCTATTTGGAAGGTTGAGGCGGAAGGATCGCCTGAGACCAGCAGGTCAGGTAGAGGCTGCAGTGGCCGTGAGCATGTATACAAAACAAGAACAAAACAAAACAAGAAACCAAGGTTAAGAATATTAGAAGACTTAGCAAAAAACAGGTGTTTTTTTCTTTTTCTTTTTAGTCAGAGTCTCACTCTGGTATCCAAGCTGGAGTGCAGTAGCACACTCATGGCTACTGCAGCCTCGGCTTGCTGGGCTCAGATGATCCTTCAACCTTTAGCCTACACCAAGCAGCAGGAACTACAGGCATGCGCCCACCATATCCGGTTAATTTTTTTAATTTATTATAGAGATGAGGTCTCGCTGAGTAGTCCAGGCTGGTCTCAAAACCCTGGGCTCAGGCAATTCTTTTGCCTTAGCCTCCAAAGGTGCCGGGATTACAGATGTGAGCCACTGCGCATTGCTGATTTTTTTTGTTTCTTTGTTTTGAGTCAGGGTCTCTGTTGTCCAGGCTGGAATACAGTGGCACAATTACGGCTCACCACAGCCTCAACCTTTTGGGCTCAGGCAATCCTTCTGCCTCGGCATCTTGAGTAACTAGGACTACAGGTACACGCTTCCACACCTGGCTTTTTTTTTTTTCTTCCTTTTTTGAGAGTTCAGATCTCACTCAGGCTGGTCTTGAGCTCCTTGGCTGAAGCAATCCTCTCCCCTAAGACTCCCAAAGCACTGAGATTACAGGCATTAGCCACCACACCAGGCCAAAAAAATGTTTTGTTTTGTTTTGTTTTTGAGTTGGAGTCTCACTCTGTCACCCAGACTGGAGTGCAGTGGCCGCTCCCGGCCACCGCAGCCTCGACCTGCTGGGCTCTGGCGATCCTTCCGCCTCAGCCTTCCAAGTAGCCAGAATTACAGGCATACACTACGACGCCCGGCTGATTTTTTAATTTATTGTAGAGATGAGGTCTCGCTGCCCAGGCGGGTCTTGAACCCGCGGGCTCAGGCAATCCACTCACCTCAGCCTCCCAAAGGCGTGGGATTACAGGCTGAGCCACCGAGCCTGGCTCAAAAAAATGTTTTTAATATTAAGTTGGATAGCTTAAGATTTCAAGAGTTTCTGATTTTAAGTCCCAAGAATTTTCCTCCAAATAAGACCATGTACCTATTAACTGACTTAATAATAAAAATTTGTCTTTTTATACCAACTTTATGACACTCCAGGTTTTAGCCAAAGATCTGTTTAATCAAGGTTTGACCCCCGACCCCACTCCAGTGAGTCCTAATGCCTCCAATTCTTTTCAACCCACAAAACACAATTTGGGATACGTATGAAACTTAACTGTCACCTTTATTCTACCCAAAAGTCTGTATAAGACACATATCTGAATTTCTGCTAGAAACCAGAAAGAAGGGAAATAACTGATGGAGGGGCAAAAGCATTAAGAAAAGATCAATGTGACCAGACGCGGTGGCTCACACCTATAATCCCAGCACTTTGGGAGGCCAAGGTGAGGGGATTGCCTGAGTCCGCAGGTTCAATACCATCAGCCTGGGCAACTCAGCAAGACTCATCTCCACAATAAATCAAAAAATTAGCTGGGCATGGTGACACATGCTTGTAGTTCCAGCTACTTGGAAGGCTGAGCCCAACAGGTCGAGGCTGTGGTGGCCGTGAGCATGCCACTGCACTCCAGCCTGGGCAACAGAGTGAAAGACTCTAACTAAAAAAAAAAAAAAAAAAAAAAAAGAAGTTCAAAGAAAGGCAGAATCATCCAAGAGCTTCTCTGTATTTCTTACTAAAGGAACAGAAAATAAATAAGAAGAAAACCTCAGAGAAGAGTCTCTGAAGCAATCAAATGGTAACTGTTAGCTCAACTATCTCTTCACTCACTTGTAATAAAGTTCACCAATAAGTGATCACAAAAGAAAAGTCTCTTTGAAACTTAGTAATTTTTGCACAGTCTCATTGTCACTTAAAATATTATCACTGTGTAGATGTTCTGAGTTTAGAAATGCCATTTTCCATACCATGTTAATTTGAAGGCAGGCTGGAATGCTATGGAAGTAGGAGCAAGAGGTTAGATATTCATCAAAGGTGACTTTAGCGGTGATAGGGGAAAAGAAAGTGTGTCAGTCATCCGAGTATCCTCCTTATACTCCAGAGTATATATACCACAAAAAAACAGCAAACATAATTTTCCCAGAGTTTTCATGTCACATTCACTCATACTCCCTCCCTCCTACAGTTATTTTCACTTATGATATACCTCTTTAAAAAAAGATAGCTGAGCCGGGCTCGGTGGCTCAGCCTGTAATCCCGCGCCTTTGGGAGGCTGAGGTGAGTGGATTGCCTGAGCCCGCGGGTTCGAGACCCGCCTGGGCAGCAAGACCTCATCTCTACAATAAATCAAAAAATCAGCCGGGCGTGGTAGCGCATGCCTGTAATTCCGGCTACTCGGAAGGCTAAGGCGAAAGGATCGCTGGAGCCCAGCAGGTTGAGGCTGTGGTGGCCGGGAGCGGCCACTGCACTCCAGTCTGGGCGACAGAATGAGACTCCCAACTCAAAAAAAAAAAAAAAAAGAAAGAAAGAAAGAAAGAAGGTTGACGGGCTCGGTGGCTCAGCCTGTAATCCCAGTGCTTTGGGAGGCCGAGGTGAGTGGATTGCCTGAGCCCACGGGTTCGAGACCCGCCTGGGCAACTTGGCGAGACATCATCTCTACAATAAATCAAAAATTATCCACCTAACCCTTAACTGTACCCCACAAAATCATAATAAAAAATATTGATAAAAAAAAAAAAAAAATTAGCCGGCCGTGGTAGCGCACGCCTGTAGTTGAGCTACTCGGAAGGCTGAAGCGGAAGGATTGCCGGAGCCCAGCAGCTCGAGGCTGCAGTGGCTGAGAACGGTCACTGCACTCCAGTCCGGGCAACTGAGTGAGACTCCAACTCAAAAAATAAATAAATAAATAAAAATAAACAAAATAAAGAAAGTCATAAGTTAACTGTAAGTTTTGAAATATTTCCAACTACAAAGTCAGAAAAATGTTACCGTTTACTTAAATTTCCTGTAAACTTTTATTTAAAAAAGGTTTCTCCATAATCTAAACAAAACTTCCAATGATTTCACTTAGAGGAAAGTAACATCAAAGTATCTCTGAAACATGACACAAAATTTGAAAAAAGGTCCTGAGATTCACACACAGTATAGCTTGAAGTCCCTCACATCTATCATGATAAACGTTAGGCCTTCCCTCTAAATTTGCTTTCTAGGCTTTACTTTGAAAAAGTAGTTAGAAATCTATTCATTTACTTAAGCCCAAGGCTTTATAGATATGGCTAACTAAATCACATGTCACAGGAATAAACTAACAACTGAGAACACCAAAGCCTCAGGCAAGAATTCCAAGGTTGCTATTTAGGCAAACCTGTCTGAATTTGCAAGATGCTGTCGTCTGATAAAATTGTATCAAAAACTCAAATGCTGGCCAAAATGGGAGAGCACAGTAATAGGAGAGAAGTGGTCTGATCTTGTGTAGCAATTCCATGTTCTATTTTGGAGAACTTATTTCTAAATTTATAAGCACATGAAGCCAAGAGCTAGTATCATAAGAGGGAAAAAAATGAAATGTAAAGAGCTCAATACCAAATAAAAACATGCAAAGGAAGGGTAGGTTTGGATTTTTCATTGTTGCTGGTCACAACTTAGTGAGGTACCGCCACTTTTGAAATAAAAGGTGGTAAAATTAATCAAGCATGTAAATGTTTCAACAGATTTGTGTTTTGCCAACTCATCAATTCACAAACTGGTAACATTTCATGAGAATCTAGTATACTCTCCAGACACTGCTAGAACTGACTGACAAATGAAAAGTACAGAGATTTAGGAAATTAGCCTGTAAACTCTGTGAAGACAAGATTCATACCCACTGTATTCTCTGTTGCTGTTATCTCCAATGGGCAAAGAACCTGATACATGCAGACCGAGAAGTTAAAGTATAGAATATGTTTTAATAGTCTTCTATATTAAATCGTAAAGGAGTATTTAAAAAACCACAGCTATTTTAATAAATACCAAGCAAATGTAAAGTCCCATAAGATCTAAATGTAGCTATCAAAAATTCATTTTATTTCTTCTTAAAAAAAAATCAAGTCTAATGTCTAATGCAACAATTCATCATGCAACTAATCTTGAAATAATCAGCTTTTGTTAACAGTTAAAGTTAGAAGAAAAAACAAAAACATAATTTCAGTAAGAAGAAAAGGGATATAAGCAGATGGGTTCCATGCAGACCAGCCTCTAAGGGAGTAGAGCTGGCTAGCTCTGTGGCTTTTGTCCTCCAAGCCAATTTTGACAGGAAAAAAACACTGGAAAAGAAAACATTAAAAATAACACCATGGCATCAGTTACCATGAAACCAGACAGTCAGTCCTTTTCTGCAAACCTAACAACATACACAGATACATATGGCACAAGACTCTAAAATACATTATGGACAGATACTTTCAGAGGTACTATATTATTTCTTAGCAAACCTTAATAAGACAAGAACGAAAATTACAAGTAATGAAAGACAATTTCCCCAACATCTGTACCTAATCTCTCTACTCAATTTCTCTTGATACAACTGCACACGTTAGCACAGCTACATTTAAAAACAGTACTTTTGCCGGGCTCGGTGCCTCAGCCTGTAATCCCGCGCCTTGGGAGGCCGAGGTGAGTGAATTGCCTGAACCCACGGGTTCGAGACCCGCCTGGGCAACTTGGTGAGACCTCATCTCTACAATAAATCAAAAACTTAGCCAGGCATGGTAGCGCGCGTCTGTAGTTCCAGCTACTTGGAAGGCTGAGGCAGAAGGATCGCCGGAGTCCAGCAGGTCGAGGCTGTGGTGGCCAGGAGCGGCCACTGCACTCCAGGTCTGGGCGACAGAGTGAGACTCCAACTCAAAAAAATAAAAAAATTAAGAAAAATTAAAAAAATAAAAATAGTACTTTTTTCACTGTTCCTATCACAGTCTCTTCCTCCCTCAGATTTTAAAATAACGATTACGATTTCTAAAGGCTTTTTTCTCATATGCTTATGATGCAAACCTACTTACAGATACTCTCTGTGCACTAATCTGCCATAAAATAAACTCTTTTTACAAATCCCTGTCTCTAAAGTGCCCCCAAAACAGTTGTCAGCAAGCAACATACAGGAAAACTCACCCTCCTTACTTTATGTTTGGTTTTCTCTCTCTTCACATGTTGTTCGTGGGTGCAGAAGTTCTTCCTCCACCCATTTTCACTCAGTTTATGTCTCTATGCCTGCTCCCCAGAGGAAGATGGTAAAAGCTATTCTTGCTTCCCAAACTGTGGGACAACTCGCTCTGCTCCGTCCCTTTCCCCCAGCCCCTGCCAGTGTTCATGGGTGATCAGTCTTCCAGCTCACAAAAGGAAGTCTTGAGAAATAACCTAGTGATCTACCCCAGCAGCAAACCCTAGGAGGCTCCAAATCCGGGAAAGGAGGAACTGGGAGACATTTTCCAAGATACGTTTCTCCATGTGCCCCAACAAACTAATGCCTAAGGTTGATTCGTGTTCCTTGGTTGCGGAAAATAGGAATGCCCACTTTAGCGTATTTTTCATAAAATGGCTGAGGGGGTAGAAAATGGGTAATATTTTGCTTGAAATTTCCCTCTAGAGAGAGGAAAAGGGGCCCGCACAAGCAGGAAAAGCCATTCCTCGCTGCCACTCTTGCCCTCCACTCCCAGATGCTGCTCCTCACGTGACTGTTCAGCTGGGACGCTAAGGAAACCGGGAAGCACGAAAAAGCGACCCCCGGAACTAAGACAAGTGGGACTTCTGCCGGCAGCCAGCGGGCTGCACCAGCTCCGCGCCCCCTGCAGAGGGAAAGGCGGGAAGAGAAAGCGGCTCTCGGCGATGGAGGGCTGCGTGGGACTGACTGTGACGCTCCCCTTCTCGGCTCTTTTCTCAGAATCACAGACTGCCCCCCTCCCTGACAAGCAGCCTGCAGCACCTGGTGGGGGTAAGAGGAGACAAGAGAGAAAAAGGGAGACAGAGAGAGAGAAAAACATCAACAGCCATGTCGCCAAACTAACAACTAAATACACGACACGAAAGAAGGGAATTAACAGCAGTAACCGAGAGAGAAAGGAACGCAAGCCTGATCGCCTCGACACAAAATAGGCCTCCTCCCCGTTGACGCCCTAGCCGAGTGACACAAAGTAACCATCAGAAGAGAGACTGAGCGCACTGTTCTTCGTCCGAGAACACACGAACATTTCACATACTAAAATTTAGGAAATTAAGTGTCGAATCTTCATGGCTGGAATCTCAGCGAGCGTTTTAGTATCTTAAAAGCATTCTGACGATGGCTTTCAAGAAAGCTCTTTTTTAAAAAACCTGGAAGCAACGACCTTTAAGCTACGAAATCCTGCGAAAGAGATGTAAATTCACACTTAAATCTGAACGGCTAGGGAGTAACTTAAAAGCGTACACAGACATGATCAACAGAGTGACCCACAAAAAGAAAATTCAAATGGGGCTGCCTCGGGGTCGAATGCAACCCGACCCCCAAGGTGTGCGAACGAGCCAAAAGAGTAGTGGGAAAACAACAGGACGCGGAAAGCATGTACGTCGAAGTTTCGTCTAGCGCGGTCCGTAGAATCACCCCACTCCGAACTGACACCCGCCTCCGTCCAGCCGCACAAACGGGATGAAATTCCAGCACTACAGCCTTGCGGATCACAGATGGGGGAAGCCGGACGTCAGTGCCCGTTTGGGGCTTTTGTTTGGGGGGGTGCTATCTCCCCGCCGGGGCCCATTTTTAAAGCCCACAGCCCGACAATCGGCTGCGGGGTCACCCCTTCTGGCCGAGGGCTCCCCAAGGAAAGGGGAACGACCGCCACGCTCCGAAGGCCCCCGCGGACCGCCACGCCACGCGCGGGCGACAGGGCGCCCCTCGCGCGCGCCGCCCGGGGCGCCTCCCGGCCGCCACACCCCCTCGCCCCGCCCCGCCCCCGCCGGGCCCGCCGCGCGCCCCCCCGCGCCGCGGCGACCCCGGCCCCGCGGGCCCCCCGCCCGGGCCGCGCCCCCGCTCGCGGGAAGACGGGCCGCGGGCCCGGCCCCGGGGCGCCGAGGCCGCCGCTCCTCCTCTGGGCCGCGGGGCGCGGCGCCTCGACCGCTCACCTGGCGCGGGCGGCGCCTGCCTCGCTCTCGGCCGCGGGGTCGGCCGGGGCCTCCGGGGCGGCGCGGGCGGCCGGGCCGGGGGACGTCCGAGGCGCGGGGGGAGGGTCGGATGCCGGGCGCCGCCGCCTCTCGCCGCCGCCGCCCGCGGCCCCCGCGGCCAGGCCGGGCGTCCCCGCACGCTCGCCCCTTCCTCACGCCTCGCGGAGGCCGGCCGCTCCCTCGCCCCCGCTCCCGCACGCACACACGCCCGCTCCCTCACGCCCGCGCCCGGCCGCCGCCGCCGCTCGCTCGCTCCCGCCCTCGCCGCGCGCGCGCGCGCGCCCCCGCCACACAGCGCGCGCGACGCCGGCGGAGCCCGCCCCGCGCTCCCCACGCCGAGGCGCCGCGCGCCGCCGCCCGCGGCCCCGGGCTCGCGCGCGCGCGCGCCCGGCCCCGCCCTCCCGGCCGGCCGGCGGGGGGCGGGGGGCGTCGGCCCGCCCGGCCGCGCGGAGCCGCCACCTGCGTGGGGCCGGCCTCGCCCTCCGCGCCCGGACTCCCCCGCAGCCTGCGCCGGGATGGGCTGGGCGGGCCGGGGGGAGGGGCGCCCGGGCCTCCGAGGACGCGCCGCCCCTCCCGCCCCAAACCGTCTTCCCGAGAAAGGGAGGCGACGGGGGGGTGTTCCCTGCTCGAAACCGCGAGATTCGTGGCTCCCCCCCCCCCGCGACCTCGCACTCCCAGATCCGGCCCCTCCGTCCGCCCTCCGAGCCCGACGCGACTCGCCCCCCCCCCCGGCCGCGGCATCCCGGCCGCGCCCCCGCCCTCCGACGGCCCCTGCGGGCGGCGAGGGTGCGGCTCAGACAAAGGTCGGGAGCCAGAGGGTCTGCGCCCGTGAGAGAGTCCAGACAATGCCTCCGGGCAGCGGGACGCAGGTGAAACCTGCACCCTGAATTCCCCGGGCCCCGCCGGGTTTCAAGGTCCGGGCGGGGTCGGGTCGGGGGCTCCACGTCCCCCCGGAGCCTTTGTTCCCCAAAGGGGGAACGAGGACACTCCGGGGTCCCCGTGAGCAGGGAATGCGGCTCGTAAGACGCCTCGGGGAGAGCCCCCAGCGAATTCCACAACCTAAGGATAAAGGAAAAAGCATCGTCCAAGGAGGCCCAGAAGACGAAGGGGCGGCCCCGGGACTCCCTTTTCCAGACTGGGAATGCAGCCCAAGGCGGCGGGTGACCTCCCCGGTGGACGTGGAAGGCTCGCTTCGAGCACGGGGGTCTCCAGAGGGCCCAGGTGTGACACAGCCATGCCCTCGTCGCTTTGCCTTCTTGCTGGGCACCTCAGCCCAGAGCCTCTCTTGGAACCCCAAACTCTTGTCAATATAATTTCATTATGTCTGCTTCCCCCCCCCCATTTCCTTCCGGATCCTGAGAGTCCTTTAAGAGCCCTTGCAAAGCCTAAGGCAATAACTTCTTCTGGAGGCAGACCCTGGATTGGCTTTCTAGCTCCAATACCTCTGTGATCTTGTGAAGTAGCTGAACCTCTCTGCATCTCAATCTGCTCAACTGTAAAGATAAAGAGTAGTTATCTACTTCATCCAGCTGTCATAAGGAGCTCATGAGTTAATAGGTAGATTAGTTAATGCCAGATATAGAGCAAATGCTGCTATTCCAAGTACTTACTGCTGTTATTATATGTAATAACCAATGAGAGTAATCTAGGATGATCAACCCCTTTCAAAAGAACACGTTTAGAGGAACAAATGTACTATATGAGACACTATTCCGAAGAAAAGGGATAAAGTCAACAGAATTACATTGTTGCTGTTGCTGGGCACAGTGGCTCATGCCTGTAATCCTAGAACTTTGGGAGGCTGAGGCTACAGGATTGCCTGAGCCCACGGGTTCGAGACCCTCCTGGGCAACATGGCGAGACCTCGTCTCCACAATTAAATAAAAATCACCTGGGCATCGCGGCTACTTGGAAGACTGAGGCGGAAGGACTGCCTGAGCCCAGCAGGTCAAGGCTGCCATGGCCCTGAGCATTACACCCAGAGCAACAGAGTGAGACTCTGACTCAAAAAAAAAAAAAAAAGTTGCTGTTTACTTCCACTGATAGTCATTTTCCTGGGACATGAAGTACATTAAACTCAAACACCAAGAAGAGAAGCATTTTGTGGTCAGGAGACGCTTGATCACAGAGATGCTAGTATTAAGAAAATCTTGCAAAAGAAACCGAAAATTGACAGGAAAAAAGTACAGGGGATCAATAAACTTAGCCTATTCCCTCATTCCCACTGTTAAGGAATCCAATTCATGGTAACCATGTACCCCTAGAAAAAGTGGGTTGTGCTGGTGAAACTGTGGACAGGAAGTTTTAGACTGTTAACATTTGCCCTTTAAAAAAAAGTTATTAATTCAATGTATTGCTCCTATGGGCCATACACATTCTAAGATATTCCTAATAACACTGCTCTTGACTCATTAGTGCAAAAACAAAACCAAGGACTACATTTTTAAAAAAAAGTAAGCCGGACTCGGTGGCTCAGCCTGTAATCCCGCGCCTTTGGGAGGCTGAGGTGAGTGGATTGCCTGAGCCCGCGGGTTCGAGACCCACCTGGGCAGCGAGACCTCATCTCTACAATAAATCAAAAAATCAGCCGGGCGTGGTAGCGCATTCCTGTAATTCCAGCTACTTGGAAGGCTGAGGCGGAAGGATCGCTGGAGCCCAGCAGGTCGAGGTTGCGGTGGCCGTAAGCAGCCACTGCACTCCAGTCTGGGCGACAGAGTGAGACTCCAACTCAAAAAAAAAAAAAAAGTAAACCAATGATGTGGCTTATTTTATTTTTTATTTTGTTTTAGTTGGAGTCTCACTCTGTTGCCCAGACTGGAGTGCAGTGGCATGCTCCTGGCCACTGCAGCCTCAACCTGCTGGGCTCCAGCGATCCTTCTGCTCAGCCTTCCAAGTAGCTGGAATTACAGGCACGCGCTACCACACCCGGCTAATTTTTTGATTTATTGTAGAGATGAGGTCTCGCCAAGTTGCCCAGGCGGGTCTCAAACCCGCGGGCTCAGGCAATCCACTCACCTCAGCCTCCCAAAGCACGGGATTACAGGCTGAGCCACCGAGCCCGGCTGATGTGGTATATTCTAAACAATTACAATTATGATATTGATATGATAACATTTACATGAATAATGGTCAAATTCATACTTCTTATGACTAATGAAGGAGTAAAAATTATTTTCACCATTTCAATGCTGGAAAAATCAGGGTTCAGAAATGCTGTACATAAGTTCAATCATAATTGTTGAGCATTGGTGGTTGGTATGATTAGACGGATATAGACTTAGACTTTCTTTGAGTAGCAGTAATTTGCTCAAAGCATTTTAAGTGGTTTGTCTTGGTTTAATCATGCACCACTCATTTTTTTTTTGAGTTAGAGTCTCACTCTGTCGCCCAGACTGGAGTGCGGTGGCCGCTCCCGGCCACCGCAGCCTCGACCTGCTGGGCTCCGGTGATCCTTCCTCCTCAGCCTTCCGAGTAGCCGGAATTACAGGCATGTGCTACCATGCCCGGCTGATTTTTTGATTTATTGTAGAGATGAGGTCTCGCTGCCCAGGCGGGTCTCGAACCCGCGGGCTCAGGCAATCCACTCACCTCAGCCTCCCAAAGGCGCGGGATTACAGGCTGAGCCACCGAGCCCGGCTACACCACTCATTTTTAACCAGTGAATTAATATCATTCAAGAGGCTCTGGGGTCAGTTGAATCTCCTGGGAAGACAAGTAACCAAGCACCTCCAGGGTCAGATAAATCTGATTTGAAATTCCAGCTGTCTTTACTAGCGACATGAGATTGTCACTTAACTTCCATCAGCTTGTTTTTATTCAATGAAATGAAGATTATACTACCACTACTTTACTAAGGTATCAGGATTAATGAGGAAACTTGAACATGGGTAAGTGCTCAATGAATACTGGTCATTATTATTCCAGACTAATTGAAACCAAAGTAGTCAAATAGAAATCAAAGTGAAATGATACAGTGTTTAGATATGTGTGATAATACAAATAGTTATACATATTTACTACACATCCATATGAGTGTAAGACCACTCTATGGGTGAGTAATATCTTTCAGATGAAATTAAAGTTCATCCTTTGCCTAAAACAAAACACTTACAGATTTATTTATTTATTTTTGAGTTGGAGTCTCACTCTGTTGCCCAGGCTAGAGAGAGGGCAGTGGCACACTCACAGCCACCCCAGCATCTACCTGCTGGGCTCCGATGAGCCTTTCGCCTCAGCCTTCCAAGTAGCAGGAGCTATAGGCGTGCACTACCACACCCAGCTAATTTTTTGTTTATTGTAGAGACAAGGTTTCGCCAAGTTGCCTGGGCTGGTCTCGAACCTACGGGCTTAGGCAATCCACTCGCCTCAGCCTCCAAAGTGCTGGGATTACAGACTGAGCCATCAAGCCCGGCCCACTTCCAGATGTTTGCTTACTCCTAGATTTATTAGAATCAACAGGAGAACTTCCAAAAACTGATTAAAGCAAGGTATCTGGGGTTGGGGTTAAAACACCATTTTTTTTTAAAGAGCTCTCCAGGGGATTCTAATGTGCAGCTAAAGTAAAAACCAAAGTTTAGACAACAGAGATATTAGAATTAACTAGACTATATCACTGTGTTGAAATGCACGTTACCTAGCTATTTCAGTTAGTCACATTAGCTGGCTAGAATAAGACTGCTAAATTTGCAGCACAAAGCATTTTTAAAGTCTTTGGTGAGATTACATGAAAGTACCAGGAGGAAGGCAAATAAAAGCAAGGGGTTAATGAAACAAAATCTCCCCTAACAAAGCCAGGTCCAATCAACCCCAGGTCTGAGTCTACTGCTGGGAATAGGTGTATATCTCCATCAACCAGAAAAGCATAATTTACACATGGAGCAACAGTAAGTGTTACTAGACTGAGGGTCAAGCAAAAATCTTTACGTGCCCCCTGCACACCATCTGTAGCAAATCATTTCCGTCTGGTTTTAAATGCCTGGGTTTAAAGACAAGGAAACAAGCCGGGATTTGATCAAAACGAAAGGCCTCAAAGTCGTCAACAAGAGAATTGCAAGCAAGAATTTAATGTCGGAATGCAAGATGGTATCAGTACCTAAAATAGTTGTCTCTGTGGAGTATCTCATGTGATTCGCACAAAATTCCTGTGGCTGGAGAAAAGGTGGTACCCGGTGTCTTATATCAAAACCTTCACTAGAAAATAAGGACCAGTAGCCGCAGCTGCAGTAAATCTAGCTCCCCCCACTGCTTCCTCTCCCGGAGCCAGCCGGCTAGAACCAGCCCGACAGTCTTCGCAGTTAGAATAGCTAAACACTGCTCTAGACTTTCTCCACCCACATCCCTCCTCCTTTTCCTCCACTCCACCTCGGCGCATTAAACTGAGCTGTCTCTAACTGTGCTAAGAAAATGCAGATACAGACACAAAGGGAGATGGGGTGGGGAAAGGCGAGAAAAGCAGGCTGAATCAGAAGAGAATGTGTGGGAAGAAAGGAAAGTCTTGGAAAGAGACATGACGTAGATTCTCCCCCACCTTCTTTAATTGTATTGGTTGTCATTAAGTTTTTTTCCCTCTACCACATCGGAATCACCTGGAATGCGTGTTTAAAATGCAGATTCCAGAGGGCGCGTGGCTCACCCCTGTAATCCCAACACTTTGGGAGGCCAGGCAGGAGGAATGCTTGAGCCCAGAGTTCAAGACCAGTCTGGGTAACATAACGAGACTTCGTCTCTACAAAAAAATTTAAAAATTAGCTGGGTGTGGTAGTGCATGCCTGTAGTCCCAGCTACGTGGGAGGCTGGGGCAGAAGGATCGCCTGAGTCCAGCAGGTTGAGGCTGTGATAGCTGTGAGTGTGCCACCGCACTCCAGATTGGGTGAGAGTGAGACTCCGACTCAAAAAGAAGAAAGGAAGTTTGGGAATAGTGTCTTAGAGGCTGAATAATCATTTTAAAGCACTAATCATTTATAAACTCGTTATAGTCTCAAGCAACCTCCTAAGGTAGGTCAAATATTGTCAGCTCCCTCTGACAGAAAAGAAAATTTAAGCTACAATATTGAATCATTGGTGACAATTTCCTGGTGTCCTGATTCCCTGTCCAAGGGAGTAGGTATGGCAGAAGCATGGCAATCTGGGAAGAATGGAAACATGGAAAAGCACATTAGAATAAGCCGGGCATGGTGGCTCACGCCTGTAATTCCAGCACTTTGAGAGGCAGAGGTAGGAGGACTGCCCAAGTCCAGGGGTTCAAGACCAGCCTGGGCAACTTGGCAAGACTTCACTTCTACAATAAATAAAAAATTAACTGGGTGTGGTGGTGCACGCCTATAGTTCAAGCTACTTGGAAGGCTGAGACAGAAGGATTGTCTGAGCCCAGCAGGTCAAGGCTGCGGTGGCCCTAAGCGTGGCACTGCACTCCAGTCGGGGTGACAGAGTGAGACTCTGTCTCAAAAAAAAAAAAAAGGAATAAAGGAAGCACCAGTATTATAGAGACCAAAAAAAAAACACAAACCCTCACTTGGTGTGAGGAAATATGACTGAATTAATTGGGAGATAATGCATCTGTGGAATCCAGCCACAGAAATGATAATGTGCAAGCCATGTAAAGAGCTATGGGAGGACGGGCTCGGTGGCCGGGCTTGGTGGCTCAGCCTGTAATCCCAGCACTTTGGGAAGCTGAGGCGAAAGGATTGCCTGAGCCTGCAGGTTCGAGACCCACCCAGGCAACTTGGCGGGACCTCTTCTCTACAATAAATCAAAAAAATCAGCCAGGCGTGGTAGTGTGCGCCTGTAATTCCAGCTACTTGGAAGGCTGAGGCGGAAGGATCGCTGGAGCCCAGCAGGTCGAGGCTGTGGTGGCCGGGAGCGGCCACTGCACTCCAGTCTGGGCGACAGAGTGAGACTGTGACTCAAAAAAAAAAAAAAGAGCTATGGGAATCTGTCACATATCTGTGTCACCAGCAGCACCTTGAATGGTTAATAAGCATTTGCAGAATGAGTGAATGAATGAATGAATTTTTGAGGCATCCTAATGGCCTAGCACCACCATAATTGTTCTGGTCTGCTTTGCTGTTTTTTTGTACAATGAAAAAATTAGACTGGGGAGTCCTGTTCATAAAGTTATCCCAGGTGTAAAGAAACAAGTTTATTCTATCCAAAGACCCGTTCTATTTCTTCATCTTGTTTTGAAATTATTTCTACTCTCTTGGTTTGCAAACCCACATTGGTCACTGAGCTACCCTATTCACTTTTAAAAATTGTCTTCGCATTTTCATGTTTAACCTTTTCCCCATCAACTCCTGAATTTCCAAACTCTTCTTTCCTTGATTGTTCTCTTTCAGTACCTTTCCATTTGGTTTTCATCCTAACAAAGATACCAATTAAGATGAGATTGTGAGTCGGGCTCGGTGGCTCAGCCTGTAATCCCGAGCTTTGGGAGGCTGAGGTGAGTGGATTGCCTGAGCCCGCGGGTTCGAGACCCGCCTGGGCAACTCGGCGAGACCTCATCTCTACGATAAATCAAAAAATTAGCTGGCCGTGGTAGCGTGCACCTGTAGTTCCAGCTACTTGGAAGGCTGAGGCGGAAGGATCGCCGGGAGCGGCCACTGCACTCCAGTCTGGGTGACAGAGTGAGACTCCAACTCAAAAAAAAAAAAAAACTGAAAAAGAAAATCAATGGAAAGTGACAGTGGAATTAACAGGAGACTCTCTAACATATAGATAGGTTCCCATCTTCTTTATTGTTTTTCAGAACTTTTCTGGAATAATAAACGGTCAATGTAGACTTAGTGATGATCAACACACCATAGAAACATTTAGAACACATAGTTATATCCCTGTCCACAGTCTCATAATAAACCTAGTGTTTATTATGAGACTGTGAAATGTTCCAACCTGTGAAATGTTTAGACCTATGAAATATTCCAACCTTACTGGGTTTGATTATCTTTTTCTTACAAATAAGTAAACAGAGGCACAGTGAGGTTAAGTAACTCACCAAAAGTCACACAGCTAGCAAGTGGCAGAGCCAAGACTTGAATCCAAGTAGCAAAGTACATACTATTTTTTTTTTTTAATTGGAGTCTCACTCTGTCGCCCAGACTGGAGTGCAGTGGCACGCTCCTGGCCACCACAGCCTCGACCTGCTGGACTCTGGTATCCTTCTGCCTCAGCCTTCCAAGTAGCTGGAACTACAGGCGCGCTACCACACCCGGCTAGTTTTTGATTTATTGTAGAGACGAGGTCTCGCCAGGTTGCCCGGGCGGGTCTGGAACCCTCGGGCTCAGGCAATCCACTTACCTCAGCCTCCCAAAGTGCTGGGATTACAGGCTGAGCCACCGAGCCCGGCCTATATTAGTCATGTGTGATTCTTCAAATACATATAGGCCGGGCTCGGTGGCTCAGCCTGTAATCCACCAACAGAGTGAGACTCCAACTCAAAAAAAAAAAAAGAAAGAAAGAAACAAATACATATAGATTCTGTTTTTATTAATAAAGTACAAATCAGCCGGGCTCGATGGCTCAGCCTGTAATCCCGCGCCTTTGGGAGGCTGAGGTGAGTGGATTGCCTGAGCCCGTGGGTTCGAGACCCACCTGGGCAGCGAGACCTCATCTCTACAATAAAAAAAAAAAAAAAAAAAAAAAAAAAAAAATCAGCCAGGTGTGGTAGCGCATGCCTGTAATTCTGGCTACTTGGAAGGCTGAGGCGGAAGGATCGCCGGAGCCCAGCAGGTCGAGGCTGCGGTGGCCGGGAGCGGCCACTGCACTCCAGTCTGCGCAACAGAGTGAGACTCCAACTCAAAAAAAAATAGAAAATAAAAAATAAAGTACAAATCCATGAGTCATAAAGGGATTTGCTAAAGTCATAGAAGCTTATCAACGATGCTTTCTCTCAAACTTTTTGGAAAAAAACTGCTATATTGTGGGGCGACTGTAAAATGTTTTCAGGTTTACAGAGGGATCCTCTGACATGTTGGGACAAAGAGGGTTTCGCAGAAAACCCTGAGTTTAGTGGAGAAACCAGGGTTTAGTGCCTAATAGAGAGGCCAAAAGTAGGTCAGTGTCCCTGACAACCACAGCTGGTAAGGAGTGATGTCACCCAAGAAATGGGGGTGGGGGAGGTGGAATTTAACATGGGGAAGTGGAGAGACCCTTTGACAGGGCGAACCGTGGGGGCGGAAGAAGGGTTATTTACAGAGGTGGGTTTTAAACTGGACTTTTATAGGCTGATTGCAGAAACAGCTGAAGCCCGGCTTCCTCCTCCCAGCTCCCAGCCCGCTTCCTCCCAGGCCTCATTCCCACCGCCAGCAGACCTCGGCTGGAGACAAAGACACCAGAGAGAGGCACAGGGAGAAAGACCTGAAAAAAGTGGCTTCCATAAAGGAGAGAAGAGTGAGGGGGAAAGTGAAAGTGACTGTGGATCAAATCCAGGGAAACACGATGGAGAGGAAGAACCTACAAGGAGAAAGGCCGATAAAAAGAGAGTAGCAAGGAACGGGGAAAGAGGGCTGCGTGAACAGAAAGCAGATCAGTGACAGGAGCAAAAGTAGCCTCGGAGATAACATTATTTCGAATGATTTCGGCTTAAAAAATGGAGTGAGCAAAATGCCGGGAAAGAAAGACCCCATCATGGTTGTAATTTGAAATAAAAATATGTAGTGTACTTTGGGAGGCTGAGGTGAGCGGATTGCTTGAGCCCGCGGGTTCGAGACCCACCTGGGCAACGAGACCTCATCTCTACAATAAATCAAAAAATCAGCCGGGCGTGGTAGCGCGTGCCTGTAATTCCGGCTACTCGGAAGGCTGAGGTGGAAGGATCGCCGGAGCCCAGCAGGTCGAGGCTGCGGTGGCCAGGAGCGGCCACTGCCCTCCAGTCTGGGCGACAGAGTGAGACTCCAACTCAAAAAAAAAAAAAGTAGTGTTTTGGCAACAAAGCCAAACTGGGATACTCCCAGCTAGGACTTCCTTTCCCAGTCCACACCCAAGTTAAAAGTTAGGCTGTCTCGGTGTTCACCTCATCTAGAAGAAAATCTCATAGCTAAATTAAATATCTCACTCCAGGGCCTGTGAAACATTGTTAGTAATCAAAGTAATAACAATAACCATCTTTGGAACATGGGGATAGGGTGTCGTTTCATTATTCCTGTTTTGAAATATTGTCATGTATTCCACACATTATTTTAGTTCCCCCCAAAATTCTCTTAATCTCTAATTAATGCCTGGATCAAAACTGAATGTCTTTCCTTCCACTATGACCAATATCCTCCTATAACAACAAAGCTCTTTTTTATCATCTAAGAAACTGGCAATGTTCCTTTCTGGACACTTGTTGAGGTTTTAAATATCTGCTGATATAACCAAAATACGCCTATAATACATATTATTTCAAGATAAACCATGTCCAGAAAGAAATGAAGACTAAACTGTCTCAAGGAGGTGTCAGAATTAGGAACTAGGGTCATATATATCTGAAAGAATCTTTCCTTCCTCCTCTAAAATTGTTCCTTCCTAATGGAATCTCTAGTATTAATCTTCTGTGTTCTTATCACCCCTTTCTCTTCTCTCTTTTTTCTTTTCTCCTCTTGCGACATTTTCTCCCTCTGTTTCCATGTCATGTTGCCCCCACGTTTCCTTCTAAACTCTGACTTTGTTGTGTCTTGGCCTTGTCTACCAGACTTCCACTAAACTTTCAGAGCTGGAATTGGAACAGCCTTTTGGCAAGAAGTCAGTCACACATACCACACAACCACAAACAAGCACTCTGACTGCAAAACCTTTTCAACAACCCGTTCTCGTTTCTTGCAGTCAGCAGTTCACACAGGCCCAACGTCTGAAAGAAGCAACGCATACATTCACATACATTTTGCAGGCACATGGCCTCTGCAGCCGGCTCACAAAGACACAATGTCTGCAGAAAGGTCTTGCAGGCAGCATACACAGGCAGTGCATTCTCCACCCCTTTCATAAGCGCTTCCTGACTGGCTCTTTCTTCCAGACACCTCCTCCCCTCGTGCCGCCTGGCAAGGACTCCCCTCCTTTCCCCGCAGTTCTCCAAGTCCTCACTGCAGTGCCATCCATCACTCTCCCCACAGATGCTCACGCAAAACAATTGTTGTTTCTTGGAGCTCCCTTTTTTCCTGACCTGGAACTTGCCCTAGCAAAGGACGGTCAGAACAGAATCTCCTTCTGGAACACAATACTGAAGTCTGGTCCCTAGTACCCTAGCTTGTTTCCACAGATTTTAATTTTGACATGCTTTGGGGGAAAGCAGGAAGGAAGGAACAAGAATGAGAAGAAAACAGAAAGAAAGGAAACGAGAGAGTCTCTGGTAGAAACTTTATTTTATCTAAGACAACTTGGCAAAAGCTGAGACTTAAAAAGGAAAGATGGAAAGGAGCAGAGGAAGAGAGGAACTTTTTTTTTTTTTTTTTTGAGTCAGGGTCTTACTCTGTCATCCAGACTGGAGTGCAGTGGCACAATCATAGCTCAACGTAGCCCTGACCTCCTGGGCTCAAGGGATCCTTCCACCTCAACCTCCTGAGTAGCTGGGACTATAGGTGCATACCACCACGCCTAGCTAACTTTTTGATTGTTTTGTAAAGTCGAGCTCTTGCTGTTACCCAGGCTGACCTTGATTTCCTGTGCTCAAGCAACCCTCTTGCCTCAGACTTCCGAAGTACTGAGATTACAGGCGCCACCATACCCAGCAGGGAGAGAGGAAATGGAGGGACCACGAGGTATAAAGCCAGAAGGAAAAATTAAGAAAAGACATAATGTATGAAAGATTAGTTACAACATTTCTTTTTTTTTTTTTTTGAGTTCGAGTCTCGCTCTGTCACCCAGACTGGAGTGCAGTGGCCTCTCCTGGCCACCGCAGCCTCAACCTGCTGGGCTCCGGCGATCCTTCTGCCTCAGCCTTTCAAGTAGCCGGCATTACAGGCATGTGCTACCACGCCCGGCTGATTTTTTTTTTTATTATTATTGTAGAGATGTGGTCTCGCTGCCCAGGCGGGTCTCGAACCCGCGGACTCAGGCAATCCACTCACCTCAGCCTCCCAAAGGCGCAGGATGACAGGCTGAGCTACCAAGCCCGGTTTAGTTACAACATTTCTCTTGAGCTTTCTGTGTCTAAGGTGACGCAGATGGAGGATAAAGATTTTTAGAAAAGGTTAATAGAAGAATCAGCGAAAGAGAAAAATGCTCTGATGAAACTGTATATATATTTTGAAATTTCCTAAAAAAACAAAATAGATAATCATCACAAATATCTGCCACAAGGGAGACTTAAACTAACTCAAAGGTATCTAGTAATGCTTAGAAAGTACATTTGAGAGCCGGGCTCGGTGGCTCAGCCTGTAATCCCAGCAATTTGGGAGTCTGAGGTGAGTGGATTGCCTGAGCTTGCGGGTTTGCCTGAGCCTGCGGGTTTGAGACTCGCCTGGGCAACTTGGCGAGACACCTCATCTCTACGATAACATCAAAAATTAGCCAGGCGTGGTAGCGCGCTCCTGTAGTTCCAGCTACTCGGAAGGCTAAGGTGAAAGGATCCCCGGAGCCCAGTGGGTCGAGACTGCAGTGGCCGGGAGCGGCCACTGCACTCCAGTCTGGGTGACAGAGTGAGACTCCGACTCAAAAAAAAAAAAAAAAGAAAGTACATTTGAATTTTAAACAAATGATTGCCCGAATATTATACAGTATTTGAGAAACTCATATTTAAACATTACCTGTTACTTATCAGAAATTCACATGTATCTGATCATCCTGTATTTATCTAGCAATCATGCCGTGAGGGACTTCAGATACATGTTCAAATTTGAGAAATACTATTAGAAAATAAGAAAGCCTGCATTTAGTAAGACCGCCTGAATCAGAAGCCACCGAAAGTAATGTGAAGTGAAGATTCTCATTCCATCATGTTGAAATTCTCAGGAAAGGAGCTCAGGAGTCTTCACTTAGTTTTACATTGGATTATTTACTAAGGTTTGAAAACCACGGATTTCTCTACAATTCCTCTGTGGAGCCCTCCATAAATCTACATAGGATTGAATACTGCCCTTCTTTTTTTTTTTTGGAGTCAGGGTCTTGGTCTCACCATGGCTGAGTGCAGCGGCATGATCACGTCTCAGCCCAACCTCTACCTCCTGGGCTCACACACACCTCCTGCCTCAGCCTCCTGAACAGATGAAACTACAGGCATGCACCACTACCCCTGGTTATTTTTATTTTTTTATTTTTTGAGTCAGTCTTACTTTGTCGCCCAGGCTGGAGAGCGGTGGCATGCTACTCACCGCCACCGCAGCCTCCATCCGCTGGGCTCAGGATCAGGAGATCCTTCCACCTCAGCCTTGCAAGTAGCTGGAACCACAGGTGTGCATCACCACACCCAGCTAATTTTTCAATTTATTGTAGAAACGAGGTCTTCGCCCTGTTGCCCAGGCTGGTCTCGAACCCACGGGCTCAGGCAACCCTCTTGCCTCTGCCTCCCAAATTGCTAGGATTGCAAGCGTGAGCCACCACACCTGGCTGGCTATTTTTTAAATTATTATCTTTGTAGAGTTGAGGTCTTACTATGTTGCCTGGACTGGTCTCAAACTCCTGGGCTCAGGCCTTCCTCCCATCTCAGCCCCCCAAAGTGCTAGGATTACAGGGATAAGCCACCATGCCCGACACAGGCTGCACTTTTTTTTTTTTCGAGTTGGAGATTCACTCCGTCGCCCAGGCTGGAGTGCAGTGGCATGCTCATGGCTGCCCCAGCATTGGCTAATTTTTTATTTATTGTAGATTACAGGCTGAGCCATGGAGCCCGGCCAGGCTGTACTTTTTATTTTTATTTTTGAGTTGGTGTCTCACTCTGTCACCCAGGTTAGAGTGCAGTGGCATACTCATGGCCACCCCAGCGTCGACCTGCTGGGCTCCTGCAATCCTTCTGCTTCAGCCTCCAAGTAGCCAGAACTAAAGGAACGTGCTACCACACCTGGCTAATTTTTTGTTTATTGTTCCCAGGAATTCGAGATCAACTTAGACAACATAGCAAGACCCCTGTCTCTACAAAATAAAAAAAAAAAAAAGAAAATCAGCTGGGTGTGGTGGCACAGGCCTATAGTCCCAGCTATTTGAGAGGTTGAGGCAGGAGGATTGCTTCAGCCCAGGAGTTAGAGACTACAGTGAGTTGTAATTGTGCCATTGCACATACCCTGGGCAACAGAGACACCTCAACTCAAAAAAAAAGCAGAAAATGAAAATAAAAATACAACCTATCAAAACTCATTGGATGCAGTAAAAGCAGTGCTTAGAGAGAAATATATAGCACTGAATGCTTATATTAGAAAAGAAATATCTAAGAATCAATAATCAAGGCTTCCACCTTAGGAAACAAAAAAACAAATTAAGTCTAATAAACAGAAGAAAAAATAAAAATCACAGCAGAAATTTTGAAATTGCAAACAGGAGATCAATAGAGAGAATCAACAAAAAGCAGTTCTTTAACAATTCAATAAAGTAAGCCAGGTTAACTAATAAAAAAAGACACAAATTACTCATATCAAAAATGAAAGAGCAGTCATCACTATAGATTCCATGAACGTTATCTGTCATAAATATAGATGCAAAACTCCTCAACATATTAGCAAATTAAACCCAACAATGAATAAAAAAATTACACACCACAACCAAGAGGGCCATCTCAAGTATGCAGGACTGACTCAATATTTGAAAAACCAAGCTGGGTGCAGTGGCTCACAACCTGTAATCCCAGCACTTTGAGAGACTCAGGAGAGAGGATTGCCTGAGCACATGAGTTCGAGACCAGCCTGGGCAACATGGTGAGACCTCATCTCTACAATAAATCAACACATTAGCCAAGCATGGTAATGTGCGCCTGTGGTTCCAAAAGGCTGAGACGGAAAGATTGCCTGAGCCCTGCAGGTCAATGCTGTGGTGGCTTTGTGCATGCCAGTGCACTCCAGCCTGTGCGACACAGTGAGACTCTGACTAAAAAAAGAAAAAAGAAAAACCAATAATGTAATCCATCACATCAACAATATAAAAAAGAAAAATTACACCATATCAATAGATGCAGAAAAAGCATTTGACAAAATTCAATACTCATTTGTGAAAAAAATCTCTCAGCGTTCTAAAATGAAGTGTGGGATTAAAAAAAAAAAAAAACCTCCTGGACCGGGCTCAGTGGCTCAGCCTGTAATCCCAGCACTTTGGGAGGACGAGGTGAGTGGATTGCCTGAGCCCGAGGGTTCGAGACCCGCCTGGGCAACTTGGCGAGACTTCATCTCTACAATAAATCAGAAATCAGCCAGGCGTGGTAGCGCACGCCTGTAGTTCCAGCTACTTGGAAGGCTAAGACGGAAGGATCGCCGGAGCCCAGCAGGTCGAGGCTGCGGTGACCGGGAGCGGCCACTGCACTCCAGTCTGGGCGACAGAGTGAGACTCCAAGTCAAAAAAAAAAGACATGAAAAGGAAATAAAAGGTGTACTGATTGGTAAGAGAGAAACTATTTCTGTTTGCAGATGACACCATTAAGTAGAAAATCCAAAAAAAAAAAAATCAATTAAAATGCTCCAGGCTGGGTGGCTCAAACCTGTAATCCCAGCACTTTGGGAGGCGGAGACGAGAGGATTGCCTGAACTCAGGGGTTCGAGACGAGTCTGGGCAACAATAAATCAAAAATTAGCCAGGCATGGTGGCTTGCGCCTGTAGTTCCAGCTACTTGGAGGGCTGAGGTGGAAGGATTGTCTGAGCCCAGCAGGTCGAGGCTGTGGTGGCCATGAGCGTGCCACTGCACTCCAGCCTGGGTGACAGAGTGAGACTCCAACTCAAACAAAAACAGAAAGATATCAAAGAAGAACTAAATAAATGGAGACATATTCGAAGTTCATGAATAGGAAGTCCCAATATTGTCTGTTGTCAAGATATGAACCTTCCCAATTTGATTTATATATTTAATGCAATCTCAATCAAAATCCCAGTAAGTTGATATCAACAAACTGATTCAAAAGTTTACATGGAGAGGCAAGACCCAAAATAGCCAGCCAAATTTTAATAGAAGCCGGGCTAGGTGGCTCAGCCTGTAATCCCACGCCTTGGGAGGCTGAGGTGAGTGAACTGCCTGAGCCCGTGGGTTCGAGACCCACCTGGACAACTTGGCAAGACCTCATCTCAACAATAAATAAAAAAATTAGCCCGGCATGGTAGCACGCGCATGTAGTTCCAGCTACTTGGAAGGCTGAGGCAGAAGGATCGCCGGAGCCCAGCAGGTCGAGGCTGCGGTGGCCAGGAGCGGCCACTGTATCCAGTCTGGGCGACAGTGAGACTCCAACTCAAAAAAAAAAAAGAAAATGCTACCTTACCTAACCTGGTTACTTATGTGTATGTGGTGAAAACATTTATGTTCTCCTCTGCGAACTGATCTTTGACTAAGAAGCAAAGGCAATACAAGAAGGATAAGACAGTCTTTTCTCTTTTTTTTGAGTTGGAGTCTCACTCTGTCACCCAGGCTGGAGTGCAGTGGCACACTAATGGCCACTGCAGCCTCGACATGCTGGGTTCAGGCAATCCTTCCACCTCAGCCTTCCAAGTAGCTGGAACTGTAGGAATGTACCACCACACCCGGCTCTTTTTTTTTTAACTGTAGAGACAACGTCTCGCCATGTTGTCCAGGCTACTCTCAAACCCATGGACTCAGGCAATCCCCTCACCTCCACCTCCCAAACTGCTGGTATTACAGGTGTGAGCCACCGTTCCTGGCAAGTCAGTCTTTTCAACGAATGGTGCTGGAATAATTGGACATCCAGATGCAAAAAAGATTCCAGACACAGACTTCACAAAAATTTACACAAATGTATCATATATATTAAAAAAAAAAAAACTAGCCAGGCTCGGTGGCTCAGCCTGTAATCCCGCACCTTTGGGAGGCTGAGGTGAGTGGATTGCCTGAGCCCGTGGGTTCGAGACCCGCCTGGGCAACTTGGCGAGACCTCATCTCTACAATAAATCAAAAACTAGCCGGGCGTGATAGTGCATGCCTGTAGTTCTAGCTATTGGGAAGGCTGAGGCGGAAGGATCGCCGGAGCCCAGCAGGTGGAGGCTGCGGTGGCCGGGAGCGTGCCACTGCCCTTCAGTCTGAGTGACGGAGTGAGACTCCAACACACAAAAAAAAAAAAAGAAGAAGAAAAATTTAGATGACCTTTGACACAGTAGTAACTTTTTAGATACAACATCAAAGCATAATCCATGAAAGAAATAACTGATAAGTCAAATTGATAATTACAAACATCTACTTTGCAGAAGACAATGTCAAGAGAATGAGAAAGCAGATCACAGACTGGAAGAAAATATTTGCAAGACACCTGAAAAAGGCCTGCTATCCAATATAGACAAAGAACTCTTGACCCAGCAGTCCCACTCTACTTATTACCACCATTTATCCAAGAGAAATAAAAACATTTGTTTACACACACTCAAACACACAGGCATAAACTCTTAAAACACAAGTCAATGAACAACTCAATGTTTAAAATGGGCAAAAAAACCTGAACCCACCCCATCAAAGATATACAGATGGCAAATAACCATCTGAAAAGGTGCTCCACAGCATACTCTTTGGGGAAATGCAAATTAAAACAGGAGTTGTCACTGTGCCCCTGTCAAAATGACCAAATTTTAGAACACTACAACACCAAATGCTGGCAAGGCTGCAAAGCAACAGAAACTTTCACTCGTTGCTGGTGGAACATAAAATGGTACAGCCACATGGGAAGATAGATTGGTGGTTGCTTACAAAACTAAACACACTCTTATCATATGATCCAGCAATCCCATTCTTTGTTATCTACCCAAAGGAGATGAATTTTTTTTTTTTTTTTGAGTTGGAGTCTCACTCAGTCACCCAGACTGGAGTGCAGTGGCTGCTCCCGGCCACCGCAGCCTCGACCTGCTGGGCTCCAGTGATCCTTCCGCCTCAGCCTTCCAAGTAGCTGGAACTACAGACGCGCGTTACCACGCCCGCCTAGTTTTTTTGATTTATTTTGGAGGTGATGTCTCACCAAGTTGCCCAGGCGGGTCCCGAACCCGTGGGCTCAGGCAATCCACTCACCTCAGCCTCCCAAAGGCGCGGGATTACAGGCTGAGCCACCGAGCCCGGTTAGGAGATGAAAATTTATGTCCACAAAAACCTGCACGCTGCAGCTTTACTCATATTTGTCCAAATGTGGAGGCAACCAAGATGTCCTTCAGTAGGTGAATGGATGAATGCACCATGGTCTATTCAGACAATGGAATATTATTCAGCAATAAAAAGAAATGAGCCAGGTTGGGCACAGTGGCTCATGCCTGTAATCCCAGCACTTCGGGAGGCGGAAGTGAGAGAATTGCCTGAGCCCAGGGTTCAAGACCAGCCAGGGCAACATGGCAAACCTCGTCTCTACAATGAATCAAAAAATTAGCCTGGTATGGTGGTTCATGCCTGTAGTCCAGCTACTTGGAAGGCTGAGCCAGAAGAATAGCCTGAGTCCTGCAGGTCGAGGCTGCAGTGGCCCTGAGTGTGCCACTGCACTCCAGCCTGGGCAAGAGTAATACTATGACTCAAAAACTAAATAAAAATAGTGGATTTACTTATTTATTTAGAGACCGGGTCTTCCTCTGTCACTCAGGCTAGAGTGCAGTGCCACCTCGACCACCTGAGCTCGTGATCCTCTCTCTTGAACCTGAGTAGCTGGGACTACAGGTGGACATCACTACACCTGGCTAATTTTTTTTTTTTTTTTTTTTTTGGTCGAGGCAGGGATCTCACTCTGTTGGTCCAGAATGGCCTCAAACTCCTGGCCACAAACAATCCTCCCGCCTCAGACTCACAAAGTTGCTGGGGTTACAGGTATGAGTTCCTAAGCCCAGTCACAAGTATATTTAAATGGAAGAAAAATCCAATAGGTTTAAGATGTGGCATACTCCTCTAACCATCCTAGAAATACTGAGGATAGAGCAGGCATTGTTGGTGAAAGACTTCAGCATGTCAGCCATTCAGAGATTCTAAGTTTCTGACCCCCAATCTTACTGGCACCCTTGGAGCGATCTCTCCGCCATCTTAAGTAGCCAGCATTACTGATGAAAATGAGTTCGAACACTTGTTTCTTTATATGTCGTGGAAATAAAAAAGTGAAAATCAGCCAGGTGTGGTGCCTCACACCTATAATCCCAGCACCTTGGGAGCAGAGGCGAGAGGATTGTCTGAGCCCAGGGGTTGGAAACCAGCCTGGGCAATATGGTGAGACCTCGTCTCTATAATAAATTTTGTTAAAAAATTAGCCCGACGTGGTGGCACATGCTTGTAGTTCCACCTACTTGGAAGGCTGAGGCAGAAGGATCACCCAAGCCCAGAAGGTCGAGGCTGCGGGTGACTGTGAGCATGCCACTGCCTTCCAGCCTGGGCGACAGTGAGACTCTGACTTAAAAATTTAAAAAAAGTGAGAATTACTTGTTTCACTTTCCACTAAATTCCTGACTTCTCGGATGCAGGAACTGTGATCTGACCGATTCACCTTTTAAAAATACCAATACTGGCCAGGCTCGGTGGCTCAGCCTGTAATCCCAGCACTTTAGGAGGCCAAGGCGAGTGGATTGCCTGAGCCTGCATGTTCGAGACCCACCTAGGCAACTTGGCGAGACCTCATCTCTACAACAAAATTTAAAAAAAAATTAGTCGGACATGAGAGCATGCGCCTGTAGTTCTGGCTACTTCAAAGGCTGAGGTGGAAAGATCGCCGGAGCCCAGAAGGTCGACGCCGGGGTGACTGTGAGCATGCCGTGTGACTGCACTTCAGCCTGGGCGACGGAGTGGGACTCCAACTCAAATAAAAATAATAAAATAAAATAATATTAATTAAAATACCAGTACTTGGGCTGGGTGCGGTGACTCACGCCTTTAATCCCAGCACTTTGGGAGGCCGAGATGAGAGGATTGCCTGAGTCTGAGGGTTCGAGACCAGCCTGGGCAACTTAGTGAGACTTCCTCCCTACAATAAATCAAAAAATTATCCAGGCCTGGTGGTGCATGCCTATAGTTCTGGCTACTTAGAAGGCTGAGGCGGAAGGATCACTGGAGCACAGCAGGTAGACACTGGGGTGGCCGGGAGCGTGCCCCTGCACCCTAGTCTGAGCAACAGAGTAAGACTCCAACTCAAAAAAAAATAAAATCCATTTATACCCAGGCAAGGTGGCTCAAGCCTATAATCCTAGCACTTTGGAAGGCCGAGGTGAGAGGACTGCCTGAGCTCAGGGGTTTGAGACCAGCCTGGGCAACTTGGTGAGACCTCGTCTCTACAATAAACAAAAAAGTTAGCCGGGCGTGGTGACATGTGCCTGTAGTTTCAACTACTTGGAAGGCTGAGGTGGAAGGATCCCCTGAGCCCAGCAGGTCGAGGCTGCGTTGGCGGTGACTGTGCCACTGCACTCCAGCCTGGGCGATGGAGTGAGACTCCAACTCAGAAAAATAAAAATAAAAATACCAGTACTTAATGAAGTGCCTGGTATTGAGAAGCAAACCAGACTACAAATGAAGGGCAGGTCTTAGTCATGAGGAGTCTCCATTCTGTCGGGTAGAGTTCAATATTTCTGCTGCATGAACGATACTAGCAGTCAATTGTTCAGAGTAAGAAAAGCAACGAAGCTCCAAGACTGGTCAGAAGAGATTATTTGCTGCCCTCTCGTGTCCAGTCTTAGGAACCATAAACTCTCTCCTGCACCTTCAGGAATTCCAAGACTCCCTTAACTTTTGTGTTTTTAAATTCACTTATTCTAAGAAACACACTGTTTCTCTACACTCACACAGAACACTTTTGGCATCAGCTGTGTGGATTTCTTCCCACACTGACCAATTGACACCAGGAGAGCGTCCTGTAAGGGCCACTCCATACTGACACCATCTACCTGGAGTTCGCCTTTTAGATACAGCACCCAAGATAAATAACAGAAACTTCTGAAGCAGAACGGGGGACTTTAACTTTTCCAGCTTTTAATCCCATAAGCTTTGATCCCACGAGTTTGGGACTTAGACCCACAAAACTGCTCTCCCTCCAAACGCCAAATTTAGGTCCGGATCCCTGGTCCTTCTGACAACTGGGGGTTCCCATGACGCCCTCCTTGGGTTCCATCATTTGCTAGAATGGCTGTAACACAATCCAAGAAAGCGCATCACTTACCGGTGAACTGGAGAAGATAATATACAGGACAGAGAAGGGCCAGATGAAGAGGTATACAGGGCAAGATCTGGAACAGTCCTGAGCACGGGTGCTGCGGTCTGAGGGATCTGAGGTGCCCCACCCTCCTGACACGTGGTCACAGTTCGCTAGCCTGGAAGCTCATCAAGGGTCCAGGGCTTGAGTGTATGTACAGCTTCCTTTCCAGGCCCCGCCTCCCTTCCTGGTGGGTGGGGATGACGGTTTCAACCCTCTGACCCCTTGACCCACAGGTGCTCACAGCAGCTCCATCCTGAAGCTATCTAGGGCCCCACCCTATGTTTCTATGAGCATCAACTCAGGTGGGATTGATGGTATGCAAGATCAAGGGCTTGTCGTAAATAACAAAAGACACTCCCCACACTCAGGAAATTCCAGGGAGCTCTGTGCCCGAACCAAAGACCAAATATCTCTTATTAAGCCATACTTATTCAACATGGCTTTTTGTGCATGTGGACAATTATTTATTTTTTATTTTATTTTATTTTTTTGAGTTGGAGTTTCACTCCGTCGCCCAAGCTGAAATGCCCGGCCACCGCAGCCTCGACCTGCTGGGCTCCGGCGATCCTTCCGCCTCAGCCTTCCGAGTAGCCGGAATTACAGGCATGTGCTACCACGCCCGGCTGATTTTTTGATTTATTGTAGAGGTGAGGTCTCCTGCCCAGGCAGGTTTCAAACCCGCGGGCTTAGGCAATCCACTCACCTCAGCCTCCCAAAGCACTGGGATTACAGGCTGAGCCACTGAGCCCGGCTGACAATTATTTATTCACATTGGCAGTGACCCAGGCAGGTAGATGAAGCCCAGACCTCAAGAACCGCAGCCCAGACACCAGGAACAAGGGGTTTGATACCCAGTGTTCCTGTGGGTTTGTTTCCTCTAGATGGTCACACCCACCACCTGAAACTTCTCAGACCTTTCCATGATTTTTTAAAATCTGTCGTTACAGCCGGGCTGTGGCTCGGCCTGTAATCCCGCGCCTTTCAGGAGGCTGAGGTAAGTGGATTGCCTGAGCCCGCGGGTTCGAGACCCGCCCGGGCAACTTGGCGAGACCTCATCTCTACAATAAATCCAAAAATCAGGCGGGCGTGGTAACGCCCGCCTGTAGTTCCAGCTCTTTGGAAGGCCGAGGTGGAAGGATCACCGGAGCCCAGCAGGTCGAGGCTGCGGTGGCCGGGAGTGGCCACTGCACTCCAATCTGGGCGACAGAGACTCCAACTCAAAAAAATTTTAAAAAATAAATAAAATAAAATAAAATAAAATAAAATAAAATCTGTCGTTACATGGAATTTGGCTGAGAAGGAGAGTTCCTGACTCACTTGGGAAGACCCCCCAGCAGCCCCTTTGATCTTGGCAGAACGAGGGCAGTACCCTCTGCAGCTGGCAGACTTCAGTGCCTAAACCCCGACAGCACAGCAGGTTCTGCTCAGACTTCTCCTCGTCTTTCACCACTTCCTGTGTGAGGAAATCTTTTCCTTGGTTTTAAATATAAAAACTACATCCTGGTTGGGCGTGGTGGCTCACACCTGTAATGCCTTGGGAAGGCAGAGGCAGGAAGATTGTTTGAATCCAGGAGTTTGTGACCAGCCTAGGCAACATAGCGATACCCCCATCACTATTAGGGGGAAAAAAAAAAACAAACAAACTTAAAAAAAAAAAAACCCCACCTATAATCCCAGCACTTTGGGAAGTGGAGGCGAGAGGATTGCCTGAGCCCAGGGGTTCGAAACCAGCCTGGGCAACTTGGAAAGAACTCGTCTCTACGATAAATAAAAAAAAAATTAGCTGAGCCAGGCTTGGTGGCTCAGCCTGTAATCCCGCGCCTTTGGGAGGCTGAGGTGAGTGGATTGCCTGAGCCCGCGGGTTCGAGACCTGCCTGGGCAACTTGGTGAGACCTAATCTCTACAATAAAGATAAAAAAATTAGCTGGGCATGGTAGCGTGCGCCTGTAGTTCCAGCTACTTGGAAGGCTGAGGTGGAAGGATCACCTGAGTCCAGAAGGTTGAGACTTCAGTGGCCGTGAGGGTGCCACTGCACTCCAGCCTGGGCGACAGAGTGAGACTCTGATTCAAAAATAAAAATAAAATAGGCTGGGCTTGGTGACTCAACCTGTAATCCCAGCACTTTGGGAGGCTGAGGCGAGTGGATTGCCTGAGTCCGCGGGTTCAAGTTCCACCCAGGCAACTTGGTGACACCTTGTCTCTACAATAAATCAAAAACTAGCTGGACATGGTAGCGCGTGCCTGTAGTTTCGGCTACTTGGAAGGCTGAGGCAGAAGGATCTCCGGAGCCCAGAAGGTCGAGGCTTCAGTGGCCGTGAGGGTGCCACTGCACTCCAGCCTGGGCAACAAAGTGAGACTCCAACTCAAAAAGTAGATAAATAAAATAAAAAGAAGATCCTGTTCTTCGTGGTCTAAAAAAGAAAACAGGCCGGGCTCGGTGGCTCAGCCTGTAATTCCGCGTCTTGGGAGGCTGAGGTGAGTTAATTGCCTGAGCCCGCGGGTTCGAGACCCGCCCGGGCAACTTGGCGAGACCTCATCTCTACAATAAATCAAAAAATTAGCCGGGCATGGTAGCACGCGCCTGTAGTTCCAGCTGCTTGGAAAGCTGAGGCAGAAGGATCGCTGGACCCCAGCAGGTCGAGGCTGTGGTGGCTGGGAGCGGCCACTGCACTCCAGTCTGGGGGACAGAGTGAGACTCCAACTCAAAAAAAAAAAAGAAAACAGGAGATGTGAGGCCAGCTGTCGCCTGGACTGTGTGAAGAAGGCATAGATTTGCTGCACTGCTGCTTGTCCAATGACCTGAAGTTCATGGATAGAGAAGCATTACTCAGCAGGGCATGGTGACACACCTGTAACCGCAGTACTTTGGAAGGCCTGAGGCGAGGGGAATGCCTGAGCCCAGAGGTTTGAGACTAGCCTGGGCAATTTAGTCAGACCTGATCTCTACAATAAATCAAAAAGTAGCTGGGCGTGGTGTCGCCTGCCGTAATTCCAGCTACTTGAAAGCCTGAGGCGGAAGGATCACCTGAGCCCAGCAGGTCGAGTCTGTGATGGCCTTGAGTGTGCCACTGCACTCCTGCCTGGGCGACACAGTGAGACCCCAATTCAAAAAAAAAAAAAAAAAAAAAAAAAAGGATTACTCAGTTGCTGGATACTTGGAAACTTCTGAGGCAGAAGGGAGCTTTAGCTTTAGTTTTTCCAGCTCCTGGGATCTGCTGCACACTGTGAAGGAGTGACTCAGAGAGCACAGATGGTTTCATTCTGGAAAGGGATTCTTGCTGGGCTCTGGTTTGCTCTTGAACTAACCAGACAGTCAAGCAGGGCACTTCTGTCTGGCAGGTCCCTGGAAGGACCACTATCCCGAGGTCTAGCACTGTGAATTTCCATATGGTGAGGAAGTAGTATTTGCTTATCTGAGTTTTTTCAACGACTCCAAACCCTTGAGATTTTCTAACCTAAACAGACCTCTTGTAGCCATTTTCTGCCACCAGCTTAGCTTCGGTGACATAAAGAATGCAGGATCTAGCCAGGCGTGGTGGCTCATGCCTGTAATCCCAGCACTTTGAGAGGCCCAGATGAGAGGATTGCCCGAGCCCACAGGTTTGAGACGAGCCTGGGCAACTTGGTGAGTCCTAGTCTCTACAATAAATTAAAAAATTAGCTGGGTGTGGTGGTGTGTACTTGTAGTTCCAGCTACTTGGAAGGCTGAGATGGAAGAATCACCTGAGCTCAGCAAGTTGAGGCTGCAATGGCCGTGAGCATGCCACTGCACTCCAGCTTGGGCGACAGAATGAGACTCCAACTGAAAAACAAAACAAAACAAAACAAAAACAAACAAAAAAAAGAATGCAGCCAGGCTCGGTGGCTCAGCCTGTAATCCTGCGCCTTTGGGAGGCTGAGGTGAGTGGATTGCCTGAGCCCGCGGGTTCGAGACCCGCCTGGGCAGCGAGACCTCATCTCTACAATAAATAAAAAAATCAGCCGGGTGTGGTAGCGCATGACTGTATTTCCGGCTACTCGGAAGGCTGAGGCGGAAGGCTGAGGCGGAAGGATCGCCGGAGCCCAGCAGGTCGAGGCTGCGGTGGCCGGGAGCAGCCACTGCACTCCAGTCTGGGCGACCAAGTGAGACTTCAACTCAAAAAAAAAAAAAAAAGAATGCAGGATCTGTTAGGTAAAAATCTGGTGTAAGGTCAGCCTCAAAAATGAGTTTACCAGGCACGGTGGCTTAAGCCTATAATCCCAGCACTTTGGGAGGCCAAGGCAAGAGGATTGCCTGAGCTCAGGAGTTTGAAACCAGCCTGGGGAACTTGTGGCGACCTTGTGTCTACAATAAATTTAAAAAAATATATAGCTGGGTGTAGTAGCACACGTCTGCAGTTCCAGCTACTTGGAAGGCTGAGGAGGAAGAATCGCCTGAGCCCAGCAGGTCGAGGCTGTGGCCTGGGCGACAGAGTGAGAATCTAACTCAAAAAAAAAAAAAAAAGAGCTTAATTTCCCCTTGCATGCCCTGCACCTGCGACCCACACACGAGATGACATGTGACCAGTGTCCCCCAACTCACCCCCCCCAAATGCCACTCCCCATTCCATTGGAAGCCAGGCCTCTTAGGCAGAATGTCATCTGCAGGATGTTCTTTCTTTTCTTATTTTTGAATCAGAGTCTCACTCTGATTGCCCAGGCTGGAGTGCAGTGGCATACTCATAGCCACCACAACCTGGACCTGCTGGGCTCAGGTGATCCTTCCACCTCAGCCTTCCAAGTAGCTTAAATTACAGACGTACGCCAGCACGCCCGGCTAATTGTTTTATTTATTGTAGAGATGAGGTCTCGCCAAGTTGCCTGGGCTGGTCTCAAACACTGAGCTGGGGCAATCCTTTCACCTCAGCCTCCCAAAATCCTAGGATTACAGATGTGAGCCACTGAATTCGGCAGAGTGTTCTTTCAAAGACTGAATTCTTTGCCGAAGTCTAAGAATAAGAAGATTCCTGTCCTGGTGGCCTCATCCCTCATTTTTGTCACCTGTCTGCCCCCGACACTCCTTCATGAAGCAAAAGATGTGTGAGCCCCCGTGCTTGATTTTGGGCATACAATGAGCAACAAAGCATCTGTCCACAAGGAGGCCACATTGCAGTGGAAACACTCAGCAAAATAATCCAAAAAAGATAGTACCTAACTGAGTTACAAAGGATGAGTAGTGGCCAGGCACGAGGGCTCACATCCATAATCCCAGCTCTTTGGAAGGCTGAGGCAAGAGGATCCCTTGAGCCCAGGAGTTTGAGGTCAGCCTGGGCAACGTAGTGAGACCTGATCCCTTCAAAACAAAAACAAACACATAATAAATGACGGGTAGTCATTAACCAAATAAAAGTAAGAATTGTGAATAGTTAAGGATTGTGTGAAGGTGTTCCAAATGGAATGTAGCCTTTTCTTTTTTTTGAGTTGGAGTCTCACTCTGTCGTCCAGGCTGGGGGGCGGTGGCCGGGAGCGGCCTCGACCTACTGGGCTCCACCGATCCTTCCACCTCGACCTTCCGAGTAACTGGAACTACAGGTGCTCACTACCACGCCCAGCTAATTTTTTGATTTATGGTAGAGATGAGGGCTCACCAAGTTGCCCAGGTGGGTCTCGAACCCGCGGGCTCAGGCAATCCACTCACCTCGGCCTCCCAAAGCGCGGGATTACAGGCTGAGCCACCGAGCCCGGCTCTTGCTTTGTTTCTTTTGTTGAGGATTGTTTTGGTTATTCATGCTCATTTATGATTCCATATGAATTTCTGTATTATTGTTTACAGGTCTGAAAAGAGTGATGTTGGTAATTTAATGGGTATTGCATTCAATCTGTAGATTGCTTTGGGTAGAACGGACATTTTTGGTTTTTTTTGGTTTTTTTGAGTTGGAGTCTCACTTCGTGGCCCAGACTGGAGTGCAGTGGCTGCTCCTGGCCACCGCAGCCTCGACCTGCTGGGCTCCGGCGATCCTTCCACCTCAGCCTTCCGAGTAGCTGGAACTACAGGCACATGCTACCACGCCCGGCTAATTTTTGATTTATTGTCGAGATGAGGTCTCGCCAAATTGCCCAGGCAGGTCTCGAACCCACAGGCTCAGGCAATCCACTCACCTCAGCCTCCCAAAGCACGGGGATTACAGACTGAGCCAACGAGCCTGACTGGAATGTAGCCTTTTCAATGACTTAGAAACAAGAGCTCAGAACGTTCAAAGCACATGAAGTAATTCAGAGTGGCTAGGGAACAACATGCTGAGCTTTTGGGGTGATGGGGTGGATCCTGGTGACATAGGAACATTATGACTGGCCATGTATGCTGTGCTAAGGAGTTTTGCCCATAGCTTAAGGATAATGAGGAGTCTATAGTTTCTAAACTATGGAGTGACTTAATCAGCTTAGTGCTAAAGGGATTACTCAGGCTGCTATGTATTGTGTATGGAGGGGGAGAAGTGTGGGTCCTGGGAGGTCAATTAGGATGCTCAGAGCCGGGCTCCGTGGCTCTGCCTGTAATCCCGTGCCTTTGGGAGGCTGAGGTGAGTGGATTGCCTGAGCCCGCGGGTTCGAGACCCGCCTGGGCAACTTGGTAAGACCTCATCTCTACAATAAATCAAAAAATCAGCCAGGCGTGGTAGCGCGCGCCTGTAGTTCCAGCTACTTGGAAGGCTGAGGCGGAAAGATCGCCAGAGTCCAGCAGGTCGAGGCTGCGGGGGCTGGGAGCGGCCACTGCACTCCAGTCTGGGCGACAGAGTGAGACTCCAACTCAAAAAAAAAAAAAAAATTAGGATGCTCAGAACAGTGCCAGGACTGAACCGAATCTTCGTGGAAAGAACAGAGAGGATGGATAGATTGGAAAGAAATTACGGAGGCAGGCTCAACAGGGCTTGGTGACCAAGGATGTGTGTGTATGCTTGTGTATTGGGACTCCAGGAAAGGGAAGAGAGAAATTGAGGAACTGGAGGATGATGTACACATATTTTACCGGGTGACTTAGTAGTCAGTGGCACCATAATCTCAGCCAAGGGTCAGAGCTGATGGTGCAGAAAGATACTGGCTCAATTTTAGCCATGCTAGGATTCTGCGATTTAGCTTGCTCAATGCTTATTCAAGCTTTTTTTTTTTTTTTTTGAGTTGGAGTCTCACTCTGTCGCCCAGACTGGACCGCAGTGGCCGCTCCCGGCCACCACAGCCTCGACCTGCTGGGCTCCGGCGATCCTTCCACCTCAGCCTTCCGAGTAGCCGGAATTACAGGTGCGCGCTACTACGCCTGGCTGATTTTTTGATTTATTGTAGAGATGAGGTCTCGCCAAATTGCCCAGGCAGGTCTCGAACCCGCGGGCTCAGGCAATCCACTCACCTCAGCCTCCCAAAAGCGCGGGATTACAGGCTGAGCCACCGAGCCCAGCTTTTTTTTTTTTTTTTTTTTTTTTTTGAGTCAAAGTCTTACTCTGTCACCCAGGCTGGAGTGCAGTTGCATGATCACAGCTACCACGGCCTCGACCTGCTGGGCTCAGGCGATCCTTCTACTTCAGCTTTCCAAGTAGCTGGGACTACAGGGATATACCACAAGGCCCGGCTGATTTTTAAAAATTTATTGTGGAAATCTCGCCAAGTTGCTGAGGCTGGGCTCCAATCCCTGAGCTCAGGCAATCCTCTTGACTCGGCCTCTCAAACTGCTGGGCTTACAGGAGTGAGCCACCATGCCCGGCTCAAACGTTGTTCTTGTGCTCTTCCTGCACTATAGGTAGTGGAAACCAAAAACTAAATATCTTAGAATCTCCTACAGCTAGAGTGACTTAGGTTCTAGCAACCATATGCACTGGCACAAGACTTGAATTCAAAATCAAGCTCATTGAGGAGAGAGGCAGGGAGTGAGGATCCATTTCCTTGGTGTGGACTCTAGCAGAGCCAGGGCAGTTTTTTTGTTGTCGTTTTTTTTTTGAGTTGGAGTCTCACTCTGTCACCCGGGCTGGAATGCAGTGGTACGTTCACAGCTACTGCAGCCTCCACCTTCCGGTCTCAGATGATCCTTCCGCCTCAGCCTTCCAAGCAACTGAAACCACAGGCTTGTGCCACCATGCCTAATTTTTTTGGTTTATTGTAGAGATGAGGCCTCACCAATTTGCCCAGGCTGGTCTCAAACCCCTGGACTCAGGCAATTCTTTCGCCTCTGCCTCCCAAAGTGCTGGAATTGTAGACGTGAGCCACTGTGCCTGACCTAGGGTGATTCTTTTTTTTTTTTTTTTTTGAGTCGGAGTCTCACTCTGTCACCCAGGCTGGAGGGCAGTGGCATGCTCCTGGCCACCCCAGCCTCGACCTGCTGGGCTCCGGCGATCCTTCCGCCTCAGCCTTCCAAGTAGCTGGAACTACAGGCGCGCTACCACACCTGGCTAATTTTTTGATTTATTGTAGAGATGAGGTCTCCCCAAATTGCCCAGGCGGGTCTCGAACCCGCGGGCTCAGGCAATCCTCTCACCTCGGCCTCCCAAATTGCTAAGGTTATAGGTCTAAGCCACCGTGCCCGGCCTGACCTAGGGTGATTCTAATACCTAAGTGGTGACATCACAATTTGGAAGGTGGCCTCCAGACAGTGGGAGAAGCAATAAGTCCCATGGAAGTCACCCATGGAAACTCAGCCAAGGGTCTGTTCCTTTGGCTTTCCCATCGTTCTGCCTAAGTGATTCTGACCTCTGTAGTTAAAGCTGGTCTGACTCAAGGCATCTATAGGACGTCCAAACAAGATGGATGTTGTATATTCCGATCTAGAGCTCAGAAGATAGCTATGTGAAAAAAAATATGACTGGGCTCGGTGGCTCAACCTGTAATCCCAGCACTCTGGGAGGCCAAGGCGAGTGAATTGCCTAAACCTATGGGTTCGAGACCAGCCAGGGCAACTTGGCGATACCTCATCTCTACAATAAATAAAAATTTTTAAAAAATAAATATAATTTAACACAACAGTGTTGGAACTCAAAAAACACTTTAAGCCTTGAGAGAGATGTGACTGTAAACTGTCATCATATGGTTACAATTTGTTTCTCGGATTATAGATTAACTTGCTTTCTTATTTTTCTTGTTCTGTACATTGACTAGAAAGAATTAAATGATGTCAGGGACACAGACTTCCTGCCTTCTTCATTAATGACCCCTGTTATAGATTAACTTCCCCTTTGTTGTTCTGTTTTGTTTAGACCAGATGACAAAAAGCCATGATTATGATACCTTCTGTAAAAACATGTTTAATGTACCCTTGCCCAAAATGTCTACTACCTATAACAATCAAACTACTGTAACTATGTGCCAGCCTTCTATGTAAAATGTTGTAATACTGCTAAAAGCTCCTCCGTCTCTGCCCATATAAATAAAACGTGACTTCCTTCCATTGGAATGCTGGCTCTATTCCTTTGGAGTTGGTGTTTCAGGGTGGACCATCCTCATACTTTGTACTTGAATAAACTCTCTTTAAATTAGATTCTGAGCCTTCTGATTGGTTTATAGTGACCGACAGAGATTAGACTGAAGATCTGGGAGCATAAACCAGTGGATGGTAAACGAGGACATGGGAGTGGCTTCATGGGGGAAGGAGTGCAGTAAAAACAGAGGTGGTTGGGCCAGAAACTTGAAAACCAACAAAAGAGTAAATAAGAGAAAAATAAATGTACAAAAACACTAGAGAGGTGCTCAGAGGAAAACAAGGACCGTGATATCATAGCCAAGAACATTTCAAAAAGTAGGGACTGGTCAGCGGAGCCTGGTGCTGCAGAAAATAAAACTGAAATGTGTCTGTAATACTGAGCAACAAAGAGGTTCTTGTGTGACCACTTTTCTTAGAATTGTGAAAAGAGGTGAGTTAAGTTTCAGGGAGAGGGCAAAATGTAAATGTTCCTTCTTTGACACTTAACCCTAGTCCGTTGAAAAGATGCAGCTTAAGCCGGGCTCGGTGGCTCAGCCTGTAATCCCGCGCCTTTGGGAGGCTGAGGTGAGTGGATTGCCTGAGCCCGCGGGTTCGAGACCCACTTGGGCAACTTGGTGAGATCTCATTTCTACAATAAATAAAAAATGAACCAGACATGGTAGCACGCGCCTGTAGTTCCAGCTCCTTGGAAGGCTGAGGCGGAAGGATCACCGGAGCCCAGCAGGTCGAGGCTGCCATGGCCGGGAGCGACAGAGTGAGACTCCCACTCAAAAAAAAAAAAAAAGAAAAGAAAAGATGCAGCTTAGATTCAGAGGCACTGAGGTGGATAAAGATGGCTGCACATTTTTTGCCACTCCTTCCGCTAGGAGGTGGATTCTATTTCCCCCGGATTGGAACTGACCATGTGACTTGACCAGAAGAACCTGGTCTGGGAAGCATCCAAGACTGAGCCTTAAGAGATCCACTGCTTCCTCATTTGTTTCTTGCTCCCTCTCTAAATCCATGGCCATGCTGTCAGAAGTTGGTGGAGATATTACTTGGAAAAGAACAGAGGCCCCTGCCAGCAACATCATCTGAGACTCCCACTGGCAGCTAGCACCAACAAGCCACTGGAGGGAGGCCATGTTGGGTCTTCCAGCCAACATCATATAAAGCAGAATCCCTACTTGATCAATGTACAAAATTATGGAAAATAAAAAATTGTGGTTGCTTTTAATCATTGAATTTTGGTGTCATTTGTTAAACAGCACCGTCTAGAGAGTTGGGGAGAAGGATCTCAAGTGGAAAGGTTTCAGAGAGTCAGTAAGGAGTGACCAGTAAGGAGTGTCTGAAAGAGCAACACTCAACTTCTGGCTATCACCATTCACTCTTACGCCAGAACATGCAAGGGGTGCCGTCACCCCACAAAATAACAAGCAAATTCTAACTTCCTTATGATAAGATTCAGTCTCAACCTTTATTCATCTAGTCTATCACTCTGTCTAGAAACGTTTCAATTTCTAGTCACTAGAGTAGAAATCTATCTCCAAAGAAAGAATTTCCATAGCTTTCCTTAGCAAATGTAAGCAACACAAAGGCAAAATATTGTCTGTTTTATCTCTTCTATATTCTAAATATTTATTGCAGTATGGCTGGAGTGTAGAAAATTCTCCATGGTTATTGAGTAAATAAATAAATTGTAGTTATCCATTGTCAATTTTTTCAGGAAGCAATTCTCAGATATAACTTAATCTTCCAGATATAATATACACAGTCATTTATTCAAGAAGTTACTCCAGATGTAATTTTTTTGTTGTTGTTTTGTTTTGTTTTGTTTGAGTTGGAGTCTCACTTGGTCGCCCAGACTGGAGTGCAGTGGCCGCTCCCGGCCACCGCAGCCTCGACCTGCTGGACTCCGGCGATCCTTCCACCTCAGCCTTCCAAGGAGCTGGAACTACAGGCGCGCGCTACCACGCCCGGCTGATTTTTTGATTTATTGTAGAGATGAGGTCTCGCTGCCCAGGCGGGTCTTGAACCCGCGGGCTCAGGCAATCCACTCACCTCAGCCTCCCAAAGGCGCAGGATTACAGGCTGAGCCGCCGAGCCCGGCTCCAGATATAATTTAAACTCAGCTCCAAAATAAACCCTTTCTCTCCCATTTTCTCTGCCTTTCTTTTCACCCTCCATCTTTTTTCCTTTTACTCCCCACATCTCTCCCTTCTGTCCTGTCTTTATCTCTTCTTTCTTTTCATCTCTTTCTTTTCTCTCTGCTTTCCTATGAATGTACTAATTTCAAAAGGAGACACATAATTTAGGTCCGGCACGGTGTCTCACACCTGTAATCCCAGCACTTTAGGCGGCAGAGGTGAGAGGATTGCCTGACCCTATGGGTTTGAGACCAACCTAGGCAATATGGCAAGACCTAATCTATACAACAAAAAAAAGAAAGAAGCCGGGCTCAGTGGCTCAGCCTGTAATCCCGCGCCTTGGGAGGCTGAGGTGAGTGGATTGCCTGAGCCCGCGGGTTCGAGACCCGCCTGGGCAACTTGGCGAGACCTCATCACTACAATAAATCAAAAAATCAGCCGGGTGTGGTAGTACGCGCCTGTAGTTCCAGCTGCTTGGAAGGCTGAGGCGGAAGGATCACCGGAGCCTAGCAGGTCGAGGCTGTTGTGGCTGGGAGCGGCCACTGCACTCCAGTCTGGGCGACAGAGTGAGACTCCAACTCAAAAAAAAAAAAGAAAGAAAATAAAATAAATCAGGTATGGTGGCGCATGCCTGCAGTTCCAAATACTTGGAAGGCTAAGGCAGAAGGATGGCCTGAGTCCAGCAAGTCAAGCCTGCAGTGGCTATGAGCGTGCCACTGCACTCCAGCCTGGGTGACAGAGTGAGATTCCAACTCATAAAGAAAATATGTGTGTGTGTGTGTGTGTGTGTGTGTGTGTGTGTGTGAATCATACCATACTTATTTTTTAATTAGTGTAGCCTAGCACATAGTAAATGCTCCATAAGCATTAGCTGTTATTACTAATTTATATTAATAGCTAATATATAGACCAGGTGCAGTGGCTCACGTCTGTAATCCTAGCACTTTGGGAGGCAGAGGATTGCCTGAGCCCCCAGGTTTGAGACCAGCCTGGGCAACTTGGCAAGACCTCATCTCTTCAAAAAAAAAAAAGCCGGGCTCGGTGGCTCAGCCTGTAATCCCAGCCCTTTGGGAGGCCGAGGTGAGTGGATTGCCTGAGCCCGTGGGTTCGAGACCCGCCTGGGCAACTTGATGAGACCTCATCTCTACAATAAATCAAAAATTAGCTGGGCGTGGTAGCGCGCGCCTGTAATTCCGGCTACTCAGAAGGCTGAGGTGGAAGGATCGCCGGAGCCCAGCAGGTAGAGGCTGCGGTGGCCGGGAGCGGCCACTGCACTCCAGTCTGGGCGACAGAGACTCCAACTCAAAAAAATAAAAAAGCAACACTCAGTCTAATAGGAATTAAAGATATGTAAAATAATTGAAAGAAATTGATGACATAACTATAAAAATAAACAAGGGTTGGACTTGATGACTCTTGCCTATAATCCCAGCACTTTGGGAGACTGAGGTGGGAGAATTGCTTGAACCCAGGAGTTTGAGACCAGCCTGGGACACATAGCGAGACCTCAACTCTACAAAAAATGAACTGGGCATGGTGGTGCATGGCTGTAGTCCCAGCTACTCAGGAGGCTGAGGTGGAAGATCACCTGAGACCAGGAGGTTGAGGTTGTGGTAAACTGTGATCATGCTACTGCTCTCCAGCCTAGGTGACAGAGAGAGACTGCGGCTCAAAATAAATGAATAAACAAATAAATAAACCAAGAGGTAGCTCAATAGAGGGATGATTAACTCTTCAGAAGCAGAGAGGACCAGTAAAGGTTTCTGGGAGGAGGTAGCATCTAAGTTGGATGTTGATTGACAAACAAGTATTCCCCAGCCCAAGTTTTCTAAGGACGTATGTCTTCTGGCATCTGAATTCATCTTTTTGCGTTTGGCTGTTACTCTTTCATTGCTTCATTCCTCTACACACACCACTCCCTCTCCCTGCCTTCCCTACCTCATATAACCCTCCTCCCTTCTTTCCCTTCCTTTTATGGGAATTTTGTTTAGCGTTTGGCTCCTGGATTTAATTTAGTTAGATTGGACTGTGATGCTAATGTTTCTGTACATTTGCCCAGAGGCCTTCAGCTGATGGGTGTACTCCTCACTGGCCAATACATGGATAAATAAAGCCAGTCAGCTGTCTTACATCTCTGTCTCTCTTCTCTTTCTTTGCACTTTGCCCATTTTCCAGAGACTTCCTTCAAAAACTAAAGTTTTCCCAGGTACTGAAACATAGACTGCCTTCAATAAGTCACTCTGCACCTGCCAATCAATTCCATGGAGGACTTTTTTTTTTTAACCAGTCTACGTGGAATGATACTGCTGCCCGAGGAGTCGGGGAGAAACTCAATTAGAAGTTTACATCTCAGCTGGGCTCGGTGGCTCAGCCCGTAATCCCACGCTTTGGGAGGCTGAGGTGAGTGGATTGCCTGAGCCCCCGGGTTCGAGACCTGCCCGGGCAACTTGGCGAGACCTCATCTCTACAATAAATCAAAAAAATTAGCCAGGCGTGGTAGCGCGGCTGTAGTTCCAGTTACTTGGAAGGCTGAGGCGGAAGGATCGCCAGAGCCCAGCAGGTCGAGGCTGTGGTGGCCGGGAGCGGCCACTGCACTCCAGTCTGGGCGACAGAGTGAGACTCCAACTCAAAAAAAAAGAAGATGGCATATGCTCATTTCTTTTATTTTTCTTTTTTTGAGTTGGAGTCTCACTCTGTGGCCCAGATTGGAGTGCAGTGGCACCCTCATGGACACCCAACAATCCTTCTGCCTCAGCCTTCCAAGTAGCTGGAATCACAGGCGCATACCACCACACCTGTCTAATTTTCCTTGATTTATTGTAGAGACGAGGTCTCACCAAGTTGCCCAGGCTGTTCTCAAACCCCTGGGCTCAGGCAGTCCTCTCGCCTCAGCCTCCCACAGTGCTGGGAATACAGGCTGGAGCCACCGCACCCAGCCAATATGCTCATTTCTGACCATGGGTGCCGATTCTGACTGGATCATCCATTACTGATAAATGGATGGTGTCGAGGAACAGAGGCTGACCAGATTACTCTGCACAAAGCAAATCTGAAGATCGCCAAGCCTTGAGATCCAGGCCTGGGCTCCGAAAACAGACAGCGATCTGTGCTGTGGTCACCAGAGTCATCATGAAGAAATTAACCACATGACCTTGAAACATACCGCATTTTTGCAAGTCTCTGCAGCCCAACAGAACGTACGGTTGGTTCCGCTCTTCTCCAGATTCCACCCGCCTCCTCTCCTGCCCTTCTAAGATGCTGTTCCTGCCTGTCCTTGCCTTTGACCTTGCTCTGAACATTGTGTTCCCACTCTCCCTGCCCCAGCTTCAGACTCCCTCCGACAACCCCAGGAGAGCGCCCCCTCCTACCGCCTGGGGAGGCTTTCCTAAACCATCGTCTTGGGCGAGGCCAGCACACTGAGGTCACTGCTCTCCCTGCCAAATGACCGGCCCGAGTTCAGTGTCTCCAACTGTCTGAGATTCATGGAAAACATGACATGGCTCCAGGCTCTCCAGCCTATGCCCTGCCTTAGCCATGTCCTGCTTTGCGTCGGATTTGTGTTTCTCTCCCGCCTCCCTTTTCTTTCCCTGACTCGACAGACTAGAATCACATCTGTTTCCTCGCCTCTGCCCCTCACTGTGGAGCAGATGGGAGAAGAGCCAGGCAGATCCAGAAAAGCTGGACTTTGTACTCAGATTTGTTGACCATGGATTTGACTGACCAGAATCCGTGTATCGCAGAGATGGAACACGTAGCTCCCTCGGAGGTGTCAGAGGTGCTTATGAAGTGCTATTTGTTTCTTTCTTTCTTTTTTTTTTTTTTGAGTTGGAGTCTCACTCGGTCGCCCAGACTGGAGTGCAGTGGCCGCTCCCGGCCCCCGCAGCCTCGACCTGCTGGGCTCCGGCGATCCTTCCGCCTCAGCCTTCCGAGTAGCCGGAATTACAGGCATGCGCTACCACGCCCAGCTGATTTTTTGATTTATTGTAGGGATGAAGTCTCGCTGCCCAGGCGGGTCTCGAACCCGCGGGCCCAGGTAATCCACTCACCTCAGCCTCCCCAAGGCGCGGGAATACAGGCTGAGCCACCAAGCCCGGCTGTTTATTTCTACATCCACTGCTCGCCCTTCCTTTCTTTTTGAGTTGGAGTCTCACTCTGTCACCCAGGTTGGAGTGCAGTGGCATGCTCCCAGCCGCCATAGCCTCAACCTGCTGGGCTCAGGCAATCCTTCCGCCTCAGTCTTCCAAGTAGCTGGAACTACAGGTAGGAGCCACCACGCCCGGCTAAGTTTTTCTTTTTCTTTTCTTTTCTTTTTTTTTTGAGTTGGAGTCTCACTCTGCCCAGACTGTACTGCAGTGGCCACTCCCGGCCACCGCAGCCTTGACCTGCTGGGCTCTGGCGATCCTTCTGCCTCAGCCTTCCAAGTAGCTGAAACTACAGGCGCGCACTACCACACCCGGCTAATTTTTTGATTTTATTGTAGAGATGAGGTCTCGCCAAGTTGCCCAGGCAGGTCTCGAACCCGCGGGCTCAGGCAATCCACTCACCTCAGCCTCCCAAAGTGCAGGATTACAGGCTGAGCCACCGAGCCCAGCTATATTTTTGATTTATTGTAGAGATGAGGTCTCGCCAAGTTGCCCAGGCTGGTCTCAAACCCCTGGACTCAGGCAAACCTCTCGTCTCAGTCTCCCAAAGTAATGGGATTATAGGCATGAGCCACCACACCTGGCTCTCCCTTCCTTTCAATCAGACTCCCTCCCTTTCAACTAGACTCCGTCCTTCCTTTCTTCCTTCTTTCCTTCCACTTAATTTTTTTTTTTGCTGATAAGGTCTCACTCTGTCACCCAGGCTGGAGTGCAGTGACACAATCAAGGCTCACGGCAGCCTCGACCTCCTGGGCTCAAGAGATCCTCTTGCCTCAGCCTCCTGAATAGCTGGGACTATTCAGCCTCCTGAATAGCTGGGACTACAGACGTGCACCACCAGGCCTGACTAATTTTGGGGTTTTTGTAGAGACAAGGTCTATGCTATGCTGCTCAGGCTGGTCTCAAACTATTGGGCTCAAGCAATCCTCCTGCCTCAGCCTCCCAAAATGCTGAGATTACAGGCGCGAGCCACCATGCCCAGCCCTCTTACACTTTTTTCTTCTAGTCTATAATTATTAATCCTGTGTGCTCTCTGTCTACCTGTACTCCTCTCTAATTTATTTCATCAGGGAGACAACGTAGATTAAAAGAGCTAACAGGTAACTGGACACTCGCACACTTCTGTTGTATATAAGTCCACCATTTGTCAGACTTAAATGTCTGTAATTCAAGTTTACTCTTTCCAGAGCAAAGACACGTTAGTGATCTAACCACTAGGATCTCTATGAATAAGAGCAAATAGAAAGTCTTTAAAATGTCTGGATCAGAGAAAGTGTTATTACATATTACGTGATCTAAGGAGAAATACTGAGAGAAAATAAGGCCAGCGTAATACACTTGTTTCCCAATTTTCTTTGGGCTTTTGATAGCATTTTGTCCTTCAGATTACAGAGACCGGGCTAGGCATGATGACTCATGTCTGTAATCCCAGCACTTTGAGAGACCAAGGCAGAAGGACTGCTTGAGCCCAGGAGTTTGGCACCAGCCTGGACAACACAGCAAGACCTTATCTCTTCAAAAAATAAAAATGTAGCTAGGTGTGGGGGCAGGCACCTGTAGTCTCAGCTACTCGGTCGGCTGAGGTGGAAGCATCACTTGAGCCCGGGAGGTCAAGATTGTGGTGAGCCGTGATGGTATCACTGCTCTTTAGCCTAGATACCAGAGTGAGACCCTAACTCAACTTTTTTTTTTTTTTATTGTAGAGATGAGGTCTCGCCAAGTTGCCCAGGAGGGTCTCGAACCCGCGGGCTCAGGCAATCCACTCACCTCAGCCTCCCAAAGACGGGATTACAGGCTGAGCCACCGAGCCCGGCTAACTCAACCATTAAAAAAAAAAAAAAAAAGATTCCAGAAACCAAGATTCTTAGCATAAGGTTAAAGTCAAAAGACAGAGGCTGGCGCCTCCTTTTCATGGAAGCGCTCCACATTTGCAAAGGAGTTGGAGAGTTTCTGAATTCGTCAACTTTTTATTACCCTAAGACAGCCAGCCTTCCTCTTGGACAGAACTTGTGTGGTATCTGTGTTTGCTTGGTTATGAGGATAAATAGAATATTCCTGGGGTGGACGGGGGAGGGGAGAAGAGCTTAAACATGTGGGTCAAGAAAGAGGCAGGAAAGAAGAGAAAAAGACGAATACAGTGGAATTTGTGAGTGTTGAGGTGATGAGAGTTGAAAAAGAAAGTGAGAGGGAGGAATAAGAAGGAGGAATGTGGAAGATAGCTGGAGGGACAGAGACAGAGCAGGGACGCGACGGAGCTGTCTAGGTAAGAAGGAACTCAAGGACAAAGGGAGGCTCGGCCAGCTTAAGAGAGGAGAGAAAGTAAGCCGATGGGCGTAAGGCCGACGTGAGCCTTCCAGGGAGCGGCGAGGTCTCTCACCAGTGTGGTCATCACATTTGGAACGAGGGTGTGAGTGGCTGCAGATTCCCACCTCCCTTCTCATTCCAGGCTTGCTGTAACACTGCGTCCTACGCCTCCAGCCTGGCTTTCTCTCTCTCCTTCTCTCTCGCTCTCCCTCATCTCATTGTTTCAGACCACGCCAAATCTGAGGTCTTTCCAGGGCGTGGCTCCGCTCGTCTTCTCCAGCCAAAGCGGGAACAGTGTGAGAGGAGAGAGACGCATCCAGCCGCCAAAGGACTCGGGGGAAAGAGCAGAGCACCATAGACGGTGAGATGTTGGATTAGACGAAACCCTAAATTGACAGAGAATGTGTGTGTGCGTGTGTGTGCGTGTGTGTGCGTGTGTGTGCGTGTGTGTGTGTGTGTGTGTGTGTGTTGACGGGCTGGAGAAGAGCCATGGGGAATGTCACTGAACTCAGTCTTCAGCACGAAATTCAAATAAGGGGTGACACCAAGATATGCTGATTAGATAAAAAGACACAGATATATATATATAATATAGAAACAGGCCACAGGAGAGGGCCAAATACGGACCACTTTGAATATAAAATTTCCTCTGACTTGGTTAAAAAGAATCAAGAGAGCAAAAAAAATGGCAAGTGACCAAAGAATAGAGATGAAGAAGAAATAAACATCGGGTAAAGGTAAGAAAAGAGAGAAGGGGAGCTGGGCACTGTGGCTTTATTTATTTATTTTTTTGAGTTGGAGTCTCACTCTGTCGCCCAGACTGGAGTGCAGTGGCCGCTCCCGGCCACCGCAGCCTCGACCTGCCGGGCTCCGGCGACCCTTCCGCCTCAGCCTGCCGAGTAGCTGGAACTACAGGTGCACGCTACCACGCCCGGCTAATTTTTTGATTTATTGTAGAGATGAGGTCTCGCCAAGTTGCCCGGGCGAGTCTCGAACCCGCGGGCTCAGGCGATTCACTCACCTCGGCCTCCCAAAGCGGGGGATGACAGGCTAAGCCACCGAGCCCCACTACTGTGGCTTCAATCCCAGCACTTTGGGAGGCGAAAGAGGGAGGATTGTTTGAACTGAGGATTTCAAGACCAGCCGCAGCAACAAAGCGAGATGTCGAGGTGTCCTCTCTATAAAGAAGGAAGGAAGGAAGGAAGGAGAGAAAAGGTTTGCGTTATGAGGGGAAACAAAGAAAACTCCTGAGACGACCAAGAGACGGGAGCCCTGAGGCCTCTTTCCCTGGCCCCGGACACCACCTTCCTCTCTCCCCATTCCCCCACCAGACATGCTGCTCTCGGGACCCAAGGCGCTGCTGTTCCTCACTGCATTCATCCTTCCCTCCGGTGAGTCTCCACCTTTATTCTCTTCTCCCTAAAGTGCCAGGTCCTGTACACATGTGTGGAGCTGTGGGTTAGACAGCAGGATGGAAGAAGGTTGGAGGGGGACTAAGAGGAGAGATGCTTGGTACTGAGCTCTCGAATTGCTGTGAAAGAGAAGAAGAGATTCCGTGTCAGAAGAAAGAGGGCAGGAATGTGACGAGACCTCAGACTTGGGGAAATGCATTCTGAGAGTTAAGAAACAAAGGAAAAACTAAGATACACCCAACCTGCATCTTAACCACCCAACGAGGTCCACACACATCAATACATAAGCAAACAAACTCCAAAGGGCAAAGAAGCTAGTATACAAATGCATACACAGATATCAAGGGGCTACTTGATAAGAAACTGGACCAAATGTTGAAGGAAAGCTGGAGATATAGGCACTAACACCTAACAAACACTAACACCAGCATATACACACGTATGTTCACATGCGTGCAGAAAATAGATACCATACCTGCACACGAAAGAAAAATCGTCATCACAGACTTCCAAGAATCTAGCTAGAAGACTGGCCACAGAAAGTGAACTTTACATTTTTAAGCAAATCCTACTCTATTTTTGACTCCTTCTGCCTGAGACAGGCTGAGAAAATAATTTCTCTGCCTCGTTCCGTGCTATAGCTGGGGGACGTCTGTGGGATGGAAGAACGGACATACTGGAAAGTCTGCTAGGCCCTTCTGTGGAACTGGCCCCATTCCTTGTTGGAAATGAGGGCACGAGGCCATCCCAAGTTGGGGCAGAGCAGAGCGGGGTTTTGTTTTCAGGAACCTGTTTTCTTGTTTCTATTCCTGCCGTTGTGTATGGAGCTCTAACGGTCTGAGTAGTTTTGTATTGAGCCGTGTAGGAATAAACACAAAATAAAGAATACGATTTTGCCATCATTTTCTGGTTTATCACCTTAAAGGGTTATGGGGTATAGAGCTGCAGTCACTCACGTCTTTCCTTCTTTTACTACAGATTGGATGCCCCTGGGAGTCAAGGGTCAACGAGGAGGTAGGTGAACCTTTGGGTATGTACTGTGTTGGGGTTCTTATCCAGATAATGTAGATGAACAGAGTTAAAGAATCTGTCTGGCCGGGCACGGTGGCTCACGCCTGTAATCCTAACACTTTGGGAGGCAGAGGTGAAAGGACTGCCTGAACCGGGGGTTTGAGACCAGCCTGGGCAACTTAGTGAGACCTCATCTCTACAATAAATCAAAAAATTAGCCGGGCGTGGTGGCATGTGTCTGTGGCTCCAGCTACTTGGAAGGCTAAGATGGCAGGATCACCTAAACTCAGCAGGTAAAGGCTGCAGTGACCATGAGTGAGCAGCTGTACTCCAAACTGGGTGCCAGAGTGAGACTCTGACTCAAAAAACACACAAATAAAAACTTATAAAATAAGTCTCAGTTTTGCATTTGGGTAAGCAATACAATATGGAGTTCCTATGGCAGGTCCTGGTCCAGAAAATAAAAATATACAAATAAGAACTTTTCTTTCTGTTGTTAGCAAAAATATCTGAAGCTGGGCTCGGTGGCTCAGCCTGTAATCCCGCGCCTTTGGGAGGCTGAGGTGAGTGGATTGCCTGAGCCCGTGGGTTCAAGACCCGCCTGGGCAGCGAGACCTCATCTTTACAATAAATCAAAAATCAGCCAGGCGTGGTAGCGCATGCCTGTAATTCCGGCTACTCGGAAGGCTGAGGCGGAAGGATCGCCAGAGCCCGGTAGGTCGAGGCTGTGGTGGCCGGGAGCGGCCACTGCACTCCAGTCTGGGTAACAGAGTGAGACTCCAACCCCCCCAAAAAACAACAAAAAAAAAACCAAAGCAAAAATATCTGAATCCCTGGGTTTCTGAATCTAGATCAGATTTCAGCACCAACAAAACTAAAAATCTGAATTCATTTCTTTGGGCTGCTTAGGAATCAGTCCCGTTTGATGACTTTGGGATGCTTTTCCAGCAGAAATAGTATGTGCTACCATGAAGGTGTTTCAAGATTCCCATTCAGAGAACCCCACGGTTCCTAAATAAAGCATTTATATGGTAGTTGCTCTTGGAAAAGTAGGTTAAATGAGGTCTCTACAGAAAAGCAGCATGCTGCGCTGACGTCCTGGAGGCGACTAGGATATACTCTCACACTGTTGAGCATATCCTGTTGCCGGGTGGCCCTGCTCCTGGTCCTGTGTGTGTCTAGCCTGGGATGCAGGAGGCCTCTGGGGACCCAGCTACACCCCAGAGCTGCCCTGCTTCTTACAGGCTCTGGCCAGTGGTGTATCAAATATCCTGTGGGATTGGAACACACCTGGATTCCTTTCATTAAAAATCGTTCTTCTAGGCCGGGCTCCGTGGCTCAGCCTGTAATCCCAGCACTTTGGGAGGCCGAGGTGAGTAGATTGCCTGAGACTGCCAGTTCGCGATCCACCCAGGCAACTTGGCGAGAGCTTGTCTCTTCAATAAATCAAAAATTAGCCAGGCGTGGTGGCGCGCGTCTGTAGTTCTGGCTACTTGGAAGGCTGAGGCGGGAGGATCACCGGAGCCGGCAGGTCGAGGCTGCGGTGGCCGGGAGCGTGCCACCGCACTCCAGCCTGGGCGACAGAGTGGGACTCCAACTCAAAAACCAAAAAAGTTGCCCTTCCAATCAATGGTGTCCAGTTTTTATTTAAAAATGTTTTGAAGCCGGGCTCCATGGCTCAACCTGTAATCCCAGAGCTTTGGGAGGCTGAGGTGAGTGGACTGCCTGAGCCTGCGGGTTTGAGACCCGCCTGGGGAACTTGGCGAGACCTCATCTCTACAATAAATCAAAAAATTAGCCAGGCGTGGTGGCGTGCACCTGTAGTTCCAGTTACTCGGAAGGCTGAGACGGAAGGATCGCCGGAGCCCAGCGAGTCAAGGCTGCGGTGGCCGGGAGCGGCCACTGCACGCCAGTCTGGGAGACAGAGTGAGACTCCAATTAAAAAAAAAAAAAAATTGTTTTTTTCTCACCGGATTTGCATCTGACATTTAGAATCTGAAGCTTGGAGTGGGAAAGAGAAAAAAGTCAAAGTAAATGATGTGAATTTGCTGACCCCTAGTGGGCAGAGTAGATTATGACTATAAGCTATTTACACTGAAGGGTAATTGCAGATGGAATATTCGATAAATATTTAAAGCTTATTTGCTAAGAGAGATGTTTTCAGGTGCTTTTATCACACACACACACACACACACACACACAGGCACACAAGGAGACTATGTTAATTTGCTTGACTGCAGTAATCATTTCACTTTAGATATGTATATTGAAACATCATAATACAGATCTTAAATATATACAATAAAATTTATATATTAATTTAAAAACAAAAGTAAATATTAACACTGCTTTGTTATTTTAATTATTTTTTGCATCGGAGTCTCACTCAATCGCCCAGGCTGGAGTGCAGTGACATCCTCGTGGCCACCGCAGCCTCAACCTGCTAGGCTCAGGTGATCCTTCTGTCTCAGCCTCCAAGTAGCAGGAACTGCAGGCGTGCACCACCACATCTGGCTAATTTTTCTTGATTTATGGTAGGGATGAGGTCTCACCAATTGCCCAGGCTGGTCTCGAACCCCTGGGCTCAGGCAATCATTTTGCTTTGGCCTCCCAAATGTCTGGGATTATAGGCGTGAGCCATCGTGCCCAGACTGTTATTTTAACTTTTCAAGTAGAGAAAATTTGTTGTAGGAAGTACTGTTATTGGCAATTCGGATACAGTTTACTCATTTTATCCTAATAGAGTCTACCATAAGACCTGGACCATTTGTATTTTTTCTCCTGCCTTTTCTTCCCAATGATCCGATGTAAAGCACTCTCTATGTACACTGGCATTCTCCCTTCCTTCCACCTCACTTCCCAAGAAGCATCCGAAAACCATCAGCACCACCTTGTGTGAATGCTCTTGTACATAAGCATATCACAGCAAATTCATCACCAAGTACCAGGATCATAAATACCAAACTCACAATGTCTTTGGTATAGCCCATTTTCATTTTAAATAAGTATTCAAAGAGATCAACAATCCACTATGATTAGTGAAAGCAACTGAGGAAGAACAATGTTGGTGTATGAACTATGTTGGGTAGGTGCTTAGATAACTTCACTTATTGGGAGGGGAAGGGTGGAAAGGGACAGAGAATGCTCAGAAAATGTTTCCTGATTTTCTTTTTTTCAGACGATGTGACTCAAGTGACTCAAGAAACATTCACAGAAGATCCTAGTAAGCTACTCTTTTTGTTTTGTTTGTTTGTTTGTTGTCTTATTAGGGATAAATAGATTGATGATTATGTTTGTACAAAGGAAAATAAAAACTGCAAAGGAGTTGTTAGGCACTCTGGGCTCTGTCTTTTTTTTTTTTTTTTTTTTGCGTCAGGGTATCACTCTGTCCCCAGGCCGGAGTGCAGTGACAGGCTCATGGCTCACCGTAGCCTTGACCTCCTGGGCTCAGGCAATCCTTCGGCCTCAACTTCCCAAATAGCTGGGACTACAGACACCCACCACCATGCCTGGCTAATTTTTTTGTTTAGAGTTGGAGTCTCGCTCTGTTGCCCAGACTGGAGTGCAGTGGCGACTCCTAGCCACCACAGCCTCACCCTGCTGGGCTCCGGCGATCCTTCCGCCTCAGCCTTCCAAGCAGCTGGAACTACAGGCACGCACCACCACACCTGGCTATTTATTTATTTATTTATTTATTTATTGTAGAGACGAGGTCTGGCCGAGTTGCCCAGGCTGGTCTCGAACCCGTGGGCTCAGGCAATCCTCTCGCCTCGGCCTCCCAAATTGCTGGTATTATAAGCGTGAGCCACCGTGCCCAGTCTAATTTTTTGATTTCCTGTAGACCAGGTCTCATCATCTTGCCCAGATTGGTCTCAAATCTTTGGGCTCAGGCAGTCCTCTCGCGTCTGCCTCCCAAAGTGAGTCATTACAGGAGCGAGCCACCGCGCCTGGCTTGTTCTCCAACTTGGATGTCAACGTCTCTTTACACCGGCCCCATCTCCCACCCAGCATGGACCCTCTGGGCTCAGGCAATCCTTCCGCCTCAGCCTTCCAAGTAGCTGGAACTATAGGCGCGCGCTGCCAAGCCTGGCTAATTTTTGATTTATTGTAGAGATGAGGTCTCGCCAAGCTGCCCGGGCTGGTCTCAAACCCACGGGCTCAGGCAATCCTCTCGCCTCCATCTCCCAAAGGATTGCAGGCTGAGACACCGAGCCCAGCATCCTTTCCATGTATTTCAGTGATAGTCTCTTATTTGCCCAAGAGTGCACACGCTTTCACTTCAAACTTTCTAGTCTCCTTTGAGATCATCATCCCTTTATCCTGCTTCCTTTAGCTATTTTTCCTCCCTGCATTTTTCTTTTCTTCTTGTGTATCTTTGCAGATCTGGTGAATGATCCTGCTACAGACGAGACAGGTAAGTTTTACTACAGTTCTTTAACAAATGGCATGATTCTTGTTAATATTCACAATATTTATTCCGGTTCCTGAATTCATCCTATATTTTAATCTCTGAATAGAAAGGTCGTGGGAATGTTGTTCAGTGACGTTGGGATAACAGGAAAGAGTCACCTTCTAGTCCTCTGAAAAGGGGACAAATGAATCAATAACTAAAATGAGGCATGGCTAGCAAAGACTTGCAAACATTAGTACAATGCCAGTGGGACTCATATTCAAAAAATATTCATAGTGACTTCAAGTCATTTGTTCCCTTATACATAAAACACAAACCCAACCCTATCCTCACCCTTCCCAATGTCTCCATTCTCCCTTTTCTGACCCTACCTCCCCCCTTGAAATTCAAAGCCCTCCTCACATCTGCTGTTTTGTGCCTTTTCAGTTCTGGCTGATGTCGGGCCTTCCACGGATGACCTGGGTGAGTTCAGATCTGGGCTCCCAGGGCCACCAGGGCCATGCTGGGCTTTCTCCAGAGCCCATTTTGCTCAGTGGTGCAGCTGCCAGAGGACCCTAAATGAACGAGATGACCATCTGTGTGGCACATTCTTCCAACAGTTCAATTTAAATTAATGCCATTTGTGGTACTTAGCAAGTGTTCACAAATGTTTTGTGTATTGGGACATACAAAATATCAGGCTGTGATCTTTCAAAGTTTCCAATACTTTGGAAAGGCAAGATAAAGATATAAACAGATGTTTGGGTAGATAAAGGGAAGATCTAAACAGTAATGCTTGAACTGAATCTTGAAAAAAGAACTGGAGCAAGCCGGGAGACTGGGGAAGGGACGGGCATTCCGTCAGAGGGAATAGCATGCCGAAAGATGTGACAGCAAAGAGAGCTTGACACGTGAGAGAAACTGAGTCTTTTGAAAAAAAGATGAGGGACAAGTTGTAGGAAGTGAGAAAAGGAGATTATTATTATTCCTCTTTTTTTGTTTTGAGTTGGAGTCTCACTCTGTCGCCCAGACTGGAGTGCAGTGGCCGCTCCCGGCCACCGCAGCCTCCACCTGCTGGGCTCCGGCGATCCTTCCGCCTCCGCCTTCCAAGTAGCCGGAACTACAGGTGCGCGCTACCACGCCTGGCTAATTTTTGATTTATTGTAGAGATGAGGTCTCGCCAAGTTGCCCAGGCGGGTCTCGAACCCGTGGGCTCAGGCATTCTACTCACCTCAGCCTCCCAAAGGCGCAGGATTCCAGGCTGAGCCTCCGAGCCCGGCTCATCTGTTCTTTCCTTAGCTCCTGGGCTTGTGGCTCTTTGCCTTGTGTTCCTACTAAATTTGCTTCTTGTGAACAACACAAAGATACTCACAGTATAATGAATTTCCAACTCTCCATGAGAGAAAGGAGAGAGAAGAGATCTCATCCCACCTTCTAAATCTCTTTCATATTGTGGATTGAATCAGCCCAATGCAGGTTTTTTTTTTTTTTTTAGAAGTTGCTAAAAGGTGGGTGGGCACAGTGGCTCAGTCTGTAATCCCAGCACTTTGGGAGGTCAAAGCAAAAGGATTGCCTGAGCCTGGGGGTTCAAGACCAGCCTGGGCGATATAGTGAGACCTCTTCTCTACAATAAATCACAATAACTAGCCGGGAGTGTTGGCGTGCGTCTGTAGTTCCAGCTACTTGGAAGGCTGAGGCGGAAGGATCTCCGGAGCCCAGCAGGTCGAGGCTGCAACAGCCACTGCACTCCAGTCTGGGTGACAGAGTGAGACTCCAACTCAAAAAAAAAAAGAAACAACATGCCGGGCTCGGTGGCTCAGCCTGCAATCCCGCGCCTTTGGGAGGCTGAGGTGAGTGGATTGCCTGAGCCCGCGGGTTCGAGACCCGCCTGGGCAGGCGAGACCTCATCTCTACAGTAAATCAAAAAATCACCCGGGCATGGTAGCACGCGCCTGTAGTTCCAGCTACTTGGAAGGCTGAGGCGGAAGGATCACCGGAGCCCAGCAGGCTGAGGCTGCGGTGGCTGGGAGCGGCCACTGCACTCCAGTCTGGGCGACAGAGGGAGACTCCAACTCAACATGATAGTTACAGTGACTTCTAGAATTGGTAATAACTGAATAAAATTTCTGCCTTACAGCCTCGCCCAGTGATAAAAATGCCACCACAGGTATGATTAGCTTTTGCATATCTTTTTCTCAAACCTTTTTGTTCTTCCTGTGAATTCCTTAACTTCTTTTCCCTTGATACGTCTTCTAGTTTATTTTTAGTTCTTTCTCAAACCTATGAGTGCTCTTCACTCCTCTACTTCCTCCTAGGCTGGACTCCGTGCCTCACACCTATAATGCCAGCACTTTGGGAGGCTGAGACAAGAGGACTGCCTGAGCTCAGAAGTTCGAGTCCAACAAGAGGACTGCCTGAGCTCAGAAGTTCGAGTCCAGTCTGGACAACCTGGCAAGTCCTCATCTCTACAATAAATTAAAAAAACAAAATTAGCCAGGTGTGGTGGCCCAGGCCTGTGGTAGTCCCAGCGACTTGGAAGGCTGAGGTGGAAGGATCGCCTGAGCCCAGCAAGTCAAGGCTGTGGTGGTCATGACCATGTCACTGCACTCCATCCTGGGCAACAGAGTGAGATTCTGACTCAGAAAAGAAAAAAAACCCCAAACCATAAACAAGCTTCTGTCCTAAAAGTCATGGAGTAAGAATGGAAACATATTGTATGGCCCCCAGATAAGCTCTCCATAAGCCTTATTTGGTGATTAATGGATTGTGAAATAAAATCAATTTGGCTGCAAGGCCTCCATAGTATCATAGATACCATGGTTAAGATTACTTTTCCCAACGTGCTGATAATTCTGATGTATGACCAGGGTTGGGAACTGCTGAAACAGAAAAAGTGAGCTGCTTAAGAGTTCTTAATTTTTAGAATGGGATCACCAGCATTTCTATTTTATACTTCATACTGGATAATCCTAGAAAGACTTTCCCCCAGAGATGCCCTCAGAGATGATTTTATTTTATTTACTTATTTGTTTCTAAATTTTTTGTTGTTGTTGGAGTCTCACTCTGTTGCCTAGGCTGGAGTGCAGTGGCACGCACGTTCATGGCCACCCAGCCTTGACCTGCTGGGCTCAGGCAATCCTTTCACCTCAGCCTTCCAAGTAACCAGAACTACAGGCGCGCGCTACCATGCCTGGCTAATTTTTGATTTGTTATAGAGACGAGGTCTCGCCAAGTTGCCCAGGTGGGTTTCAAACCTGCGGGCTCAGGCAATCCACTCGCCTCGGCCTCCCAAAGTGCTGGGCTTACAGGCTGAGCCACCGAGCCCGGCTCAGAGATGATTTTATCCATTTCTGTTTCCAGATAGGAAAGCACCTAGACTTCCAATTTCCTCTTGCTTTGCTTTTGGGGAGCAGGAAGTACATACCTTCATTTATAATGATCTTCTATAGACCCTACTCTGTATTTTGTCCCCAGTCCATCTTTCCTTCTCCTTTCCTTTCATCCTTTGTTTATGCTACTCCTATTTGGACCTTCCTGTGTTTTGTCCGGGCTTCTTCAGAGTGCCGGGATGAGAAATTTGCTTGTACAAGACTCTACTCTGTGCATCGGCCTGTCAAACAGTGCATTCATCAGTTATGCTTCACCAGGTAAGAGGACCCAGACTGCCCAGAGAGCGTCTTCCATTATAGTACTTTTGTGTCAGTAATAACCTATTTTATTTTATTTTATTTTTTTAATTATTTTTTGAGTTGGAGTCTCACTCTGTCGCCCAGACTGGAGTGCAGTGGCCTATCCCGGCCACCGCAGCCTCAACCTGCTGGGCTCCGGCGATCCTTCCGCCTCAGCCTTTCGAGTAGCCGGAATTACAGGCATGCGCTACCACGCCCGGCTGATTTTTTGATTTATTGTAGAGATGAGGTCTCGCCTGCCCAGGCTGGTCTCGAACCCGCGGGCTCAGGCAATCCACTCACCTCAGCCTCAATGGCTCAGGATTACAGACTGAGCCACTGAGCCTGGCTTTATTTTATTTTATTTTATTTTATTTTATTTTTTGAGTTGGAGTATCACTCTGTCGCCCAGACTGGAGTGCAGTGGCCGCTCCCGGGCACCGCAGCCTCAACCTGCTGGGCTCCGGCAATCCTTCTGCCTCAGCCTTCCAAGAAGTTGGAACTATGGGTGCGCGCCACCACGCCCGGCTAATTCTTTTGATTTATTGTAGAAATGAGGTCTCGCCAAGTTTCCCAGGTGGGTCTTGAACCCGCGGGCTCAGGTAATTCACTCACTTCAGCCTCCCAAAGTGTGGGATTACAGGCTGAGCCACTGAGCCCGGCCAGTAATTATTTAATGAGTGCCCAACCTTCCTAGCTATTCCTGAAGGTGCCAGCTAGAACCTGGAGTCTGGGTTGAGGTGTACAGAGAACAGGCAGACTAACAGGCCTTAGAAGGTTAAGTGAAGGATGGAGTTGAAGAAAGGAGCATCTTGAGGGAAACACTGGTATGTTCCATTTATTACCTGACAGAAAGAGGCCGAAGCAACAGGAGGATTGCCTGAGACTAGGAGTTCAGGGTTAGACTGGACAGCATAGCAAGACCTCCGTATCTCGAAAACACCCCCAAACAAGCAAGCAAGCAAACAAACAATAACAGCAAAAAGCTAGCCAGGCATGGTGGCTCACGCTTGTAGTTCCAGCATTTGGGAGGCTGAACTGAGAGGATCACTTAAGCCCAGGAGGTCAAGGCTGTAGTGAGCTAGAATTGGGCCCCTGAATCTCAGCCTGGGCAACAGAGTGAGACTCTGTCTTAGATAAAATAAAATAAAACTATAATTATAAAAAGAAAGAGATTGAAACAAAAGGCTCAGCTCTAGGGTAGAAAATAGTGGGGAAGAGTATTAAACTTGGTCTAGGCAGAGTGTGAGAAATGTCACTAAGAAGAGTAATTAACAGAAGAGTAATTAAGCCGGGCTCGGTGGCTCAGCCTGTAATCCCGCGCCTTTGGGAGGCTGAGGTGAGTGGATTGCCTGAGCCCGCGGGTTTGAGACCCGCCTGGGCAACTTGGTGAGACCACATCTCTACAATAAATCAAAACGAGCTGGGCGTGGTAGCTCGTGCCTGTAGTTCCAGCTACGCGGAAGGAAGGCTGAGGCGGAAGGATCGCCGGAGCCCAGCAGGTGGAGGCTGCAGTGGCCAGGAGCGGCCACTGCACTCCAGTCTGGGCGACAGTGAGACCCCAACTCAAAAAAAAAAAAAAAAGAAGAATAATTAATACCATTCCATCTTCTACATTCCACTGGCGGGGGCAGGCAGGGGAGAGAGACTGACATATTTAAGGAAATCCGGCAGGTGTCATTCTCCTCTCAAGGCTTTTTTCTGTCTTCTTCCTTGACAATGACATGGGGACCATGGCAGCTTACGACGTATGTACATCATCAACAAGGAGATCTGCTCCCGTCTTGTCTGTAAGGAGCATGAAGTTATGAAAGGTAAGGTGATGTCTGGGTGTTTACTGGGGAGAAATTGTTATGAGAGGGGTAAATAGAGACACAATGCTAATGTTTCAAATTCTGGTATTCGACAAGAAGGGGCTTTGGGCTACCTCCTCAGTCTGTGAGCTCCTGCTGGAAGACATCCCAAATAAACACTCTAAGTAAAGCACTCGGCTTAATATACAAACACAACCCTAAGAAAAGTATCCCTAGATCTCTTTCCTACTAGATTGTAAACCCACAGCCTCTCCTATATAGAAAGCTTTCTGACATTCTGTTTCAAAGAGCATTTACTGGGGTTCTAAGGACAGGGTCAAATCAGCCATTACAGATCATGGATTCTTCTAGTCAGCAGTCATGCTCATAACTCTCAAAAGAAAACACACAGGCACACACACTAATTCGGAGACAGTAAGGTTTGGATAGGGCCTGTAAATTTTTAAAAATCGGCGGGACGTTTAGAAATCGGCTGCGTTATAAATAGTTCACCAATTCCAGGAACAATTTACATTTCTTATTGTGAAATTTCAAAGGTAGGAGAAGGTAGAAAGACGTTATAAGACCAGTGACAAGGGCTAAAGCGTGCGTTTATAGACTGTGCATGGTGGGAACAGAGACACTTCTCACCTCTCCCTGGGCTAGCCCCAAACGATGGCTGTGGTTGGCGAAGAGACCACAGACACAGCCACTTCTGACTCAGCAGCTCGCTTTGAGCTGAGGCCCTGAGTCAGAGCTGGAGTTGATTTCGCAGAAGGAAACCTGCTGCGAGTGCCAGTCTCTGCGCAAGCCACCTGCCAGGGAAGCACCTTGAGATTGAGGATGAGTATCTGGAACTCCAGGCGCTTTTACGTGTCTCGGGGGACTTACTAAAGTTAGCGACCAGCACCTAGTCAACACCTAAACGCATCTTGAAGGACTAGACCTCATTTTTCTATTTAATAAATCCATGATTAGAAGAATTGGGAGCTGGATATACACAGGAAACTCACATTTACTGGCTGCCTGTGCTAAGTACTCTGCACCCATGATTTCACTTTAATACTCACAAAGTCATATTCCCAAAGAGACTGCTGAGGCAGGTAGTTTAATGCTTATTTTACAAAGAGGGAGAATGAGACTCATGAAAGTTAAGACGCTTTCTAGCAAGTGGTAAATAAGTTCTAGTAGGTGGCAGAGCCGAGGTTTGAAGCCAGATCTTTTTCTCTTTAATCTTTTCATCACACCACATTGCAAAGCCTTATCTTTCCCTTAAAACAAGAGCCTTGTTCTCTTCCTGCATTCGCTTCCCAACACGTTCTCCTTCTCTTCTAGATGAGCTTTGCCGTCAGATGGCTGGTCTACCCCCAAGACGGCTCCGGCGCTCCAACTACTTCCGACTTCCTCCCTGTGAAAACATGGATTTGCAGAGACCCAACGGTCTGTGATCACTGAGGAACAGGAAAGAAGGAGGAATGTGTGGGTGAGAGGAAGGAGAACTTCCTTCTTCTCCAATCACTGCCAGCCAACCCATAGACAGGATCTCTTAAACCAGCCCCTTTGCTATGTCCAGCTCCTGCCCACTCCCTAAATTTTCACCCACACTGATCACGTTAATCTCATTTTTGAGTCCTTAAAATACAAAGTCTATATGACTGCAAGGTTTTGCTGCTTCTGAATCTCCTAGACGTTGAGGATGAATGGTGACCATATGGCTGTGTACAAGCATTCTACATGCAGTTCTGGGGGAGAATAAACTTTAGGTTAATAATCTTTACTATTGAGTTTGTCTGATGTCAATCTTAGCGTGGAAGACGCTTTCCTTGTCTGTTTTGGCTAACCACAGAATTTCATTTTCTTTTCAAGAGTTTCCTGGGTTAACTCCCATTTGCACGTTCCTCTTTACTCTTATTTTAACTATTATGCTGGGTTGTCCTCAAATTTGCCTGGCAGGTCTTCTTTGTGAGAATCATGGTAATTTTGGTAGTCCTAGAAGAGTCTCCAACACAGCCAAGATTATACAATCCTACTAGCAATATATATAGACCCCAAATGTCTCATGCTAAGCTCAGGGGCTGGAGCTCAAGGGTGAGGACTAAGCCAGGAACAGAGCTTGGACTTATAACACTCTATCCAAATTTCCATAGAGTTGTCCAGTTGGGAAGTGGGACTGGAAAGTAAGTCTCATTTATCCATTCGTGTGTTCATCTAGTGCTAGGGCTAGCTCACCTCCACAAAGCAAATTACACAATTTAATTGGAAATCACGCCATGGGTTGGCGTTTCCTTGAGTTGCTGCTACTGCAGGCATCTTCACCCCTTACCAAGTACACAATAGAGATTATTGTGTAATTGCTCACTGGGGCCTAGGTAGGGCATTAAGGCATGAATTTTATTTTATTTTTTATTTTTTATTTTTTATTTATTTTTTTTTTGAGTTGGAGTCTCACTCTGTCGCCCAGACTGGAGTGCAGTGGCCGCTTCCGGCCACCGCAGCCTCGCCTGCCGGGCTCCGGCGATCCTTCCGCCTCCGCCTTCCGAGTAGCCGGAATTACAGGCATGCGCTACCACGCCCGGCTGATTTTTTGATTTATTGTAGAGATGAGGTCTCGCTGCCCAGGCGGGTCTCGAACCCGCGGGCTCAGGCAATCCACTCACCTCAGCCTCCCAAAGGCGGGGGATTACAGGCTGAGCCACCGAGCCCGGCAAGGCATGAATTTTAATAGATAGACAGAAAGTTGACCTAACAGTTAAGAGTATGAAACATGAAAGAGTAAAAGAGACACAATATTCAGACAAACCACATTCTTTTCTTTTTTAATTTAGTCCAAGTCTCACTCTGTTGCCCAGTCTGGAGAACAGTGGCACGCTTTCTGGGTTCAGGCAATCCTTCTGCCTCAGCCTCCCAAGTAGCTGGTACTACAGGCACATGCCACCAAACTCGGTTAATTTTTTTTGAGAGGTTTTTTTTCTTTTTGGTAGACTCAAGATCTTGCTATGCTGCCCAGGCTGGCCTCGAACTTTGGGCTCAAACAATCCTCCTGCCTTAGCTTTCCAATATGCTGGGATTAAAGGCACGAGCCACTCTACCCGGACAGACAACCCACGTTCTTATTCTGTCTGTACTAGTATCCACATAGTCTCAGAGCAGTTATTTCCCTCATTAGGTCCTGGTTTAATTTCCTCATCTTTAAAATGAGGTTAAAATTTTTTGTTTGAGTTGGATTCTCACTCCGTAGCCCAGGGTGAAGTGTAGTGGCACACTCACGGCCACCGCAGCCCCCACCTGCTGGGCTCCGGCAATCCTTCCCCCTCAGCCTTCCAAGTAGCTGGAACTACAGGCGCGTGCTACCACGCCTGGCTAATTTTTTGATTTATCGTAGAGATGCGGTCTCACCAAGTTGCCCAGGCTGGTCTTGAACCTGTGCACTCAGGCAATCCTCTCACCTCGGCCTCCCAAAGCTCTGGGATTACAGGCTTGAACCACTGTGCCCGGCCAGAGAAGGTTAAATTTATGTTCATTCTAAGGTTACTTTTTTTTTTTTTTTGAGTTGGAGTCTCACCCTGTCACCCAGGCTGGACCCCAGCTTTGACTTGCTGGGCTCCAGTGATCCTTCTGCCTCAGCCTTCCAAGTACCTGGAACTACAGGCGCACGCTACCATGCCCAGCTAATTCTTTATTTATTGTAGGGACAAGGTCTTGTCAAGTTACCCAGGTTGGTCTCGAACCCCTGGGTTCAGGCAGTCCTTTCGGCTCAGCCTCCCAAAGTGCTAGGATTACAGATGTGAGCGACTGCATCCAGATAGATGCAGTTAATTCACACCCATATCTGCTTCATTCTCAATAAGTACAGTAGCCCACAATGTAACGGAACAAATCTCATTATCATAAGTGACAAATTATAGATCCTTCTTCGGAATAACTCAATAACTTTCCATAAGAGCCAGTGGAATTCAAATAGAAATTCAAATAGGGGACAAGTTACATATGACAGTTGGGATTGGATTCCATTCTGAGAAAACTAGGTAAATGAGGATAGGATTCTTGCTGTTAAGAAAAAATTTAGTACAGCCAATTAAAGAGAAATGCTAGAAAAAAGCCCCAAAACATGTAATCACTACTCCTCACAGCCTCTAGAATTAAATGTACCATTTATAGACATCTTAAATGAATATTGTAGCCACTATAGGGAAACTTCATAGGCAGAGTTTCAAGATTTTTTTTTTTTTTGGTCAGAGTCTCACCCTGCCACCCAGACAGGAGTATAGTGGCACACTTACGGCCACTGCATCTGCACCATCCTGGGCTCAGGTAATCCTTCTGCCTCAGCCTTGCAAGTAGCAGGAACTACAGGCAAGCGCCACTATTCCTGGCTAATTTTTTGATTTATTGTTAACACGAAGTCTTGCCAAGTTGCCCAGACTGGTCTCGAATCCCTGGGCTCAGGCAATCCTCTTGCGTCCGCCTCCCAAAGTGCTGGGATTACATTTGTGAGCCACCACACTCGGCTTCAAGAATCTTTTTTTTTTTTTTAATTAATCAATATTTTTTATTATGGTTTTGTGGAGTACAGTTAAGGGTTAGGTGTACAATTACATTTCATTCAGGCACCCTGTTGATAAGAGGTGTTTTCCCATCCCCAGACAGATATTTGCTCCTGTTAATCCCAACCCCCTCCCCACTTCAAGAATCATTTTAAGGATTTCTTTATAGCCGGGTTCGGTGGCTCAGCCTGTAATCTTGCACCATTGGGAGGCTGAGGTGAGTGGATTGCCTGAGCCCGTGGGTTTGAGACCCACCTGGGCAACTTGGCGAGACCTCATCTCTACAATAAATCAAAATGAGCCGGGCGTGGTAGCGCGCGCCTGTAGTTCCAGCTACTCGGAAGGCTGAGGGGAAGGATCGCCGGAGCCCAGCAGGTCGAGGCTGCAGTGGCCGGGAGCGGCCACTGCACTCCAGTCTGGGCGGCAGAGTGAGACTCCAACTCAAAAAAAAAAAAAAAAAAAAAAAGAATTTATGAACTTGACCTTCCTACTGCATATCGTAACATTTCTACCAGATAGCACCTCGATCCTACTATTGTATATATTGCAAATTAAAATAATGTTCCCCCCAGTTTCTCAGAATAAAGTAGCCGTTGGTCTGGTTAATTCTTTTTCTCTTCTCTTTTATGTTTACAAGAAGACCTGAATTCATGCTCTTCTGTCTCACTTTGAAAACTGCATGCTGGCTGGGCGCAGTGTCTCATGCCTATAATCCCAGCACTTTGGGAGGCCGAGGTGAGAGGATTGCCTGAGCCCACAGGTTTGAGACCAGGCTGGGCAACTTGGTGAGACCTCATCTCTACAGTAAATAAAAAAATTAGCTGGGCATGGTGGTGCATGCCTATAATTTCAGCTACTTGGAAGGCTAGGTGGAAAGGTCACCTGAGCCCAGCAGGTCAAGGCTGCGGTGGCCGTGAGTGTGCCACTGCACTCCAGCCAGGATGACAGAGTGAGAGACTCCAACTCAAAAGAAAAGAAAAGGAAAAAAACTGCGTACTGGCTGGGTTTGGTGGCTCAGCCTATAATCCCAGCACTTTGAAAGGCCGAGGCGAGTGGACTGCCTGAGCCTGTGGGTTCCAGACTAGCCCGGGCGACTTGATGAAACCTTGTCTCTACAATAAAATCAAAACTTAGCTGGACGTGGTGGTGCACACCTGTAGTTTCAGCTACTTGGAAGGCTGAGGTGAAGGATTGCCAGAGCCCAGCAAGTCGATGCTGCGGTGACCGTGAGTGTGCCACTGCCTGGGTGACAGAGCCTGGGTGACAGAGTGGGAGTCCAACTCAAAAAACAAAACAAAACAGAAAACTGTGTGCCAATATTGGTCAAATTTCTCACTTCTGCTATTCTCTAGTCTGTCCTTCACTCCACAACTTTACCACTGGTTTTCTAACACTCCAAATGTATATACTGTCCTCCAGATGTGCCACCTTTTTCTTTTTTTTTCTTTTTCTTTTTTTTTTTTTGAGTTGGAGTCTCACTCAGTCGCTCAGACTAGAGTGCAGTGGCTGCTTCCGGCCACCACAGCCTCGACCCGCTGGGCTCCGGCGATCCTTCCGCCTCAGCCTTCCGAGTAGCCGGAACTACAGGCGCGCGCTACCACGCCCGGCTCATTTTTTGATTTATTGTAGAGATGAGGTCTCACCTGCCCAGGCGGGTCTCGAACCCGCGGGCTCAGGCAATTCACTCACCTCAGCCTCCCAAAGGCGCGGGATTACAGGCTGAAGCACCGAGCCCGGCTTTTTTTTTTTAATTAAAATTTTTTTATTTAAATAGAGACAAGGTCTAAGTTGTCCAGGCTGGTCTAGAACTCCCGGGCTCAAGCAATCCTCCCGCTTTGGCCTCCCAACGTGCTGGGATTGCAGGTGTGAGCCACCACACCTGACCTATAGGCCCGCAGAAAATAAAAATTTTCTGCCCCTGCAGAAGTTAGGTGAAGTTTCATGCTTTCCTCACTTCTCTTTTGTATGATCCAATTCCTGTGTTTTGCCATTTCTGGTTCTCATGCCCACTACACTTTTTTTTTTTTTGAGTCGGAGTCTCACTTTGTTGCCCAGACTGGAGTGTAGTGGCACACTCATTGCCACCCCAGCGTTGACCCGCTGAACTCTGGCAATCCTTTCGCCTCAGCCTTCCAAGTAGCTGGAACTACAGGTGCGTGCTACCATGCCTGGCTAATTTTTGTTTTATTGTAGAGGCGAGGTCTCGCCAAGTTGCCTGGGCTGGTCTCGAACCCGCGGGCTCGGGCAATCCATTCGCCTTGGCCTCCCAAAGTGCCGGAATTACCGGCTGAGCCACCGATCCGGCCTCCACTACACTTTTAAACTCTTCTTGATAAGTAAACCAACATTTTTTTTTTTTTTTTGAGTCGGAGTCTCACTCTGTCGCCCAGACTGGAGGGCAGTGGCCACTCCCGGCCACCGCAGCCTCAACCTGCTGGGCTCCGGCGATCCTTCTGCCTCAGCCTTCCGAGTAGCCGGAACTACAGGTGTGCGCTACCACGCCTGGCTGATTTTTTTTTTTTTGACTTGTTTAGAGACGTGTTCTCGCCAAGTTGCCCAGGCGGGTCTCGAACCCGCGGGCTCAGGCAATTCACTCACCTCAGCCTCCCAAAGCATGGGATTACAGGCTGAGCCACCCAGCCCGGCCATAAACCAACATTTACAACTAGCTTTCCATTCGTTCTTTCCTCATCCTTATTAAGTCATATCTTTTTCCCATAACCTTCCTCTAAGAAAGGTCCCAGATGAAGATTTCAGGCAGCTGGTTCCGGTTCCAGCTACTTCCTTCTGCATTCCTCTGCTGGCAGAATTCCATCGCCTCCACTGTTGCAGTTGTTTATCCCTCATCCCTGACGATCGAGTTTTCTCTCCTTATTCCCTCCCAGGAAAGAATCTGAAAACCTTTTCCTCTTTATCCAGTTATCCCCTTCTTACACTCTTAGCTTTTTTGTGTGTGTGTGAGTTGGAGTCTCACTCTGTCGCCCAGACTGGAGGGCAGTGGCCGCTCCCGGCCACCGCAGCCTCGACCTGCTGGGCTCCGGCGATCCTTCCGCCTCAGCCTTCCGAGGAGCTGGAACTACAGGCGTGCGCTACCACACCCGGCTAATTTTTTATTTATTGTAGAGATGAGGTCTCGCCAAGTTGCCCGGGCGGGTCTCGAACTCGCGGGCTCAGGCCATTCACTCACCTCAGCCTCCCAAAGGCTCGGGGTTACAGGCTGAGCCACCGAGCCTGGCCACTCAGCTTTTATCCTTTTCCTGATGAACACAAGAGACAAAGATAAGCAAGGAGTTGATACCTTAATGAAACGCAATTATTTAAGCCAAAGTAAGGGCTCTTCAATGTTGGAATTAAATACTTTGGTAAAAAAACATCGTTAGAGATTGAATATCATCCTGGCATCCTGAATAGGCTGCATCTGCCCACCCGTAAGTTTCACCCTTACTTTCTCTTCCCAAATGGATGTGATGCTACTCTGAGCCTCGCTTCTGACTCACAGACAATGGTGCAAACCCCGGCTGGTTTCCCACTTCTGGGTCTGGCCTTTGATGACCTCAAGCAGAGTGTGTTGCTAGCCACAAGCTCCTCCCTGCTCTGCTTCACAGTGTTTGTGGCCAAAGTTAGATATTGAACGAATGACTTGACACCTGGTCAGTCGTTTGCAACTATAACACAGGAAGGAAGAAAGACAGAGCACCAGACAAAGAGATAAGAGAGTGACCACAGTTGATACCCAGGCAGAGGAGGCAGAGGTTAACAGATTGGGATTTTCAAATTCCAAATTCAGAGAGAATTTGGAAAGTGTGGGAAACAGTAAATTTAGGGTAACGACACATCCTATATAAAATTAGTATAGGAGCCAGGCTCAGTGGCTCAGCCTGTAATCCCGCGCTTTGGGAGACCGAGTTGAGAGAAATGCCTGAACCTGCAGGTTCGAGACCTGCCTGGGCAACTTGGCGAGACCTCATCTCTACAGTAAATAAAAAAATCAGCTGGGCTTGGTAGCGCGCACCTGTAGTTCCAGTTACTTGGAAGACTGAGGTGGAAGGATCGCCGGAGCCCAGCAGCTCGAGGGTGCGGTGGCCGGGAGTGGCCACTGCACTCCAGTCTGGGCCACAGAGTGAGACTCCAACTCAAAAAAAAAAAAACAAAAACAACTAATATAAGGCCACAGAGCAAAAACTGTGGAAGAAACCTAAGCCTTGCAAAGTTGTGAGTATGGTTAGAAATAAACAAATCTAACTGGGCACAGTGGTTCACGCCTGTAATTCCAGCACTTTGGGAGGCAGAGGCGAGAGGATTGCCTGAGCCCAGGGGTTTGAGACCAGCCTGGGCAACTTGGCGAGACCTCATTTCTACAATAAATAAAATATTTAGCCAGGTGTGGTGGCAGATGCCCATAGTTCTGCCACTTGGAAGGCTGAGGCATAAGGATGGCCTGAGCCCAGTAGGTGGAGGCTGGGGTGGCTATGAGTGTGCCACTGCACTCCAGCCTGGGCAACAGAGTAAGACTCCAATTAAAAAAAAAAAAAAAGAACAAATCTGTTATCTCTAAGTTTGCTTTCTTCCTTGCATGACTGCTTGCATATAGTCACTTCAATAGAGAGCAGTTGGGGCCAGGCGTGGTAGCTCATCCTTGTAATCCCATCACTTTGGGAGGCCAAGGTAGAGAATCACTTGAACCCAGGGGTTCAAGACCAGCCTGGGCAACATAGTGAGATCTTGTCCCTACAAAAGTTATTAAAAATAAAAATTATAGCTGGGCTCGGTGGCTCAGCCTGTAATCCCGTGCCTTTGGGAGGCTGAGGTGAGTGGATTGCCTGAGCCCGCAGGTTCGAGACCCGCCTGGGCAGGCGAGACCTCATCTCTACAATAAATCAAAAAAATCAGCCAGTCGTGGTAGCGCGCCTGTAGTTCCAGCTACTCGGAAGGCTGAGGCGGAAGGATCGCTGGAGCCCAGTGGGTGGAGGCTGCGATGGCCGGGAGCCTGCCACTGCACTCCAGCCTGGGTGACAGAGTGAGACTCCAACTCAAAAAAAGAAAAAATTATAGCTGGGCTCGGTGGCTCAGCCTGTAATCCCGTGCTTTGGGAGGCCGTGGTGAGTGGATTGCCTGAGGCTGCGGGTTCGAGACCCACCTGGGCAACTTGGCGAGACCTCATCTCTACAGTAAATAAAAAATCAGCCGGGCGTGGTAGCGCGCACCTGTAGTTCCAGCTACTTGGAAGGCTGAGGCAGAAGGATCGCCTGAGCCCAGCAGGATGAGGCTGTGGTGGCCGTAAGCGTGCCGTTGCATTTCAGCCTGGGCGACAAGAGTGAGACTTCAACTAAAAAAAAATAAATAAATAAAATAAAATTAGGCTGGACGCAGTGGCTCACGCCTATGATCGCAACACTTTGGAAGGCTGAGGTGAGAGGATTACCTGAGCCCATGAGTTCAAGACCAGCCCAGGCAACTTGGAGAGACCTCACCTGTACAGTAAATCAGAAAATTAATTGGGTGCGGTGGCGCATGCCTGTGGTTCCAGCTCCTTGGAAGACTGAGGCAGAAGGATCACCTGAGCTCAACAGGTCAAGGCTGCAGTAGCTGTGAGCATGCCAGTGCACTCCAGACTGGGTGGCAGAGTGAGACTCCAACTAGAAAAAAAAATTAGCCAAGAATGGTGTTGTGCGCCTGTAGTCCCAGCTACTTGGGAGGCTGAGGTGGAAGAATTGCCTGAGCCCAAGAGGTTGAGGCTGCGGTGAGTCATGATCGTGCCACTGCACTCCAGCCTGGGTGACAGAGGGGAGAAAAAGATAAATAGAGAGCAATTGGTTGTCTTCATGTACTGACCCCTGGGGATAGAGGAAGCAGCCTGGGTGTCTAGGTTGATAAACATACTTACCTTAAACAATGAGCTTGAGGTCATACAGATCTCCTTGATGCCATCAAGAATTTTTTTTTTTTTTTTTTTTGAGTCGGTGTCTCACTCTGTCGCCCAGACAGGAGTGCAGTGGCCACTCCCGGCCACTGCAGCCTCCACCTGCTGGGCTCCGGCGATCCTTCCGCCTCAGCCTTCCGAGTAGCCGGAATTACAGGCATGCACTACCACGCCCGGCTGATTTTTTGATTTATTGTAGAGATGAGGTCTCGCTGCCCAGGCGGGTCTTGAACCTGTGGGCTCAGGCAATCCACTCACCTCGCCCTCCCAAAGTGCTGGGATTACAGGCTGAGCCACCGAGCCCGGCCCTCATCAAGAAGTTTTATCAGGCCTGGTGCGGTGGCTCACGCCTGTAATCTCAGCACTTTGTGAGGCAGAGGTGAGATGATTGCCTGAGCTCAGGGGTTCAAAATCACCCTGATGTGTGATTGATGAGACCTTGTCTCTACAATGAATCAAAAATTAGCCAGGCATGATGGTGCCTGCCTGTGGTTTGAGTTACCTGGAAGGCTGAGGTGGAAGGATCACCTGAGCCCAACAGGTTGAGACTGGAGTGGACACGAGTGTGCCATTGCACTCCAGCCTGAGTGACAGAGTGAGACACTGATTCAGAAAAAAGGAAGTTTGATCAGCTGAGGCGCATGAGCAGTTTTAATCTCCAGGGATCCCACCTCCTGCGTACTTTCCTGCTAAGCTATCCCTCCAATGACTTACTGCTCAGGGGTCAGTAGCTGATGTTGCAGGTCTTTGCTGTATAGTCAACCTCTATATTGTAAAGCCCAAGAATGGTATTTGAGATGTTCTTCAGACTTTGCACTCTGACAGACCCATGGTTCTGCAGGTTCTGTGACCCCCACCCAGAAACTGGCTCTGCACATGAAGATAGTTTCTACACTACTCATCCCCAACCAATCAGCAGAACCCATTTCCTAGCCCCCTGCCCACCAAATTATTCCTTAAAATACACTGACCTAAAATTCTTGGGAAGGTGAATTTGAGAAATATGTCCTATTCTCCTCACTCGGCTGCTTTACAATTATTAAAACTCTTTCTTCAGCCGGGCTTGGTGGCTGAGCCTGTAATCCCGTGCTTTGGGAGGCTGAGGTGAGTGAATTGCCTGAGCCCGCAGATTCGAGACCCACCTGGGCAACTTGGCGGGACCTCATCTCCACAATAAATCAAAAATTAGCTGGGCGTGGTAGCACGCATCTGTAGTTCCAGCTACTTGGAAGGCTGAGGCAGAAGGATCGCTGGAGCCCAGCAGGTCGAGGCTGCGGTGATCAGGAGTGTGCCACTGCACTCCAGTCTGGGTGACAGAGTGAGACTTCAACTCAAAACCCAAAAAAACAAAAAACCTCTTTCTTGCTAGGCATGGTGGCTCAGGTCTGTAATCCCAGAACTTTGGAAGGTTAAGGAGGGACGATCACTTGAGCACAGGAGGTCGAGGCCAACCTGGGCAGCATAGCAAGACCTTGTCATTACAAAAAAATTAAAAGATATGAATCAAGCATGATGGCATGCACCTGTAGTCCCAGCTATCAGGAAGGCTGAGGCAGGAGGATCACCTGAGTTCAGAAGTTTGAGGCTGTAGTGAGCTATGATTCTGCCCCTGTACTCCAGTCTGGGTGACAGAGCATGATCCCCATCTCTATAACAAAATAAATATATAAAATAAAATAAAATAAAACTCTTTCTCTATTGCAACACTGTTGTCTCAGTATATTGACTCTTTTCTGTGTAGTGGGCATAAGAACCCAGTCAGGCTGTAAGAGTAAAATGGACAGATGTCAGGAGTACAGTGGAGGAGAGACAGGACAGTCCCTGCAGCTTTGTCAATTCAGGGAAGCTGTAGTTAAAAATGCAACACTCAACTGATTCTTTGACTGAAAAAAAGGCAACACGGATAAAAATGGAAGCCTTGTATCTTTGAGCATTTTCACCAACCAAACATCAGGGAAAGTGACTTATTAAGCTTCTCTGTGGTAAGAGAGAACAGGTGGCTGTGGTTTATTTTTTTTTCTTTCTCTCCTCTCTTTTTTTTTTTCTAAAACCCAGTCAAGCAGAGCCAGAAGCAGCAGTCAGACAACAACTTCTGGGCAAAACCCAAGATGGAAAAAGCAAATGTTTATATAAATAGAGACACAGCACCCACAGCTTCCTGTTGACAATCAAGCTTCACTTGACCTCAAACCCTCAGTTTTTTCTTTTTCTTTCTTTTTTTTTTTTGAGTCAGAGTCTCACTGTCACCCACACTGGAGTGCAGTGGCACGCTCCTGGCCACCGCAGCCTCGACCTGCTGGGTTCTGGGCGATCCTTCCGCCTCAGCCTTCCAAACAGCCAGAACTACAGGCACACGCTACCATGCCCAGATAATTTTTGATTTATTGGAGAGATGAGGTCTCGCCAAGTTGCCCGGGCGGGTCTCGAACCCGCGGGCTCAGGCAAATCACTCACCTCAGCCTCCCAAAGTGCGGGATTGCAGGCTGAGTCACCGAGCCCAGCCTAATTTTTTGATTTATTTTAGAGATGAGGTCTCACCAAGTTGCCCAGGGGGGTCTCGAACCCGCAGGCTCAGGCAACCCACTCACCTCGGCCTCCCAAAGCGCGGGATGACAGGCTGAGCCACTGAGCCTGGCACTCAGTTTTTTCTATTGGCGGATAACGGTTTTGTGTGTGTGTTTTTTTTTTAAATGTATCCAGTCACTTTTAGTAAGGATCTAGTTTATTCTTAACCCCTGGTTCTTTTCTCTGTCTCTAGTTTTTTCCTCTTTTCGCTCCTTTTTCTTTCTTCTGTGTGTTGAGCTGGCCATACTGCTTTTTGGAGTGCACTGTTAGATTATGTAGCAATCCGCAGAGATTGAATTCAAGATGGTATCACCAATCTGTGTGATTTTTCACCTCATCTTTCCCCCTCTGCCCCGAAAAGAACAGATGAGCTTTGAGCAAGCATAAGGAAATTCCTTTAGTGAAAAATAACCTGGATTACGTTTAAGGGACTGATGGATTTTTTTTTTTTTTTTTTTTTTTGAGTTGAAGTCTCACTCGGTCGCCCAGACTAGAGTGCAGTGGCCGCTCCCGGCCACCGCAGCCTCGACCCGCTGGGCTCCGGCGATCCTTCCGCCTCAGCCTTCCGAGTAGCTGGAACTACAGGCGTGCGCTACCACGCCTGGCTAATTTTCTGATTTATTGTAGAGATGAGGTCTCGCCAAGTTGCCCAGGCGGGTCTCGAACCCGCGGGCTCAGGCAGTCCACTCACCTCAGCCTCCCAAAGCGCTGGGATTACAGGCTGAGCCACCGAGCCCGGCGATTGACGGATATTCGGGATCCCCTGCATCATTATACACCCTTTCCTGACATGTCGTTCGCCCCAAATGGTCAACCTCAGGAGTAATGAGGAAGGATCATGAGAACTGCATGGAAAAGCATTTCTTCCATTTGTAAGAAAATACACCTATATACCTACCCCTATTTATTTATTTAATTTTATTTTTTTGAGTTGGAGTCTCACTCTGTCGACCTGCTGGGCTCAGGCAATCCTTCCACCTCAGTCTTCCAAGTAGCTGGAATGACAGGCACACGCCATCACTCCTGGCTAATTTTTTGATTTATTGTAGCGACGGGGGGGTGGGGTCTCACCAAGTTGCCCAGGGCTCAGGCAATCCTCTCACCTCGGCCTCCCAAAGTGCTGGGATTATTCCATCCAGCACTGCGCCCGGCCTACCTACCCATATTTAAACACGGATGAAATTTTAGCAGGAAGGGGAATGAAGAAGTATTAATACAAATAAGCTTGTAAAAATGTGTAACGTGCTGGGAGAGGTGGTTCACACCTATAATCCCAGCACTTTGGGAGGCCGAGGGGGAGAGGTTTGCCTGAGCCCACCGGTTCGAGATCTGCCTGGGCAATTTGGTGAGATCACATCTCTACAATAAATCAAAAAATTGGCCGGACATGGTGGTGTGCACCTGTAGTTTCAGCTACTTGGAAGGCTGAGGCGGAATCGCCTGAGCCCAACAGGTTGAGGCTGCGGTGGCCATGAGTGTGCCACTGCACTCCAGCATGGGTGACAGAGTGAGACTCCAACTTAAAAAAAAAAAGTGTAATGTTGCTGGCTGCAGTGGTTCCCACCTATAATCTTAGCACTTTGGAAGGTTGAGGTGGGAGGACTGCTTGAACCCAGGAGTTTGAGACCAGCCTAGGCAATAGGACGAGACCTCCTCTTTACAAAAAACTTAAAAATGAGCTGTGTGTGGTTGGTGTGTTCTATAGTTCCAGTTACTTGGGAGACTAAGGCAGAAGATCGCTTGGACTCAGGAGATGGACCTGCAGTGAGCCCTGATTGTGACCCTGCACTCCAGCCTGGGTGACAGAGTGAGACCACAAAAAAAAAAAAAAAAAAAGGAAAAAAAAGTGTAACATTGATATCTAAATCAATAGGTGCTGAAAACAAAAATTACTTGAAAATGTTCATATAGGCCAGGTGTGGTGGCTCAGCCTGTAATTCCAGCACTCAGGGAGGCCGAGGTGAGAGGATTGCCTGAGCTTAGGGGTTCAAGACCAGTCTGAGCAACTTGGTGAGACCTCATCTCTACAATAAATCACAAAAACTAGTAGGGTGTGGTGGTGTTCGTCTGTAGTTCCAGCTACTTGGAAGCCTGGGGCAGAACGGATCATCTAAGCCCAGAAGGTCGAGGCTGCGGTGGTCATGAGCTTGCCACTGCACTCCAGCCTGGGTGACAAAGAGTGAGATGCCAACTCAAAAAAAAAAAAAAGGAAAGAAAGAAAATATTTGTATAAAATCATAAATGATAGCTTCTTATCTGATTATTAAGAAAAACTTGTTTACTAGAAAGTAATTCGTACCTTGACAATGTCAAACAACTGTGTTCATTTACGTTGCCACCATCTGACAGAAACTGAGATAGAAATATCTGACATAATGTAATAATTAATACTTAAAGTATAAGTACTCATAAAATGACAATATATGCTAATGAGATAGGGCAGGAATAATTTCTCTCTTGCCATGTAGAAACTAAGAAAATATATGACATCACTGATGAAAGGAATACCAGCCGGGCATGATGGCTCAGCCTGTAATCCCGCGCTTTGGGAGGCTGAGATGAGTGGATTGCCTGAGCCCACGGGTTCGAGACCCACCTGGGCAACTTGGCGAGACCTCATCTCGACAATAAATCAAAAATTAGCCGGGAGTGGTAGCACGCGCCTGTAGTTCCAGCTACTTGGAAGGCTGAGGCGGAAGGATCGCCGGAGCCCAGCAGATCGAGGCTGCGGTGGCTGGGAGCGGCCACTGCACTCCAGTTTGGGTGACAGAGTGAGACTCCAACTCAAAAAAGAAAGAAAGAAAGAAAGAAAGAAAGAAAACACCTTGTCTCTAGTTGAGAACTGTAAAAGAAAAAAAAAGAGACCTTACCAAGTTCACACAGTTTGGTGTGATGGAACCATGCCTGAACTCTAAAACTCTAAAACTACTGAAAGTTCTAAAACTTAGTATAGTATTCATTAATGAAAGAAGACTCCAAGACAAAAAAAAAGGTGGGAGGAGGTAGTTCACTTGCTTGTCAAAGGTGTGTAATTACGAGAGACTAGACCTTAGAAAAACTAGAGTAAAAAATACAATGTACCTAAAGGGAAAAATATTAGATTTTCAAGGTTACTAAATTTTCTATTAGTCTATTTATGGCAGGAAAATAGTAATTTTTTTTTTTGTTGCCCAGGCTGGAGTGCAGTGACACACTCATTGCCACTGCAGCCTCGACCTGCTAGATTTAGGCAATCCTTCCGCCTCAGCCTTCCAAGAAGCTGGAACTACAGGCGTGTGCCACCATGCCCAGCTAATTTTTTTATTTACTGTGGAGATGAGGTCGCACCAAGTTGCCCAGACTGGTCTCGAATCCCTGGGCTCAGGCAATTTTCTCGTCTTGGTCTCCCAAAGTGCTCGGATTATATAGGTTTGAGCCACCGTACCTGGCCTATTCTTTTTTTTAGTTAGCGTCTCATTCTGTTGTCCAGGCTGAAGTGCAGTGGCATGCTCACAGCCACCCCAGCCTCAACCTGCTGGGCTCAGGCGATCCTTCCACCTCAGCCTTCCAAGTAGCTGGAACTACAGGCATGCACCTGCACGCCTGGCTAATTTTTCTTGATTTATTGTAGAGATGAGGTGTCGCCAAGTTGCCCAGGCTGGTCTTGAACCCATGGGCTCAGGCAATCCTCTCATCTTGGCCTCCCCAAGTGCTGGGATTATAGGCGTGAGCCACTGCATCCAGCCTCAGACAGTGAATATCAGCTATGAAACTGTCCAGAAGAAAGAACCTGGGAAATGCAGAGAAGTTCGCATGTTTTTTTCTCTTCCCAGAAGAGTGTGGAGAATCAGTGTGTTTACTGGGTAGTCAGTCATTTTTTTAAAAAAACCAGGGTTTGTTTCTCTCTCTCTTTCTCTCTCTCTCTCTCTCTCGTCTTGCTATGCTGCCCAGACTGGGCTCAGGTAATCTTCCCCCCTTGGCTTCCCAAAGTGCTGGGATTACAAGTGTGAACCACCACACCAGGCCTATCATGATTTCTTTGGCTGATTCCTTCAGGAAGTATAGCCTATATGCCAGAGCACACACGGGAGTTGATTACACAGGTGCGCAAATCGTGACTTCACTTGTTCTGTGCTGAGCGAGTCTACAAAAACTCACCCACAAAAGCTGAGGGAGATGAGAAGAGGAAGAAAGGGGCTGATGGCCAGTTGTGGTGGTTTACACCTGTAATCCCAGGACTTAGGGAGGCTGAGGAGGGAAGATTGTTTGAGTTCAGGAGCTCAAGATAAGCCTGGGCAATGTTGTGAGACCCCATTTCTACAAAAAATAAAAAGAAGGAGGCTGATATTTCCACTTTTTCAGAAAGATACATTTATTTTTATTTTTTATTTTTTTGAATTGGAGTCTCACTCTGTCGCCCAGACTGGAGTGCAGTGGCCGCTCCCGGCCACCGCAGCCTCGACCTGCTGGGCTCCGGGGATCCTTCCGCCTCAGCCTTCCGAGTAGCCGGAATTTTCGGGGACGCGCTACCATGCCCGGCTGATTTTTTGATTTATTGTAGAGATGAGGTCTCGCCAAGTTGCCCAAGCGGGTCTCAAACCCGCGGGCTCAGGCGATCCACTCACCTCAGCCTCCCAAAGCGCGGGATTACAGGCTGAGCCACCGAGCCCGGCTGATAGATACATTTAATAGGGATTTAGAATCAGAAGCCATGTCCTGAGCACCCCCGATGACAGATCCTTGCTCTGCTACGCCCCAGCCCCAAGGCTTTTGTATCATGGTTAATACCTGCTGTTGACGGCACTTTGGTGTTTTCATCTGAGGGCAGGATATATGGTATGTATTTTTTTTTTTTTTTTTGAGTCAGGAGACTCACTCTGTCACCTGGGCTGGAGTGTACTGGCGTGCTCACAGCCACTGCAGCCTCGATCTGTTGGGTTCAGGCAATCCTGCCTCAGCCTTCCAAGTAGCTGGAACCACAGGCATGAACCTCCACGCCCAGCTAATTTTGTGATTTATTGCAGAGACGAGGTCTCGCCATGTTGCTCAGGCTGGTCTCGAAACCCTGAGCTCAGGCAACCCTCTGGCTTCTGCCTACCAAAGTGCTGGGATTACAGATGTGAGCCACAGCGCCTGGCTGGTATGTATTCTTAACAGGAGTTAAAGTAGAAATCTTGCCAGTTGGTTCACACTTGTAATCCCAGCACTTTGGGAGGCTGAGGCAGGAGGATTGCTTGAGCCCAGGAGTTTCAGAACAGCCTGGGCAACATAACAAGACCTCATCTCTACAAAAAAAAAAAAATTAGCTGGGCATGGAGGTGCCTGTCTGTGGTTCCAGCTACCTGGGAAGCTAAGGGGAAGAACCCTAGACCACTGAGCCCTGGAGGTCAGGGCTGCAGTGAGCCAGGATTTGTATCACTGCACTCTAGCCTGGGCGACAGAGTGAGACCCTGATGGGAAAAAAAGAAAAAGCAGAAATCTTAAAGGCATTCCTGGAACTGGGTTTAATCAGAAGTCAATACGGGCCGGGCTCAGTGGCTCAGCCTCTTATCCCAGCACTTTAGGAGACCGAGGCGAGTGGATTGCCTGAGCCTGCAAGTTCAAGACCAGCCTGGGCAACTGGGTGAGACCTCGTCTCTATAATAAAATAAAGTAAATTAGCTGGGCTGTGGTGCGTGCCTGTAGTTCCGGATACTTGGAAGGCTGAGGCAGAAGGATCACCAGAGCTCAGCAGGTCAATGTGGGGGTGGCTGTGAGTGTGCCACTACACTCCAGCCTGGGTGATGGAGTGCGACTCCAACTCAAAAAACAACAACAAAAAAAGAAGTCGATATGGCAGACTAGCATCAAAGATGGAGTTTCTTTAGCCTTTATACCACCAATATGATCCAAACCATTCTGTGCCTCAATTTTTCTACCTGGAAAAGAGGCAATGATACCAAGCCCTTAGGGCTAAGTTCATTTAAGAGTAAATGAATGAAGTGGTTAGAATAGCACCTGGCCCATAGACACCATGTAAGCGTGAGTCATTATCCTTCAGTCAACAAAGAACTTTAGAATACTAAATACCTGGAACAGTTACAGAGTTACATAAGACATGGTCTTTACACCCAAGATAAGAGTCACTTGTTTTTTGGTTTTTTTTTTGAGTTGGAGTCTCACTCAGTCGCCCAGACCGGAGTGCAGTGGCAGCTCCCGGCCACTGCAGCCTCGACCTGCTGGGCCCCAGTGATCCTTCCACCTCAGCCTTCCGAGTAGCCGGAATTACAGGCATGCGCTACCACGCCCGGCTGATTTTTTGATTTATTGTAGAGATGAGGTCTCGCTGCCCAGGCGGGTCTCGAACTCGCGGGCTCGGGCAATCCACTCACCTCAGCCTCCCAAAGGCGCGGGATTACAGGCTGAGCCACTGAGCCTGGCTCGAGTCACTTCTTTATAACTTGTTTCTTTCTGCTTTTGAATACACCTTGTGCCTCCTACAGTGACATACGTTTTCTTATTTTCTTTTCAGGTTTTTATCATTGTTTGTGATAAAAACAAATGTTTTAAATTACACTCTCTATTCGTTGCATTTTCTCCTGTTGAAGGACAGAGTGGCCTTTCATTTTGTATAGACCTGCTGCCTTCAATTACCCATAAGCACCTGCTTCCTAGGCTTTGGCCAGGGCAACTCTCCACTAATGTCCTGTGGTCTTTCTTCCCATTCCCGAATCTTTTTTCTTCTCGTCTGTCCCAGAGCATGTGAGAATACCTTAGTCATCACTTAAATTATTTTCCTGGTTATTCAGTCCCTGGAAGTATCTAAGTGTAGTCAGGGTTTTCTTTTAGTTGAGAAAAGATTCACCTAACACAACCTTATGCATGCTCACGCCTGTCATCCCAGTCCTTGGGGAGGCTGAGGTGGGAGGACAGCTTGAGCCCAGGAGTTGGAGACCAGCCTGGGCAACATAGTACAACTCGTCTCTCCAAAAAAAAAAAAAAATAGCCGGGCTCGGTGGCTCAGTCTATAATCCCGCGCCTTTGGGAGGCTGAGGTGAGTGAATTGCCTGAGCCCGCGGGTTCGAGACCCGCCTGGGCAGCGAGACCTCATCTCTACAATAAATCAAAAAATCAGCCAGGCGTGGTGGTGCATGCCTGTAATTCCGGCTACTCGGAAGGCTGAGGCGGAAGGATCGCCGGAGCCCAGCAGGCGAGGCTGCGGTGGCGGGGAGCGGCCACTGCACTCCAGTCTGGGAGACTGAGTGAGACTCCAACTCAAAAAAAAAAAAAAAAAAATTGCCAAGCATGGTGGCGCACACCTGTAGTCCCAGCTACTTGAGCGACTGAGGCAGAAGGATCACCAAAGCCCAGGAGATGGAGGGTTCAGTGAGCCGTGATTGTGCCTGAGTGACAGAAGGAGACCCCAAGTCAAAAAATAAAAATTAAAACATTAAGCTAAAAAAATAGCATACAACTCAATGGCATTTAGTACATACACATTTTTGTATAACAACTTCAATCTACTTCCAAAACTGTTTTATATCCTTCAAAGAAAACCCCACATCTGGGCTGGGCTCGGTGGCTCAGCCTGTCATCCCAGCATTTTGGGAGGCCGAGGTGAGTGGATTGCCTGAGCCCGCGGGTTCGAGACCCGCTTGGGCAACTTGGCGAGACCTCATCTCTACAGTAAATCAAAAAATTAGCCGGGCGTGGCAGCGCGCGCCTGTAGTTCCAGCTACATGGAAGGCTGAGGCGGAAGGATCGCCGGAGCCCAGCAGGTCGAGGCTGCGGTGGCCGGGAGCGGTCACTGCACTCCAGTCTGGGTGACAGAGTGAGACTCCAACTCAAAAAAAAAAAAAAAGAAAAAGAAAACCCTCACATCCGTTAAGTAATCACTCCCCAGTCTCTCCTCCCTTATCCCCTGGGCATCCACCAATCTGCTTTCTGCCTCTGTGGATTTATGTACTCTGGGTATATTGTCACATAAATGAAAAAATTTCATATCCATGGAATCACACACCATGTGATCCTTTGGCTCTGCCTTAATCAAGCTTTTCGGATAAATAATTGCACAGCCTAGCCAGGACAATTGTTTCAGTAGAGAGGATTTTGATTTTACTGGATTTTAAGCTGTGGTGTACTTCCTTTAAGGAACCTGTGGACGGATCTCTAAAGTAGCCAGTAAGCGTGGGAGGCAAGGCCAGCGGAATAAATTAACCAAAGTGCTGGAGTGTTTATTCTAAGTGGGGCAGTGGTGTTTTCTTCCAGTTGTACTGAGATGGTTGACTCTTCCTTTTTTCCTCTGGGAACACAGTGAAAAGACCCTTGTTGGTATTTTTAGCCAATGTGTGGAGGGGTAAGGGAAGGGGAAATGGAGAGAGGAACTTGGGGAAGAGAAAACCAGGCTCAGGTGTGCGCTAAAGACTTAGTTGCTTGTGGCTCCAGAACATTGGGAGGGTGAGGCGGGAGGACTGCTTGAGCCCAGGAGTTGGAGACCAGTCTGGCTGGGCAACATAGTGAGACCTCGTCTCTACAAAAAAATCAAAACATGCCAGGAGCGGTGGCTCAGGCCGGTAATCACAGCCCTCTGGGAGGCTGAGGCAAGAGGATTGCCTATACCAGGGGTTCAAGACCAGCCTGGGCAATTTGGTGAGACCTCATCGCTACGATAAATCAAAAAATTAGCTGGGCGTGGTGGCTCGCGCCTGTAGTTCCAGCTTCTTGAAAGACTGAGGCGGAAGGATCGCCTTAGCCCAGGAAGTACAGGGGCTGCAGTGGCCGTGAGCATGCCGCTGCATAGCAACTTGGGCGACAGAGTGAGACGCCAACTCAAAAAAATCAAAACATTAGCCCGACGGTTGACTTGAGGCTATAGTCCCAGCTACTCAGGAGGGTGAGGCAGAAGGATGTCCTGAGCCTAGGAGGTTGAGGCTGTGGCGAGTCTGGTTTGTGCCATTGCACTCCAGCCTGAGTGACAGAGTGAGAATCTTGCCTCAAAAAAAAAAAAAAATATATATATATATATATATTTCTTTCTTTTTAAACATATTTTTTATTTTAAAATTGTGGGGTACGGTTAAGGGTTAGGTATGCAAATATGCATTGTTCGCAGCCTCGACCTGCTGGGCTCCGGCGATCCTTCCGCCTCAGCCTTCCAAGTAGCAGGAACTACAGGCACATGCTACCACGTCCGGCTGATTTTTTTTTTTTTACTTTATTGTAGAGATGAGGTCTCGCCAAGTTGCCCAGGCGGGTCTCGAACCCACGGGCTCAGGCAATCCACTCACCTCCGCCTCCCAAAGCGCTGGGATTACAGGCTGAGCCACCGAGCCTGGTTCAATCTTTTTCTTATAGTATTACGATAGATGTTCAAGTTCCACTATATGAGTGAGAACATGTGATACTCAGATCTTTGTTTAAAAAAAAAAAAAAAAAATATATATATATATATATATATATATATATTACAATATACCCTCAAAGAGGAAGACAAAACCCTGTGAAGAATTTTGTATTATTTGGTACACCTCTAATTTTTCCTGGCATTTCAGTTAGTTAAAAAGTATTCTCAGCTGGGCTCGGTGGCTCAGCCTGTAATCCTGCGCCTTTGGGAGGCTGAGGTGAGTGGATTGCCTGAGCCCATGGGTTCGAGACCCGCCTGGGCGGCGAGACCACATCTCTACAATAAATCAAAAAATCAGCCGGGCGTGGTAGCGCATGCCTGTAATTCCAGCTACTCGGAAGGCTGAGGTGGAAGGATCGCCGGAGCCCAGCAGGTGGAGGCTGCGGTGGCCCGGAGCGGCCACTGCACTCCAGTCTGGGTGACAGAGTGAGACTCCGACTCAAAAAAAAAAAAAAAAAATTCTCCCTAACACATCATATATGTAATCATAGAATTTTAGAGCTGGGAGACACCTTCGAGATCGTCTAGGGCAATATTTATCAAAGTTTGGCTCCAGACTGATCTCCTACTATGGAATTATTGGTGTGTTTGTCAAAAAGGCAGAGTCCTGGGCTGCACCATACAGATTGACGGAATCAAAATCTGTATGGATTAAACGTTGGAATCTGCAATTTTATACACTCATTCACTCACACCAAAATGTGAGAACTGTAAATCTACTCACTCATATTTCACTACTAATCAGAAAACTTTGAGCCGTGGGTGCAGGTAACTTGTTGATAGTCACAATTTATATTTTTGTGATATCTTGTCTGCTAAATGTATCAATTTTGCAAGGTAATATTTAGTAAAAACAGTGTGGCGGGGCGCAGTGGCTTATACTTGTAATCCCAGCACTTTGGGAGGCCGAGATGGAAGAATTGTTTGAGGAGTTTAAGATCAGCCTGGGCAACCTAGTGAGACCTTATCTCTATAAAAAAATAAAAATAAAAACAGTCCTTTAGAGAGTAAACTCCATGTACCAGGCAACCTGCTGAGAATCTTGTTTACATTATCTTTAGCTACCTTATAAGATAATTGTTTCACTTCTGTGGGTCTCAATGTTCATGCCTGGAAATTGTAATAATAATAATAGTTTCTACCTCTTTGAGTTAAATGAAATAATATATGCAAATTACTTACCACAGAACCTGGCATAAACCTGGCATAAAGTCAGTGCACAATAAAGGTTAGCTATTATCACAATTACTGTATTTGTCCACATTTTACACACAGAGAAACTGAAGCACATGACATTAGGTAACACATTCAAGAAAATGTGGAGGAGGATGGACAGGAAATGGTGGAGACAGATTTAAATTTCTCTGTGTTGATCACAAAAGCTAACTTTTTCTAGTACTCCATGCTATTTCTTTTTTTTTTTTTTTTTTTTTTGAGTTGGAGTCTCACTCTGTCACCCAGACTGGAGTGCAGTGGCCGCCCCCGGGCCCACCGCAGCCTCGATCTGCTGGGCCCCGGCGACCCTTTCCCGCCTCACCCTTTCCCAAGTAGCTGGAATTACAGGCACGCGCTACCACACCCGGCTGATTTTTTGGTTTATTGTAGAGATGTGGTCTTGCTGCCCAGGAAGGTCTCGAACCCGCGGGATCAGGCAGTCCACTCACCTCGGCCTCCCAAGGTGTGGGATTACAGGCTGAGCCACCGAGCGCGGCTCATGCTATTTCTTGTGTGTGGATGATCTGCGAAGCTTTCTGAGTTCATCTTCCCATCAGAAATAATTCTATTTGACCCTGTGTCTAGTCCTAGTTTTCTAGTCTTTTTTTTTTTTTTTTTTTTTGAGTTGGAGTCTCACTCTGTCGCCCAGACTGGAGTGCAGTGGCCGCTCCCGGCCACCGCAGCCTCAACCTGCTGGGCTCCGGCGATCCCTCCGCCTCAGCCTTCCAAGTTGCCGGAACTACAGGCGCACGCTACCATGCCTGGCTAATTTTTTTATTTTATTGTAGAGATGAGGTATCGCCTGCCCAGGTGGGTCTCGAACCCGCGGGCTCAGGCAGTCCACTCACCTCAGCCTCCCAAAGGCGTGGGATTACAGGCTGAGCCACCGAGCCTGGCTTAGTCTTTTGATAAATAATAGTTTACTGATGTTTCTTTTCTTTTTTGAGTAGGAGTCTCACTCTGTCACCCAGGCTGGAGGGCAGTGGCACGCTCACGGCCACCGCTGCCTCGACCTGCTGGGCTCCGGCGATCCTTCCGCCTCAGCCTTCCAAGTAGCTGGAACTAGAAGCGCGCGCTACCACGCCCGGCTGATTTTTTTATTTATTGTGGAAATGGGGTCTCACCAAGTTACCCGAACTGGTCTTGAACCTCTGGGCTCAGGTAATGCTCTCACCTCGGCCTCCCAAAGTGCTGGGATTATAGGTATGAGCCACCGCGCCTGGTCTTCCTTCCTTTTTTTTGAGTCAGAGTATCACTCTGTCACCCAGGCTAGAGTGCAGTGGCATGATCACAGCGCACCACAGCCCCCATCTCCTGTGCTAGATGATCCTCCCACCTCAGCCTCCTGAGTAGCTAGAATCCAGCCACACGCCACCATGCCCGGCGAATTGTTTTTTATTTTTTGTAGAGATGAGGTCTTGCTATGTTGCCTCGGCTGGTTTTGAACTCCTGGGTTCACACATCCTCCCGCTTCAGCCTCCCAACGTGCTGGGATTTCAGGCGTGAGCCACCGCAGCCGGCCGGATCTCTCATTCTTGAAGAGTCTTGGGCAGCTGCAGAAGTCGAGTGAGTAATTCCCGTATGTGTTTAAAGGCCTGTCCCTCGGCTCCTTCATGCCTCAGAGAAAGTCTGTGATATGGCAGGCAGTAAACTGAGAAAAACAAAAATCGGGGAATGCAGAAGTTGAAACACTCCCAAAATCACACTTTCACCCACACAGACCTGTTTTTGAGCTCTTTTCAAAAACAACAAAGTATCATATTGAGCAATCTATCGGGTGGCCAAAAATAGTCCCCTGGGAAGTCACTGCCTGAGCTTGTCTTACTCAGGACTACGCAGGAATGTGTGTCTTACAGGGGAAGCCCCGTTTGACCTCACACGCTGGCCGTCATGAAACCTCACCTTGTGCTTCTCATGATGAAGATAAAATGGTGAAGTCCAGATGTACAAAACTTAACTCAGCCACCAGCGGCACAATTTCCAAGTCGTGTCGTTTCTGTTAAAAATAAACGAACCAGATTTGGTGTGGTTTTTCTATAGAAATTGGTAAGGGGAGAGGGTGGTTAGTAAGGAAAAGCGCAAACAACTGAACGAAACTCCACCATATTGTTTTTTAATCTCACTAACTCCAGATCCCCAGGAATTAAAATGCTTTTGTAATTATAAGAGATACAGTTTTCCTTCTGTTAGGAAAAAAAAGGGTGAACAGGGAATACAGCTTTCTAAGAAATAAACGTTTTTTGTTGCTGTTGCCGTGTTTTTAAGTTGGAGTCTCACTCTGTCGCCCAGGCTGGAGGGCAGTGGCACGCTCACGGTCACCCCAGCGTCAACCTGCTGGACTCTGGTGATCCTTTCGTCTCAGCCTTCCAAGAAGCCGGAACTACAGGTGTGAGCTACCACGCCTGGCTAATTTTTGATTTATTGTAGAGACGAGGGCTTGCCAAGTTGCCCGGGCTGGTCTCGAACTCACAGGCTCAGGCAATCCCCTCGCCTTGGCCTCCCAAAGTGCTGGGATTACAGGTTGAGCCACCGAACCCAGACAAAAGTATTTTTTTATACTGACTCAACAATACCTCATTAACTTAAGTACTTTTTTTGAGTCAGAAATTTTTTTTTTTTGAGTCAGGGTCTCACTCTGTCACCTAGACTGGAGTGTAGTGGCATGATCACGGCTCACAGCAGCCTCGAACTCCTGAGCTCAAGTGGTCCTTCCACATCAGCCTCCTGAGTGGCTGGGGTTTCAGGTGAACTCCACCTCACCAGGCTATTTTGTTTGTTTGTTTTTTTGAGTTGGAGTCTCACTCGGTCGCCCAGACTGGAGTGCAGTGGCCGCTTCCGGCCACCGCAGCCTCGACCCGCTGGGCTCCGGAGATCCTTCCGCCTCAGCCTCCCGAGTAGCCGAAATTACAGGCATGCGCTACCATGCCCGACTGATTTTTTTGGTTTATTGTAGAGATGAGGTCTCGCTGCCCAGGCGGGTCTCGAACCCGTGGGCTCAGGCAATCCACTCACCTCAGCCTCCCAAAGGTGCGGGATTACAGGCTGAGCCACCGAGTCCGGCTGGCTGGCTAATTTTTTTATTTTTTTGTTTTCGTTTTTATAGAGATGAGATCTCACAATGTTATCCAGTCTGGTCTCGAACTCCTAGGCTCAAATGATTCTCCTGCCTTGGCCTTCCAAAGTGCTAGCATTACAGACGTGAGCCATGTTCCTGGCCTACCTAAATAATTTTATAGCCATATACAAGTTAGCTATCTCTGAATTTTGTTAGAAAGTTTTCCTGAAGAAGCTTATATAAAATATGGATAACATCTTGGCCGAGTGCAATGGCTCATGCCTATATAATCCCAACACTTTGGGAGGTTGAGGTGAGAGGATTGCCTGAGCCCATGGGCTCAAGACCAGCATGGGCAACTCAGCGAGATCTCATTTCTTTCTTTTTTTTTTGAGTTGGAGTCTCACTCTGTCACCCAGACTGGAGTGCAGTGGCCGCTCCCGGCCACCACAGCCTCGACCTGCGGGGCTTCGGCGATCCTTCCACCACAGCCTTCCGAGTAGCTGGAACTACAGGCGCGCGCTACCACACCCAGCTAATTTTTGATTTATTGTAGAGATGAGGTCTCGCCAAGTTGCCCAGGCGGGTCTCAAACCCACGGGCTCAGGCAATTCACTCACCTCAATCTCCCAAAGCTCTGGGATTACAGGCTGAGCCACCGAGCCCGGTTGAGATCTCATTTCTACAAGAAATTTTAAAATTAGCCGGTCATGCTGGTTCATGCCCGTAGTTCCACCTACTCGAAATACTAAGGAGGAAGAGTCACCTGAGCCCAGCAGGTCGAGGCTGCGGTGGTCATGAGCATGCCGCTGCACTCCAGCCTGGGCAACAGAGTGAGACTCCAACACACACACACACACACACGCACACACACACACACACACACACACACGCACGCACGCACAAATATATGGCAATTTTATCTGCCATCCTAGCTTTGCTATGAGCCATCACTCAAGACAGCTAAGAGCCAATCTTCACAGCTCCAACTTTGCTTATGCTGTTTCTGTCATCCGGAGAGAGGATGAGAAATCTTACCAAGCATATTCCATGTATTCCGGATGCCATCGTTTCATGTTCACACACAGCAGCTAAGAAAACCCTCAGAATGACTTCGTGAGGAAAGAATTCTTTCCCAGTGTCATGCATTTCCCAAATGAAAGGGCCAAACCAGGGCCCTAGTCTCTCTGTCTTCAAAGTCCACACTGGTTTTATTACCCTATACTCTGTTCCAGAAATTCTCTGCCCTAGCCTTTTATTTATTCAAATGTTATCCATTCATTAAGGCCTTAATCCAGCACTGCCCATCTACCGTTAAGCTTTTGGCTTTTTTGATTATTTTGATTATTATGCTTTTATCTGCCATGATTCTCTTCTTTTTCTGAACTCATGACACCAAGTCAATGACTCATGTCCTGGTATAGTCGTCCCTTGGTACTCATTAAGGATTGGTTCCAGGGACCCCTCAGATGACAAAATCTATGGATGCTCAAGGTTTTATATAAAATGGTGCTGTGTTTGCGTAAAACCTACACAATCCTCCCATATGCTTTAAATAATTTCTACATGACTTATAATACCTGATACAATATACATAGTGTGCAAATAGTTGTTATACTTCATTGTTTGTCATTTGTATTATTTATTATTGTTGGATCATTATTATTATTATTATTTGCTTTTCGAATGTTTTCGACCTGAGATTGCAGAAGCCATGGACGTGGAAGGCTGACTGTACTAGGTGTACAAGAAAGAAGGAGACCACTCTTTGGAAAGTTTTAGCAAGGACTCATTGCTTTCCTTCTTTTATTTTTTTTAGGATTCATGCTTTCTATAGAGAATTCGAGAATAATTGTTTCTCACATTTTTATCCATTAGAGTAAAATGATAAAAGCTGAGCATCTGAGCTCAAGCCACTCAGGCTGAAATTTACTTAGAATCTATGTTTTTCTTCTCTTGAGTTAGAGTCTCACTCTGTCGCCCAGTGGCACATTCACGGCCACTACCGCCTTGACCTGCTGGGTTTAGATAATCCTTCAGGATCAGCCTTCCAAGTAGCTGGAACTATAGGCATGTCTACGATGCCTGGCTTATTTTTTAATTCTTGTAGAGACGAGGTCTCACCAAATTGCCCAGGCTGGTCTCGAAACCCTGAGCTCAGGCAATCCTCTCGCCTTGGTCTCCCATAAATGCTGGGATTACGGGCTTGAGCCTAGCCACCCAGCCTAGAATCTGTTTTATCTTTAATATTTACATGATGCTATATTAGCCACCACAGTGGTGGACCTGCCAAATGTGGCTTTACTCTGCATACAGAGGAGAATAAGAGAGGTTTAAATCTTTTGATGTGGTGGCATGATAGCCGGGCTCGGTGGCTCAGCCTGTAATCCCGCGCCTCTGGGAGGCTGAGGTGAGTGGATTGCCTGAGCCCGCGGGTTCAACACCCGCCTGGGCAACTTGGCAAGACCTCATCTCTACAATAAATCAAAAATCAGCCGGGCGCGGTAGCGCGTGCCTGTAGTTCCAGCTACTTGGAAGGCTGAGGTGGAAGGATCGCCGGAGCCCAGTGGGTTGAGGCTGTGGTGGCCAGGAGCAGCCGCTGCCCTCCAGCCTGGGCAACAGAGTGAGACTCCAATTCAAAAAAAAAAAAAAATCTTTCATGACCGACCCCTCTTACTTTTTATTTTATATTAAAAATATATCTATGTGTATGTATTTTAGTCAAGATCTCACTCTGTCACCTAGGCTGGAGTGCAGTAGCACAATCATGACTTAATGCAGCCTTGAACTCCTGTGCTGAAAGGATCCTCCCACCTCAGCCTCCAGAATAGCTGGGACCACAGGCGCACATTACCACTCCTGGCTAACTTTTTGGCTCTTTTGTAGAGACGGGGTCTCACTATGCTGCCCAGCCTGGTTTTGAACTCCTGATCTCAAGTGACCCTCTCACCTTAGCCTTCCAATGTGCTGGAATTACAGACATGAGCCACCACGTCCGTCCCCATTTACTTTTACATAATGGTTGAAGGTGACAATGGGGAACGAGCACACGTATAAGGAAAATTAATGTGCACGTTACATTCTACTCTAAATATTTTTTGGAATAAAAACATTTCCCCGCCGGGCTCAGTGGCTCAGCCTGTAATTACACACCTTGGGAGGCTGAAGTGAGTGGATTGCCTGAGCCCGCGGGTTCGAGACCTGTTTGGGCAACTTGGTGAGACCTCATCTCTACAATAAATCAAAAAATCAGCCAGGCGTGGTAGCACGCACCTGTAGTTCCAGCTACTTGAAAGGCTGAGGCGGAAGGATCGCTGGAGCCCAGCAGGTCGAGGCTGCGGTGGCCGGGAGTGGCCACTACACGCCAGTCTGGGCAACGGAGTGAGACTCCAACTCAAAAATAAAAACACAAACAAAAAAACATTTCCCTGTAATCTTGTAAAAAACTTTGTGCTCCAGGAAAGCATGACATGTCCACAGGTGGCTCTGGCTTCTTCCTGATCTATTGCCACACACTCAGGCTTAGGCAAAGCCAGACATGCACAATCCCATGTTGAAAAGCACAGGACCAGAGAACCACTACAATCCCTTCAGCTTTGAGATGTTATGGTAGGCCGGGCATGGTGGCTCACGCCTGTAATCCCAGCACTTTGAGAGGCCAAGGTGCGAGGATTGCCTGAGCTCATGGGTTCGAGACCAGCCTGGGCAACATGGCGAGCCCTCTTCTCAACAATAAATAAAAAAGTTAGCTGGGCGTGGTGGCACATGCCTGTAGTTCCAGCTACTTGGAAGACTGAGGCGGAAGGATCGCTGGAGCCCAGCAAGTTGAGGCTGCGGTGTCCAGGAGTGTGCCACTGCACTTCAGCCTGGGTGACAGAGTGAGACTTCAACTCAAAAAAAAAAGAAAGAAAGGAAAGAAAGAAAGAAAGAAAAAAAGAGATGCTATGATACTGTGGTTCTTTTGTTTTTTTGTTTTTTTTTTTGAGTCTGAGTCTTCCTCTGTGGCCCAGGCTAATGTGCAGTGGCATGCTCATGGTTCACTGCAGCCTCAACTTCCTGGGTTCAGGTGATCTTTCTGTTTCAGCCTCCTGAGTAGCTGGGACTACAGGTGTGTGCCACCATGCCCAGCTAATTTTTTAATTTTCTGTAGAAATGAGGCCTTTGCAATGTTGCCTACATGGGTTTTGAACTCCTGGGCTCAAGCAATCCTGCTGCCTCAACCTCCCAAAGTGCTGAGATTATAGGTGTAATCCACTGCACCTAGCCCGACATATTCCATTTTGGGGAGCATATTTGAGACGATGTTGACACACACAAAATACTCAGGGTACATTCTTGTATAATATCTCCTTCTGAGGCTGGGCACAGTGGCTCATGCCTATAATTCCAGTACTTTAGGAGGCCAAGGTGAGAGGATTGCCTGAGCCCTTGGGTTAGAGACCAGCCTGGGCAACTTGGCGAGACCTCATCTCTACAATCAATCAAAAAATTAGCCATATGTGATGGTGCGTGCCTGTAGTTCCAGCTACTTAGAAGGTTGAGGATGAAGGATCACCTGAGCCCAGCAGGTCGAGGTTGTGGTGGCCTTGAGTGTGACACTGCACTCCAGCCTGGGCAGCAAAGTGAGACTCCAACTTGTATAGTGTATAGACTGTATAAAGAAGATTCTCTCCAACATATAATATAAATGAGTTTTAGATATTCAGTATTTGAAAATGAAGATGCTGAAAAGAAAAAAATTTCTGTTTAATGTTCTACCTCTTTGGAGGCAATCCAAAAAAGTGCTTTTATGAGTAATTGATGGATATCATCTTTGAAAGCTGAAATTAATTCATTTAATTAATATTTATTGAAGGCCTATCATGAGAAAGCATAAGGGAATGTACATTACAGTTTTTCAAGCAGGTTTTTTTTTTTTGAGGCGGAGTCTCACTCTGTCGCCCAGACTGGAGTGCAATGGCTGCTCCCGGCCACTGCAGCCTCGACCTGCTGGGCTCCGGCGATCCTTCCCCCTCCGTCTTCCAGGTAGCTGGAACTACAGGCGCGCGCTACCACGCCCGGTTCATTTTTTGATTTACTGTAGAGATGAGGTCTCGCCAAGTTGCCCAGGTGAATCTCGAACCCGCGGGTTCAGGCAATTCACTCACCTTGGCTTCCCAAAGCGCGGTATTACAGTCTGAGCCACCAAACCTGGTCATCTGTCTACATTTTTTTATGTGAGAGAGAAAGTCTTTCTTGCATACAACATTTACTGAGTTCACCTGACATATACAGCCAACCCCAATTCTGAACAATACAATTATATGGGGGTAAGGAGAGATGTATCTTTCTCTGTAGCTCTGATGAAGATTTCTAAACTGATACGGTTAAATAGATTAATAGCTGATTTTATCAGCTTGACAGTATTGCATGGGTTTTATAGTAAGGCTGACAAGTTCAAATCTCAACCCCAGCTTTTCTGCTTTGTAGGTGTGAGCTCAGCTTGTAGATAATAATTTTTGTATAGAAGAATGGGATCTCTTCCCAGTCTGAGGCTGAGCAGAAAGACACTTGTCTGAAAAGCTATTGGGTTTTTTTAAACAACGTCATAGTTTCAGCAAGGGTGTGTGTGTGTGTGTGTGTGTGTGTGTGTGTGTTTGTGTGTTTAAAAGAGCTGACACTCAGAAATATGTGACAGGCTGGGCCCCGCAGTGGTGTTTACAACTAACTAATCACAACTAGTTAGGATTTCTTTGTTCCTTTTCCACTCCCACTGCTTCATTTGACTAGCCTTAAAAAAAATTTTGGCCAGGTGCAGTGGCTCATGCCTATAACCCTAGCACTTTGAGAGGTGGAGGCAAGAGAATTGCCTGAGCCCAGGGGTTCGAGACCATCCTGGGCTACTTGGCAAGACCTCTTCTCTACAATATATTAAAAAATGAGCCAGGCATGATAGTGCATGCCTGTGATTCCAGCTACTTGGAAGGTTGAGGTGGGAGGGTCACCTGAGCCAGGAGGTCGAGGCTGCAATGGCCATGAGTGTGCCACTGCATTGTAGTCTGGGCTACAGAGTGAGATTTTGACTCAAAAAAAAGTGATAAATACAAAAATCCTCAATAAAATATTAGCAAACTACATTCATCAACATATGAAAATGATTCTACACCATGACCAAGAAGATTTATACTTGGAATTCAAGGTTGGTTTAACATTTGCAAATCAATCGATGTGATACATTACATTTAAAAAACTACATGATCATGTTAATAGATGCAGAAAAAGCATTTGACAAGTTTCAACATCTATTCATTGTAAAAATTCTCATCAAAATGGATGAGAATTGCCTGAGCCCAGGAGTTTGAGACCAACCTGGGCAACTTGGCGGGACCTCATCTCTACAATAAATCAAAAAAAATTAGCTGGGCATGGTAGTCCACGCCTGTAGTTCCAGCTACTTAGAAGGCTGAGGTGGAAGGATCGCCTGAGTCCAGCAGGTTGAGGCTGCAGTGGCTGTGAGTGAGCCACTGCACTCCAGCCTGGGTGACAGAGTGAGATTCCAACTCAAAAAAAAAAAAAGGAAAATTAGCTGGGCATGTTGGCTCACACTACTTGGATGACTGGGCTCAGGCAATTCTCTCAGGTCCGCCTCCCAAAGTGCTGGGATTACAGGCATGAGCCCCTGCACCCAGTTGTCATTTAATTTTTTTCTAGGAATTGTGCAGGATAAGAAAAATAGGACAGTGAGTTAATCTACAATTTGAGAAACCGAAATTATAACCATTTGTGACTCAGATCACAGTTACAACTCTCTCAAGGCTCTAAGTGTTGTAGGGATTCCAACAACTTTTAAGTCATATTTATTTTCACACAAATAACCCAATTTTAAAAATGGGAAGAGGGACTGAGTATGGTGGCTCACACCTGTAAAAACAGCAATTTGGAAGACTGAGGTGAGAGGATGACTTGAGCCCAGGAATTCTAGACCAACCTGGGCAACATAGCGAGACTTTGTCTCTACAAAAATGAAAAAATTAGCCGAGTGTGGTGGCACAGATCTGTAGTCCCAGCTACACTTGGAAGGCTGAGGTGGAAGATCGCCTGAGCCCAAGAGGTAGAGGCTGCTGTGAGTTGTGATTGTGCCACTGCACTTCAGCCTAGGACCCAGAGGATGACTCTGACTGAAAAAAAAAAAAAAAGGGCAAAGGATCTAAATAGACATATCTCAAAAGAAGACATACAATTAGCCAACAAGTATATGAAAAGTTGCTTAACACACTAATCATCAGGGAAATGCAAATCAAAACCACAATGAGATAGCACCTCTGTGAAATAAGAATAATAATATCTATGTGGTCTCTGCCCCTGCTTCCTGGCACAGAGCTGCTAAAACCCTTATAATTTCCTGAGGGATAGGAGCCTCTGACACAGATTTCCTAAATACCTTGGCATTTCCTGGGTGATAGGCACATCTTTTGCTCTAATGAGGTGACTCTTGGAAGGATCCTGAATGCGGGCTGGTCGCCAGAAAGACCAAGTCATGAAGTGTAGAACGATCGGACCCTCTTTTCATTCTCCTGAGAGAGGAGAAGGGCTGGGAATAGAGTTAATAATCAATTTTGCCTACATGACCAAGTCTCCATAAAATCCCTGAGCGATGGAGGTTGAAGAGCTTCCAGGTTGTCGAGCACGTCTGTGCAGTGGGAGAATGGCACACCCCAACTCCATGGGACGGAAGCTTCTGTGCTTGAGATCTTTCCAGATTTTGCCCTATGCATGTTTTCGTCTGCACCCTTTATGATATCCTGTATTAATATAATAAGTGGGTACAAGTTAAGTCATGTTTCCCTGAGGGCTGTAAGCCATCTTGGCCAACTAATGGAACCCAAGGAAGGGGCTGTGGGAACCCCCAGGTTGGTTTGTCAGAAGTACAGTTCACCACAAGAGACTTGAGATTGGCATCTGAAGCAGGGAACAGTCTTGGGGAACTGAGTCCTCAGTCTGCGGGATCTGATGCTGTCTCCAGGCGGACTGTGTCAGAACTGAGTTAAACGATCGAACACCCAGTTGGTGTCCACTGGGGAATGGCTTGGTGTGTGGGGAAACCCCCCTGCCCTGCCACACACATCTGGTGTCAGAAGTGTGGTACTCAGTGGTGTGTGAATGTAGAAGGAAACATAGCGGGCTTTTCCTATTATACATGTTTGGTTTGACATGTCACATTTTAGTTTTTTTCTATCTCAGAATCTCACATCTGGTAGGATGGCTATTAGCAGAAAGATGAAACAGGTGTTGGCAGAAAGGTGGAGAAAAAGGAGCCTTTGCACATTGTTGGTGGGAATGTAAATGAATACAGCCATTATGGAAAACAATTTGAAGGTTACTCAAAATACTAAAAACAGAACTACCATATGATCCTCATAAATTTAAAAATAAAGCTACCATAGACAGCAAGCCCTCTTCTGGGTGGATACCCAGAGAAAATGAAATCAGAGGCTGGGCGTAGTGGCTCACGCCTATAATCCCAGGACTTTGTGAGGCTAAATCGGGAGGATTGTGTGAGCCTAGGAGTTGGAGACCAGCCTAGGCAACATAGCAAGACCTCGTCTATACAAAAAATTTAGAAGTTAGCCTGGTATGGTGGTATGCGCCTGTAGTCCCAGGTACTCAGGATACTGAGACAGGAGTATTGCCTGAGCCCAGGAGTTCCAGACCAGCTTGGGCAACATAGCGAGATCTTGTCTCTATAAAAAAATAGGAAAAAAAAAAAAAAGCTGGGGCAATTCCTTCGGTCCCCTCCCACTGTGGGAGCTTCCCTGTCCTCTCAATAAATCCTGCTTTCAAAAAAAAAAGCTGAGTGTGGTAATGTACACCTGTAGTCCCAGCTACTCAGAAGCTGAGGAAGAAGAATTGTCTGAGTCTAGGAGGACAAGGCTTCAGTGAGCCGTGATTGTACCAGTATACTCCAGTCTGGGTTACAGAGTGAGACTCCAACTCAGAAAAGGAAAATAAAATGAAATCAGTACCTGAAGAGATATCTGCACACCCATGTTCACTGCAGCATTATTCACAATAGACAAGATATGGAAACAACCGTCTCCACTATGAATAAAGAAAATATGGTGTATATACATATATGTGTGTGTGTATATTCGTATATATGCATATACTTATTTATATAACCAAATATTACTCAGCCTTAAAAAACGAGATCCTTGGCCCGGGCATGGTGGTTCACACTTATAATCCACAGTGGAATGTGCCACAGCACTCCAGCCTGGGCGACAGTGAGACTCCAACTCAAAAAAAAAAAAAAAAAGTCCGGGCATGTCTATAGTCGAGTACTTTCTCAGAAATAATAATTTAGACAGATAAGTAAAATAGAGAGTGTATTTTAACTGATGCGTGTGAAAGAACAATAAATTAGGGGTGAAGACAAGGAAGTGTTAGGATGGTGAAATTTCATTGAAATTTTATCTATTACATTTTATTTTGAGTTGAAGTCTCACTCTGTCACCCAGGCTGGAGTGCAGTGGCATGATCACGGCTCACCACAGCCTTGTCTTCCTGGGCTCAGGCGATCCTTCCGCCTCAGCCTCCCAAGTAGCTGGGACGACAGGCATGGACTACCATGCCCACCTAAATATCTTGATTTTTTGTAGAGACCAGGTCTTGCTATTTTTCCCAGGCTGGTCTCATACTCTGGAGCTCAAGCAATCCTCCTGCCTTGGCCTCCCAAAGTGCTGGGTTCACAGGCCATCACACCCAGCTTATTGTACATACGGTGACTTAGGGAAAGCCTCAGTCACTGGGGAGTACTTGAGTAAAGACAAAATAAATGAGGGCCTAAACCGTAAAGACACACAAAGAAATGCACTCCAGCAAAGGCCCAGCAAGAACAAAGAGTAATACTCAGTGAGCTATCACAGAAACAAAGAGCAGAGTACCATATGCTCTCACTCATAAACAGGCCTTGAACAACAATCATAATACGATAAGAAAGGAGCCGGGCTCGGTGGCTCAGCCTGTAATCCCGCGCCTTTGGGAGGCTGAGGTGAGTGGATTGCCTGAGCCCGCGGGTTCGAGACCCACCTGGGCAGCGAGACCTCATCTCTACAATAAATAAAAAAAAAATCAGCTGGGTGTGGTAGCACATGCCTGTAATTCCGGCTACTCGGACGGCTGAGGCGGAAGGATCGCCGGAGCCCAGCAGGTCGAGGCTGCGGTGGCCGGGAGCGGCCACTGCACTCCACTCTGGGTGACAGAGTGAGACTCCAACTCAGAAAAAAAAAAAAATACTATAAGAAAGGGATTGGCAGTAGTTTGAAACTGCCAGGGGAGAGAGATGGGATTGGCAGTTGAGGGAAACTGCTTGGGGAGGGAGGGGCACACCTCATCAACAAGGGCGCCCGCACGATCAACATTTGTGTACCTAACCCTGAACTGTACCCTGTATCTTTTTTAAAAAAAAAGCCCGGCTCGGTGACTCAGCCTGTAATCCCGCGCCTTCGGGAGGCTGAGGTGAGTGGATTGCCTGAGCCTGCGGGTTTGAGACCCGCCTGGGCAACTTGGCGAGACCTCATCTCCACAATAAATCAAAAATGAGCCGGGCGTGGCAGCGCGCACCTGTAGTTCCAGCTACTCGGAAGGCCGAGGCGGAAGGATCGCCGGAGCCCGCGGGTCGAGGCTGCGGGGGCCGGGAGCGGCCACTGCCCTCCAGTCTGGGCGACAGAGTGAGACTCCGACTCAAAAATAAATAAATAAATAAAATTAAATAAAAAATAAAAAAAATTTTTAAAAGAGGGGCTTGTGAGCCGTCGTAAGACGATGGCTTACTCTGAAGGAATGGGAAGCGTGGAGGTTTTTGACAGGGGACTCACACGGTCTAAAATATTCCAGCAGGATGACCCGGGCTGCCGCGTGGAAAACAGGCGGGAACGAAAAAGCGGGGCGGCAATAATCCAGGCTGCTCGGATCTGGCGGTGGTGAGACGTCGTGGGTTCTTGGAGACGGTTTGAAAGCAAAGTTCGTGGGCTTTGCTAGTGGGTTGCGCGTGCATCTCAAAAGAAATCGAGGAACCGAGAGAGACGCCCACCCAGGGTTTTGCCCCGAGCCACGGGAAGAACGATATTGCCGTCTACCGTGAGGGCGATGACGGTCCGAGGAGCAGGTGGCGTGGGGGACAGGGAGCAGGGCTCCGTCGGCCACACGCGTGGAACGCTCAGGCACCCGAATGGAGAGGTGAGAGGGACGCTGGACACGTTAGTCTTGAGCTCAAGGGAGCGGTCCGAGCTCGCACTTCGATCTGGGAATCATTGAGGCACCAAGGGAATCAAAGCCTGGAAGCTGGAAAAGAGCAGGGACCCCACCAGCTTTGCTCGCCGTTGCATCTCCGGCCCTGGGGACAGTTTCTACCACATAGTAGGGGCTAAGTGTCTGCTGAATGGATGCATAGAATGCGTATAGACTGTGTTAGGAGGGAGAAATAAAGATTTTTAATAGACCAAGCTGTATGAGGGCGCACACTGAAAGTGTCTTATTTGAAAAGTCTAGCCTATTTCAAATAAGTCTAGACTTATTTGAAAAGTCTAGCCTAGTCTGCTAAGTTCAAAGCAGTTTTATTTTACTTTATTTCTGAATTGGAATCTCACTCTGTTACCCAGGTTGGAGTGCAGTGGCACAATCATGCAGCTTTGACTTCCTAGGCTCAGGCAATTTTTCCACCTCAGCCTCCCAAGTAGCTTGGAACTACAGGCACACGCCACCACCCTGCCCAATTTTTTTTTTTTTTTGTAGAGACAGGGCTTTGCTATATTGCCTGGGCTGGCCTCGAACTCCTGGACTCAAACGATCCTCCCACTTCGGCCTCCCAAAGTGCTGGGGATCACAGGTGTGAGTCACCGTGCCTGGCCTCAAAGCAGCCATTTAGATGCTGATTCTAAATAAGCATTTTTTCTGGTGAAATAAGCATCTTTGTGTTATTATTATTTTTTTGGTGGAGAGTGCTGCTGTTCCTGACACCAAATTAAATACTTAAAAAAAAAAAAAATAGTCCGGGCTCAGTGGCTCAGTCTGTAATCCCAGCACTTTGGGAGGCTGAGGCGAGTGGATTGACTGAGCCCACGGGTTCGAGACCAGTTCAGGCAACTTGGCAAGATCTCGTCTCTAAAATATATCAAAAAAGTAACCAGGCGTGATGGCATGCACTTGTTGTTCCAGCTACTTTTGGAAGGCTGAGGTAGGAGGTGGAAGGATCACTGGAACCCAGCAGGCTGACACCAGGGTAGCCTTGAGCATGCCGCTGCGCTCCAGCCTGGGTGACGGAGTGAGACTCCAACTCAAAAAATAAGTAGATAAATAAATAATAAAGAAAGATGACTCATGAAAAACATTTCCATTTGGTGTAAACACCTAGTCTGCTTGCAATTCTTGCAATGCAATCAGAAGGGGGGAAAATGAGTGATTTGAGATGTACAATTTCTGTGTCCTAAATCCTGGGATCACTTACCTAGCCACAAAACAAGGGCTGTGCCTGTCTCTCTTTTCTTTTTTGTTTAAATTTGGAGTCTCACTCTGTCACCCAGGCTGGGGGGCAGTGGCACCCAGCCACTGCAGCCTCGACCTGCTGGGCTCTGGCAATCCTTCCGCCTCAGCCTTCCAAGTAGCTGAAACTACAGGCGTGCACTTCCATGCCCGGCTAATTTTTGATTTATTGTGCAGACGAGGTCTCAGCCAAGTTGCCCGGGTAGATCTCAAACCCGTGGGCTCAGGCAATTCTCTCGCCTCGGCCTCCCAAAGTGCTAGGATTACAGGCCGGCCTGTCTCTCTTGCGGCCCAGAGATACTGTATTAAATGTATTAATGTGTATTAAATGAGTGAATAGAGGCTTTCAGCTCAAAGAACATAAGGTGATATTTAAAGCTATTTAAGTCACTGTTACTGTTATCATGATGCTTTTAAAGTTAAAGTTGCTATGTGCTATCATGAATACAGTTTAGGCTGTATCGACTGCTACTGCCTTCTGATCTCTGCTACCCATGGAGCATGGACTGGATTTTTAGGGCTGCAGTCCTCCAGGAACCTCCACCACGAAACAGAGCTGCCCTCAATCATTTAACCCATGTGACTCTGCCTATGACAGTTCCACCCATCTTCGGTGGACCCAAATCAGGAGCCAGGCCGTTGGGGTACCTGGTGGGGGTGATGCTGGCGGGGGAGGAGCCCCAAAGGACAAGTTCAAATTTGAATGTGAGGGACCAGTGCACTGTCAGACGGAGGCAGTGAAACTGGTGAGGCAAGATTCCCTCAGCCTGAGACTCTCAGGGAGCCAAGAAAGACACTCTGGAAACCACCATGGACAGGTAAAGAGGCAGCCTCCTCGCGGGCGACTGTATTGACTTTCTTCTCAGAGCAGATCTGAGACATGGGCTTGGTAGCTATCTCCTTGCCTTACTATCTCATCACCAGGTCAATATGTACATTTATTTTTCTGGATCTGCCTGACCTTCTTCTGTTCAGATCTTTCATGCTGTCAGCCTAATTCTTTCTACTCCATACTTTTTGAGATTTCTCTCTTCCTCATGTTGCAAAAAAACTATTATGCAAGATGTAGTGACTCGTTCTGACATTTGTACCACACATAGAACAAGTTTATGGTAATGATATTAACACAGCAAATCTTTAGAGACTCAAATTGTGAAAAGGTAATTGCCAATACTATACTAAAAACAGTAGTGATAATTTCCATAATAATTTTGTAAATAGTCAATAATAAAAGCCTTTTAAGACAAACTTTCCTAGGGGTACTTTACTAAAATAGTTGAGCTATAGTTTTTTTTTTTTATGTAGTGCTTTTAAAAATGATGGGGGTAGGTGAGAAAAAAAAGATGGCAAACATTCAGAATCAATTGCTTGAAAGCCACTATGATTGGGTCTATTATAAGGAGAAAACTTCATTCAAGCAAGTTATTTAGTGTTACAGACCCTATTGTTAATCGGTTAATGGCAATTTTACTACTTAACCATCTTTGCATGTGTTCAGACATGGCTTAATTTACTTCTTAAATGTGGATTTAGCAAGATTCTCTCAATGTTTTCATATGCAGTTTGCAATGTAACGATCATCAAATTTATTCTATTTGTACGTTTATGTTTACTACAAATGGGTGAAAATCATACCTAATGCATATACTTTACCTCAATGTAATTCTTTTACAAAGAACTTACTGCTGCGAGTAAAGATTTTTAATGGTAGGCTAAATGTCCTGCAGAAAATTTTCTTGAGGGCAAGCAATGTCAAATGTCTCCTCAGTTTACAGTGAGATTTTGAAAACTAACCTGTGTAAGACCTGGTGAAGGGCCCGGTGGAAGTACTTGTGCGTGATAAAACGCGAAGCAAAGGTAAAAAATCGGCGGTCGAAATTCAGAGAAATTCAAATAAAAAGGAGAAAAGCTGAAACTCAAGAGGAGAAGAGGGAAATATGTAACTATCATTAAGGTAGATGGTAGCTGCAGAGCTCATTCGTGACGGCAAGAAGACAACTTTGTCAGGATTATTTTTAACCCGTTGGTCGCGGGTTTGCTCGGCTGGGGTTGCAGCCGGGGTTCTTTCTGCCTCAGAAGGCACAGCTGTCCGGAGTAGCTGTCAACCTGCCAGCCTGAGATGCAGCCTTGGCAAAGGCCTTCCTGCCCAGAAGAGAACCTGTGAGAAGAACAACATGCTGTCCACAGGTTCCCAGGAAGGAAAGGGACGGGCTAGGACAGTTAATGAACAGGTGGGAATACTGGCAGTCCTTCCATTCTGTCTGGTGAAGGGTGACAGAAACAAGGCAGACCTCTTGGGTTTGTGTGTTTGTTTGTTTTAGTAGAAGTCTCATTCTGTCGCCCAGGCTAGAGTGCAGTGGCACGCTCACGGCCACAGAAGCCTCGACTTGCTGGGCTCAGGTGATCCTTCTGCCGCGTCCTTCCAAATAGCTGAAACCACAGGCGCGCACCACCACGCCCAGCTAATTTTTAAAAGAACTTATTGTGGAGACGAGGTCTTACCGTGTTGCCCAGGCTGGTCTCGAACCCATGGGCTCAGGCAATCCTCTCGCCTCAGCCTCCCAAAGTGCTGGCTACCTCTTGGGTTTTTATGGGGTAGGACACAGAGGTCCATCTAAATTGTTTTACCTGTGTCACATTCTTTTTTTCTACATTCCCAGGACACTTTTCTTTCCCCATGATAACAGCTTCACACACACACACACACACACACACACACACACACACACACACACATACACACACACACACACGTTCACCCATGTGCATGAAAAAAAGATGTAATATCCCCCCACTTTCTTGTCTACACAGCCCGGGAGAGGTTAAATATAAGATGTATTTATTGATAAGAGATGATGCTTAATCTGTTTAAAACCGACTAGAACCCCAAGAGAGAATTGTTTTCTATATTCAGCACCTATGATGTATACTTATATATGCTAAGGGTTATTATAAGCTGATCATGTGATAATAGTAATAGGAATGGTGGGGAGGTCCTATGGTAATTGCCATAATAAAAACCTTATCATTTTAAAATAAAGCAAGTTTTTTTTTTTTTTGAGTTGGAGTCTCACTCTGTCACCCAGACTGGAGTGCAGTGGCCGCTCCCGGCTACCATAGCCTCGACCTGCTGGGCTCCGGTGATCCTTCCACTCAGGCTTCCAAATAGCTGGAGCTACAGGCGCGCGCTACCACGCCCAGCTAATTTTTTGGTTTATTGTAGAGATGAACTGCCAAGTTGCCCGGGCAGTTTTCGAACCCACGGGCTCAGGCAATCCACTCACCTCAGCCTCCCAAAGCGCTGGGATTACAGGCTGAGCCACCGAGCCCGGCTAATAAAGCAAATTCTTATTGGATCTTTGTTAGTATCCATTTTATATTCCTGCCAAAGATGTATTTTTAATTTTAAATCATACAGCTGACTAATTTTTGTTTATTTATTTATCTATTTATTCATTCAGTCCTCATATTAAAGATGTGGGGTGCAATTCAGGGTTAAGTATACAAATGTTCACTTTGCGGGTACCCTTGTTGATGAGGTGTGTCCCCCCCCGGCAGTTTCCCTCAACTGCCAATCCCACCCCTGATTAATTTTTATATTGCATATACATTTAATATAATATATATACTGGTAATACATCTAGTAATGTGCCTCAAGGTTTAAAGTGCTTTCTAATAAGCTTCATGTGTATTAGAGGAGACGTTTAAATTGTATTAGCCATAAAGAGCTGTTGCTCTAGATAATCTACTTAACATTTTAGTGGTTAAATTTTTTTTTTTTTTTTTTTGAGTTGGAGTCTCACTCAGTCGCCCAGACTGGAGTGCAGTGGCCACTTCCGGCCACCGCAGCCTCGACCTGCTGGGCTCCGGCGATCCTTCCGCCTCAGCCTTCTGAGTAACCGGAATTACAGGCACGCGCTACCACGCCCAGCTGATTTTTTGATTTATTGTAGAGATGAGGTCTCGCTGCCCAGGCGGGTCTCGAACCCGCGGGCTCAGGCAATCCACTCACCTCAGCCTCCCAAAGGCGCGGGATTACAGGCTGAGCCACCGAGCCTGGCTTGGTGGTTAGCTTTTAAAGTCAGGGTCTATCACCTGGATTACATTAAAATAGCATACTTTTTTTTTTTTGAGTTGGAGTCCCACTCTGTAACCCAGGCTGGAGTGCAGTGACAAGCTCACGGCTACCACAGCCTTGACCTGCTGGGCTCAGGTGATCTTTCTGCCTCAGCCTTTCAAGTAGCTGGAATTACAGGCGCACACCACCACACCTGGCTAATTTTTCGATTTACTGTAGAGACAAGGTCTCGTCAAGTTGCCCGGACTGGTCGTGAACTCCTTAGCTCAGGCAGTCCTCTCACATCCACCTCCCAAAGTGCTAGGATTACAGGTGTAAACCACTGCGCCTGGCTAAAACAGCAATTCTTAACTTATGTCTGCACAAAGACTGGGACATGAATGTTCACAGTACTTTGATTGGCACCGACCCAAAGTGGAAACCATCCAGATGTCCATTAGCAGTGAGTGAATAAACAAAATGTGCTACATCCATGCGACAGAATACCACTTCGCAGTAAAAAAAAGGGAACAAGCTACTTGTGCAGGGGTGAATCGCAGTCATTACTCTAAATGAAAGAAGTCAGGCAGGCACTGTTTATATGAAATTCTAGAAAATGGAAAGTCACTTATAGTAACAGAAAGCACGTCAGTGGTTGCCTTGGGGGAAAGTGCAAGGATTGAGTGCCAAGGGAGAGGAAGAAACTTTGCTGGGGGTGAGGGAGCACACCCTGGAAATGTCTGTATCCTGATTGTAGTAGCAACTTGGGGTGTTTACATCTGCCAACATTTGTAGAACTGTGAATTTCAAATGACTGGCGTTTACTGTATGTAAATTAGCCTCAGTTTAAAAAAAAAAAAGTGAGAACATTTCAATTCTCTCGCCAGCGAACAGTATTCAAATTCCTGATGAGGTCATTACTTTACAAGTTTTCTGACCTTCTGCCCCAGGCCAGTAGGTGGCAGCACTAGCCCAACAAATTGGATAAATACATTTCTGGGAAAAAAACAGACACCGCGTCAGTATCTCTGATGTTTTGGTATCAACCACACTGTATAGCTTGTGTTACTGTGTTCGCAGAAGTAACGTGGACTTCTTAATTTCTTTAATGAAACTTGGGTTACCAGAGAGTATTTCCACAAATTCCATTAAATTTAGTGCTCACCATAGGCAAGACACCTCCAGGAGCTAGAAAAAAAAAAGAAGGAGCTGGGTGAGAAAAACATAGCAAAATATTTAGATTATATTGCTGAATTTAAAAAGCAGCAGGTAATGAGTAAATCCAAGTCATGTGACTATATGCCTATAAAAGACAAGAATCTCTCTCTCTCTCTCTCTTTTTTTTTTTTTTTGGTAGAGAGGAGGTCTTACCATGTTGCCCAGGCAGGTCTCAAACCCACAGGCTCAGGCAATCCTCTCGCCTCAGCCTCCCGAAGTGTTGGGATTATAGGCTTGAGCCACCGTGCCCAGCCAAGACAAGAATCTTAACAGTCACTGTCATTAGACACTATGATATTCTAGATTTTTAAATTCAATATTTTAAAATTAAAGCGTCCTGTTTTTCTGTAGTATTCAAATTTGACAATGATCAAGCATTGCTCTTTTTTTTTTTTTTTGAGTTGGAGTCTAACTCTGTCACTCAGCCTGGGGTGCAGTGGCATGCTCACGACCACCACAGCATCGATCTGCTGGGCTCAGACAATCCTTCTGCTTCAACCTTCCAAGTAGCTGGAACTATAGGCGTGTACCACCACACCCGGCTAATTTCTTGATTTATTGTAAAGACGAGATCTCACCAAGTTTCCCAGGCTGGTCTTGAACCCCTAAACTCAGGCAATCCTCTTGCCTCCACCTCCCAAAGTGCTGGGATTACAGCTGTGAGTCACCACTCCTAGAAAGTATTCCTCTTATACATTAAAAATATATATCTAAACTGGGCATCGTGGCTCAAGCCTGTTATCTCAGCACTTTGGGAGGTAGAGGCGAGAGGATTGCCTGAGACCAGGGAATTGAGATCAGTCCAGGCAACTTGATGAGACCTTGTCTCTACAATAAATCAAAAAATTAGCCAGGTATGGTGGTGTGCGCCTATAGTTCCATCCACTTGGAAGGCTGAGGCAGAAGGATCGCCTGAGCCCAGCAGCTAGAGGCTGCAGTGGCTGTGAGTGTGCCATTGCACTCTAGCCTGGGCAAAAGAGACCCCACCTCAAAAATAAAAAATAAAAAAAAAATTAAAAGTAATATGTGTGTGTGTGTGTGTGTGTGTGTGTGTGTAGTGATACTCTACCTCAAAATGCAGGAAGTCTAATGGGGAGACAAAAGTGATAGATTAGAAAGCAACACAGACCAGGTTCGGTGGCTCAGCCTGTAATCCCAGCACTTTGGGAGGCCAAGGCGAGTGAATTGCTTGAGCCCACGGGTTCAAGACCCACCTGGGCAACTTGGTGAGATCTCGTCTCTACAATAAAATCAGCTGGGCGTGGTAGCACGCACCTGCAGTTCTGGCTACTTGGAAGGCTGAGGTGGGGGGATCGCCGGAGCCCAGCAGGTCGAGGCGGCGGTGGCCGGGAGCGTGCCACTGCACTCCATTCTGGGTGAGAGTGGGACTCCAACTCAAAAAATAAAATAAAACAAAATAAAATAAAATTTAAAAAGAAAACAACGGAAACTAAAGGCAGAAGGATTGCCTGGGTGTAGCAGGTCAAGACTGCAGTGGGCCGTGACAGAGTAAGACCCCACTCAGAAAAAAAAGGAAAGCTGGGCTCGGTGGCTCAGCCTGTAATCCCGTGCTTTGGGAGGCTGAGGTGAGTGAATTGCCTGAGCCCGCGGGTTCGAGACCCGCCTGGGCAACTTGGTGAGACCTCATCTCTACAATAATCAAAAAACTAGCTGGGCGTGATATCGCGCGCCTGTAGTTCCAGCTCCTTGGAAGGCTGAGGCGGAAGGATCGCCGGAGCCCAGCAGGTTGAGGCTGCGGTGGCCGGGGGTGGCCACTGTACTCCAGTCTGGGCGACGGAGTGAGACTCCAACTAAAAAAAAAAAAGAAGAAGAAGAAAAGCAGCTCAGTACCAGGGAACCAGCTTCAGAGGGAACCAGCTTCAGAGAGTACTGTTCTCTCGGGGCCTGGAGCATAGGGGCTTGCTGTGTGGGTTTCCTGAAACCATATGGAATGAAGGGAAAAGTACCAGGAAACACAGGCAGGAACAGAAATGGAGGCCCAACTGTGAAAACTGGCCTCAACTGGACAACACAGTAAGACCCCAACTCAAAAGAAATAAAGAAAAAATTTGGATTTCTTCTGTGGGCAGAAGAGAATCCTTAGGGGAATGTCAGCATGGGAATGACATGGTACCCCTGGGTTTTTGTGCGAGCCCTCTGGTGACAGCGTGGAGAGTGTTGTTTTGGAGAGACTGGAGACAGAGAGGCCGGCTAAGAAGCCCGCACAACGGGTAAGGCGGGAAGACGGAAGAGGGACCACAGTGAACAGAGCAGGGACAAACTCGATAACTAACCGGGGCTTGAATCCATACATTTAGGTGATGAATTAAATGGGAGAACCGGGGAAGAAGAACAAAGCAAGGATGATTTCGGGCTTCCAGGCTGCTTACCCGAGGGGACCACGTCAGGAGGAGTGGCCGCTGAGGACGGGTTAAGATGGATTCCAAGCTCAGCATGTCTTGGGCAGCCAAAGAAAGTCAGAGCGTCTTCTCTGGTTTAGCCTGAGGAATTATGATGACGATGATGTTATCATCATTAGTAAGAAACTAACCACAACATTTATTTGTTTATTTTTTTGAGCTGGGATCTCTGTCACCCAGGCTGGAGTACAGTGGCACCATCACAGCTTATTGCAGCCTTGACCTCTTGGGCTCAGGTGATCCTTTCACCTCAGCCTCCGGAGTAGCTGGGACTACAGGCACATGCCACACCATACCTGGCTAATATATATATATATTTTGTGTGTGTGTGTGTGTGGAGATGAAGTCTTGCTATGTTGCCTAGGCTGGTCTCAAACTCCTGGGCTCAAACCATTTTCCTGTCTTGGCCTCCCAAAATGTTGGGATTACAGGTGTGAGTCACTGCACCCGGACTATTATGTTCTTCTTCTTATGGTTGTTGTTATTATTATTTTGAGTTATTATTATTTTGAGTTTCATTTATTCTAGGGCAAACTCAAAAATATTTTTGTTGTTGTTGTCTTAGAACATCTTAGCACATTATTAACAACAAAAAAAGACCGGGTGTGGTGGCTTATGCCTAAATCCCAGCACTATGGGAGGCCGGGGCGAAAGGATTGCCTGAGCCCGCGGGTTCGAGACCAGCCTGGGCAACTTGGCGAGACCTCATCTCTACAATAAATCAAAAAATTAGTTGGGCATGGTGGCGCATGCCTGTGGGTCCAGCTACTTGGAAGGTTGAGGTGGGATGGAAGGATCACCTGAGTCCAGCAGATGGAGGCTGCAGTGGCCATGAACATGTCACTCCATTCTAGTCTGGGCGACAGAGTGAGACTCCAACTCAAACAAAACAAAACAAAGCAAAGCAAACAAACAAAAACAACGACAACAAAAAACTGCACGTCTGCCATGATGCACTTGAAAGTAAAACAAATAAGATATAAATACAGATATGAATGTGACATGAAAAAGCCCAAATAACAAACTCCCTCCCCTAACCTAGGGGACCCTGTGTGTGACCTAGTGCCAACAGAACTCATTTGGTTAGCCCAAATGATTACACATTTTAAAAAAAAGAGCCGAAGGCAAACCCAGAGTGCCCAGGCGATGAGTTGTCTTCCTGTCCTCTCTGCCCTCTCACCCACAGCCTTCTGATGAACCGGAGGAAGTTTCTTTATCACTTCAAAAACGTCCGCTGGGCGAAGGGTCGGCGTGAGACCTACCTGTGCTATGTGGTGAAGAGGCGAGACAGTGCCACTTCCTTTTCCCTGGACTTCGGTCACCTTCGCAACAAGGTATCAGTTAAAGTTCCCGTTTCAAGCAGTTTGTTTTGATTTTTCCTTTATTTCTTTTGAGTTGGGGTCTTACTATGTTGTCCAGGCCGGAGTGCAGGGGGCAGGCTCACAGCTCACCACAACCTCCACCTCCTGGGCTCAAGTAAACCATCTGTCTCAGCCGGGCGTGGTGGCTCACTCCTGTAATCCCTTTGGGAGGCGGAAGCAAGAGGATTGCCTGAGTCCAGGGATTCAGGACAGCCTGGCCAGTTTGGTGGCAAAACCTCATCTCTATAATAAGTCAAAAAATCAGCCAGGTGTGGTGGTGTGCACCTGTGGCTCTAGTTACTTGGAAGGCTGAGGTGGAAGGATCGCCAGAGCCCTGCAGGTCAAGGCTGCGGTGGCTGTGAGCATGCCACTGCACTCCAGCCTGGAGACAGACTGAGAGTTCTCCTCAACAACGACAAAAAAGCCTTCTGCCTCAGCCCCCTGAGTATCTGGGACCACAGGCAGGTACCACCATGCCTGGCTAGTTTTTTGTGGAGATGAGGTCTTGCTATATATTCCTAGGCTCAAGTGCTCCTGCTTCAGCCTCCCAAAGTGCTGGGATTACAGGTGTGAGACAAGTACCCGGCCCAAGCAGTTTAAAGCATAACTGTGGGTGCTTTTAGAACCCTCTGTGGATGTCACTGCTTCATCCTCTTTTGCATTCATGTCTCCACCGTATTCCTCAAATCTTACTGTTTTTTAATTGCTTTTTCTAGCCAGGCGCAGTGGCTCATGCCTGTAATTTCAGAATTTTGGAAGGCCGAATTGGGAGGATGGCCTAAGCCCAGGAGTTCGAGACCAGCCTAGACAACATAGCAAAGACCTCGTCTCTACAAAAAAATTTTTTAAAAATTATCCAGGCGTGCTGGCATGTGCCTGTAGAAGCAGCTACTTGGGAGGCTGAGGTTGAAGGATCACCTGAGCCCAGGAAGTTGAGGAGGCTGAGGTTACAGGGAGTCATGATTGTGCCACTGCACTCCAGATCCTGACTCAGAAAAATAAGCAAACAAATTCCTTTCTCTGTGTCCATGCACCCCTATTATACATGGCCCAAAGGGTCATCCATTCCTAGTCTTGCTGGGCGCCCAAATGCCACACCTCCCGTCAATGCCCAAAACAAATGGCCTTCAAACTCTCCCCCTCCCCAGCACCTAAATGTCTTGGAAAAAAAATTTTTGTTTGAGTTGGAGTCTCACTCGGTCGCCCAGGCTGGAGTGCAGTGGCCGCTCCCGGCCGCCGCAGCCTCGACCTGCTGGGCTCCGGCGATCCTTCCGCCTCAGCCTTCCGAGTAGCTGCAATTATAGGCGCGCGCTACCATGCCCGGCTGATTTTTTTGATTTATTGTAGCGATGAGGTCTCGCCAAGTTGCCCAGGCGGGTCTCGAACCCGCGGGCTCAGGCAGTCCTCTCGCCTCGGCTTCCCAGAGTGTTGGGATTACAGGCTGAGCCACCGCACCCGGCCCAAACAAATTTTTAAATGTGAAAAACAAATCATACCTTCAGAGTTTTTGAAAATTAAGGAAGAAGAACTTAGGATAAATGAACCATGACTCGATTCTGTTTTCCAAATGATTTCCATTTTCTCCGACTCACATGCACAGGCTGGTGAATATATTCAACACGACCCACAGAAAACTCAGATTTTATGAGTTTTATGAACAGTGTTATGTTTTGTTTTGTTTTATTAGTTGAGTGGAGTCTCACTCTGTCACCCTGGCTGGAATGCAGTGGCACAGTCACAGTTCACAGGTTACTGCAGCCTCAACCTCCTGGTCTCAGGAGATCCTTTCACCTTAGCCTCCTGAGTAGCTGGGACTACAGGTGGGGACTACAGGTGCATACCACCATGTCCAGTTTATATATATATATATTTTTTTTTTTCTTTTTTTTTTTTGAGTTGGAGTCTCACTCTGTCGCCCAGGCTGGAGTGCATGCTCATGGCCACCGCAGCCTCAACCTGCTGGACTCAGATGATCCTTCTCCCTCAGCCTTCCAAGTTCCAGCTGGAACTACAGGCTCACGTCACCACACCCAGCTAATTTTTTTATTTATTGTAGACATGAGGTCTTGCCAAGTTGCCCAGGCTGATCTTGAACCCGTGGGTTCAGGCAATCCTCTCACCTCAGCCTCCCAAAGTGCTGGGATTATACCTGTGAGCCATTGCACTCAACTTTTTTTTTTTTTTAATATAGAGGCAATTCCTCGCGATGTTGCCCTGACTGGTCTTGAACTCCTGGACTCAAGCAATCCTCTCATGTAGACCTCCTAAAGTGCTAGGATTACAGGCATGAGCCATTGTGCCCAGCCAAGATAGACTGACTGATTAATTAAATCACTCTTTTTAACTTGCTGAGAGAATGATATTTCCAAGAAACCAAATCCATAAGCTTCTGCCTGTGAATATGCCCTGCCTCATAACGCTGTGACATCTAGTCTTGGTGGAATCCCGGGGTGGAATATCATTGGCTCATTGTTGTGATTATTTTACTGTGCAATTTTTCCTGCATCTGTATTGAGTAACTTACCTCACTGCCATTATTTGACTTCCAATCTCTCTCCTGTTTGGCGACATGGCACATTCTATTTCTAGAAAGCTTTGATTTTACCAAGCTCTTTCTCTTACCTCTCATTCAAGGCTCACACCACCAACCCAATTTCACAGATAACAAAATAAAAGAACCAAGAGTTGGGTAACTTGTCTAAGTCCCTCCACTAAGTGAGTAGTGGAGATGGAAAATGGGTGGCTCAGCCTGAAATCCCGCGCCTTGGGAGGCCGAGGTGAGTGGATGGCCTGAGCCCGCGGGTTCGAGACCCGCCTGGGCAACTTGGCGAGACCTCATCTCCACAATAAATCAAAAAACCAGCCGGGTGTGGCAGCGCACGCCTGTAGTTCCAGCTACTCGGAAGGATCTCCGGAGCCCAGCAGGTCAAGGCTGCGGTGGCCGAGAGCCGCCACTGCCCTCCAGTCTGGGCGACAGAGTGAGACTCCAACTCAAAAAATAAAAAAGAAAATGGGACCTAAATCTTTAGATTCTGGGACGAAAGACTTTTCTGCTATGCTAGGTGTTCCTGTGATAGTGCACTCTTACAATTGTTATTACAATCAAAAAGATCACACATTGAACAAACACCATGTTTAAATGCTTTTAGCCCATAGCAGTGCCTATAATTTCTCTTACAACCCCTGCCTGTCTGCCTCATCTAAATCTACTTTCCCTCTTGAGATGCTCTCAACTGGTCCTCACACGTTGTCCCGTCTCCAACGAGTGGTCCAGGTGTATTTCCACAGTGTTACATCAGGAGGCATTTCCAAGCCGTTTTCCTTCCCTTCAAAAGGTGCAAAAAGACCAGGCGTGGTGACTCACTCCTGTAATCCCAGCATTTAGGGAGACCGAGGCAGGAGGACTGCTTAAGTCCAGGAGTTCGAGACCAGGGTAGGCAACATAGTGAGACCTCATCTCTACCAAAAATCAAAAATTATCTGGGCGTGGGGGCATGTGCCTGGAGTCCCATCTGCTTGGGAGGCTGAGGCTGTAGGATCACCTGAATCCAGGAGGTCGAGGCTGCAGTGAGCTGCGATTGTGCCACTGCACGCCTGCCTGGGCAATAGAGTGAGACCTGGACTCGAAAAAAAATGGTAACTTCCTAAACACAAATTAAATCTTTACTGAGGTAATGTGAGGGATACTACTAATTTCCTCTAGAGTCAATTCATCCCAGCCTCGTTCTCTAAAAATCCACAGCTTTTCCTCAGTGCAGGGCAATTGCCACAAAGAGTTTTGCCTTACTACTTACTGGTGCTCTTTTGAACAAATTTCTTTTTTTTTTTTTTTTGAGTTGGAGTCTCACTCTGTCGCCCAGACTGGAGTGCAGAGGCCGCTCCCGGCCACCGCAGCCTCGACCTGCTGGGCTCCGGCCATCCTTCCGCCTCAGCCTTCCAAGTAGCTGGAACTACAGGTGCAGTCCACCACACCTGCTAATTTTTTTTATTTTTTATTGAGACATGGTGTTGCCAAGTTGCCCAGGCTAGTAATCCTCTCGCCTTCGCCTCCCAAAGTGCTGGGATTACAGGCGTGAGCCACCACGTCCGGCTTCATTTCTGTTTAAACTAAATCAAAAAATAAAAATAAAGCTGTCAGAACCGCAATAAAGGCCATGAAGACTGGCTTACCCCTGTGCTCTCTCGCCAGTCTGGCTGCCACGTGGAATTACTTTTCCTCCGCTACATCGCTGCCTGGGACTTGGACCCTGGCCGGTGCTACCGGGTCACCTGGTTCACCTCGTGGAGTCCCTGCTACGACTGCGCCCGGCACGTGGCTGACTTTCTGAGGGGGAATCCCAACCTCAGCCTGAGAATCTTCACTGCGCGCCTCTACTTCTGCGAGGACCGCAAGGCAGAGCCCGAGGGGCTGCGGCGGCTGCACCGCGCGGGCGTCCAGATCGCCATCATGACCTTCAAAGGTGCGAGGGGGCCGGGCGAAGCCTGTAATCCTAGCCCGTTGGGAGGCTGAGGCGGGAGGGTGGGTGGAGACCAAGAGTTCGAGACCAGCCTGGGTAACACAGTGGAGACCCCACCATCTCTTTTTTAAAAATACAAAAAAAAAAGCCGGGCTGGGTGGCTCAGCCTGTAATCCCGCGCTTTGGAAGGCCTAGGTGAGTGGATGGCCTGAGCCCGCAGGTTCAAGACCCGCCTGGGCAACTTGACGAGACCTCATCTCTACAATAAAATCAATTAGCTGGGTGTGGTAGCACGTGCCTGTAGCTCCAGCTACTTGGAAGGATCGCCTGAGCCTAGCAGGTCAAGCCTGCGGTGGCCAGGAACGTGCCACTGCACTCCAGTCTGGGTGACAGCGTCAGATTCCAACTCAAAACAAAATAAAAGTACAAAAAAAGGGAAAGGTGCAAGGGGACCTTTCTGTGCAGGCCCAGGACAGCAGACACCACTCAGGACTGTAATGCAGAGTAAGATTCAGTGGGGAGTTCAGGCGGAAGAGGGTTCTGGTTCACCTCTGGAGCCAAAATTAAGGATTGGATGTTGAGGAAAAGAATGGATGGTTCTGAGACAAAGCCCTGGGGAAACGGGGAAAAACGGACAGGACTTGCTTTCTTTCCTGATTTGGGACCTGAACTAGCTTCCATCCCCTCCCCCACCCTGCTTTTTTTTTTTCTTAAAGATTATTTTTACTGCTGGAATACTTTTGTAGAAAATCACGAAAGAACTTTCAAGGCCTGGGAGGGACTGCATGAAAATTCGGTCCGTCTCTCCAGACAGCTTCGACGCATTCTCTTGGTAAGGGGTTTCCTGCTTCTCATTCTCTGCCTCTCTCCATAGTTTCGTGGCGCTCTGGAGGTTTCTCACATATTTTGTATTACCCTCCTTTTTCAGCTGATGAAAACCTTATTTCTCCTTCAAGTCGGGTTTCTCGCCTGCTATTTCACAATTCAGAGCTCTCTGCTAAGATCCCTTGCCCTTCCCTTTTCTGTCTTTCGTTTTTTATTTTTATAGAGACAAGGTCACACTCTGCAGCCTAGGCTGGTCTCAAACTCCTGCGCTCAGTGGATCCTCCTGCCGCAGCCTCCCAAAATGCTGTGATTACGAGCATGAACCACAGCGCACGGCCTCTTTTTCTTTCTTCCATGGCTTCACGTTTCTTCTGTCTCTCCTTAGGGTTTTATTGACTTTCTGGTCAGAATTCTTTCCTCCTCCTGTCTCTTCTTTTTAATTCAGCTTCATTTACTTTCTCCAAAATGTTCCAAAGCCATCCACCCAGCTGAGAAGCCTTTTCCACTCGCAGCTCCGTTTTGAAGCCGTTCGCTCCATTGATTTCTCCTTTCTCCACAGCCCCTCTACGAGGTCGACGACTTACGAGATGCATTTCGTACTTTGGGACTTTGATCCCCACCTCCAGCGATGTCACACACAGTGAACTGTCACTGCTGGAGACAGTGGCTACGGAACATCTTCCAGGTCTTCTCTGTTTTTCTTCTTCCACTCTGACTTGCTTAGAGTTTAGAGAAAAAACATTTTCATATAGGACTCTTTAAAAATATCTATGTCTTGAATGGAGAAGGAACACAGACTCTGGCCAGGGCAGCGCTACCAGCGGGCACAGTTTTGATGCCACATTGTCCCCTAATGAGAACAACAAAATTGCAGGACCTGGGAGCATCCTGCAGTGTCAATGTTCTCCTGCAGCTTTTTAGGCAGGATGAAAGCAGAAAGAAGATCCTAGAATATGGGAGAGGGTGAAATGTTTAATATGGGTATCCTTTATTATTCCCTTGAGCTGTCCGTGGTGTTTTCCTACTCTTGTCCCGGGAGGTTGCCTTTGAGTAACACAGATTTTTCCATCAGGCCATTATCTATAGAACCTCCTCATGAGAGAATCTGGGTGTTTGCCACACCAAACCGTCTCTCCCAAGCGTTAACATCCAGGCATGTGCTGTATGTTTTAATCATCTGAGGTGTATTTTTATGTGTGTTCATAAGAAGATTTTCGGGGGTGGGAAGGAGGTGTAGACTAGGCAGGGTCCTCTTCAAGCTGCTGTCATCAAGGGATCTGAGGATGGACATCTGGATTGTGAAGAAGACACTTGAGCAATGAGTTGGTGCCTCCGGAAACACAGACTCTTTCAAAGAAGTCCAGATCCGGAAACTCCCAGAGACTTCACACATGATCATTAGTGAACGGCTGGAAGAGAGTTGAGAAAAGTCATGATGTTTAATACTCGAGAAAAGGAAAATCTGTTCTCTCTGGTGGATTTTTAATCTCAGCAGTGCCAACCGAGTCAAGGTTTTCTGCCTTTGGTGTGAGTGTAATGCTCCTCCCAAAGATGTTAATTACACAAAAGAGTGTGACAAAAAGAGAGAAGAATCCCAAGCAAGGCCTGGCTTGGTGGCTCAGCCTGTAATCCCGCACCTTGGGAGGCCGAGGTGAGTGAATTGCCTGAACCCGCGGGTTCGAGACCCGCCTGGGCAACTTGGCGAGACCTCATTCCTACAATAAAAATCAAAAAAATTAGCCGGGTGTGGTAGCACACGTCTGTAGTTCCAGCTCCTTGGAAGGCTGAGGCGGAAGGATCGCCGGAGCCCAGCAGGTCGAGGCTGCGGTGGCTGGGAGTGGCCACTGTGCTCCAGTCTGGGCGACTGAGTGAGACTCCGACTCAAAAAAAATCAAAAGAATACCAAGCACCGCTGTGCATGCCTGCAGTCTCAGCTGCTTGGGAGGCTGAGGCAGAGGACCGCTGGAGCCCAAGAGTTTGAGCAGCCTGGGCAACCTAGTGAAACCTGGCCTCTAAAAAAAAATAAGAGAGAGATTCTCTCTTTTGAGAGAGAATAATATTTGGGAGAGAAAGCATTGCAAGGAAACTGGGCTTTACATAGCAAAATGTAGAGTCATCATGGACTCCCTGTTGGTGCCTATGTGTCTTATCAACTATCTTTCATGGTAAAAAAAAAATTCTGAATTGCCATGACCCTGAGCGATTGTTACCCAGAAACCTTTGCACTGAAGATGAACAGATCCACAGGAAAACTTGTATGCACAACTGTATTATTTTAATCTTATTGTATATAAGTTTGTGATATAGTTAAATATTAAAATGTGTTACTTCCTGTGTTCATTTATATTTTATATTATGTTGTATGCATCTAATTATAATTTTTTCTGATATATTGAAATGAATTCCTAAAGTCTCATAAATTTATAACTTTAGAAATGATTCTAATAACAAAGTGCATAATTGTAATGCAGTTTAGCATTGTAGTAGTATTGCTATGCAGTCATTTTTCTTGATTTTTAGTAAATTTTTACCACAGCAAATTTGAATTTTGATTGCTTTGAGTTTTTAAACCAATGAAATAAATGATAAATAAGTTTTGAAGTTTTGAAGATAAAAGACTAAATAAAATAATACAAAAGTGATTTATAATAAGTTAAAATAAAAAGTCAGTACAGTGGCACAAACTTGAAAATCCAAAAATTAAGCCATAAATCCATGACCAGTTAATTTCTTTTTTTTCTTTTTTGAGTTGAAGTTTCACTTTGTCACTCAGGCTGAAGTGCAGTGGCACGTTCCCAGCCACCGCAGCCTTGACCTGCTGGGCTCAGGTGAACCTTCCACCTCACCCTGCCAGTAACTGGAACTACAGGCACGTGCCACCACACCCAGCTAATCTTTTTTTAAAATTTATGGTAGAGATGAGGTCTTGCCAAGTTGCCCAGGCTGGCCTCAAACCTGTGGGCTCAGGAAATCCTCTCACCTCGGCCTCTCAAAGTGCTGGGATTATAGGCGAGAGCCACTGCACCTGGTCTGGTCAGCTAATTTCTGACAAGATGCAAGGACCGTTCAATGGGGAAAGAAGAGTCTTGTCAACAAATGATGCTGCTGACTGGGTGCGGTGACTCATACCTGTAATCCAGCATCTTGGAAGACCAAAGTGAGAGGATTTCCTGAGTCCAGGGGTTTGAGATTAGCTGGGCAACTTGACAAGACCTTGTTTCTACAATAAATAAATATTTAGCTGGGTGTAGTGATACTCACCTGAAGTCCCAGCTACTTGGAAGACTGAAGTGGAAGGATATCCCAAGCCCAGCATGTCAAGGCTGTGGTGGCCATAAGCGTGCCACTGCACTCCAGCCTTGGTGAGAGAATGAGATTATGACTCAAAAAAAAAAAAAACTAAACAAACAAAAAAAATGACACTGGACCAACTGAATATCACCTGCAAAAGAATGAATTTGGAGCCAGGCTTGGTGGCTCAGCCTGTAATCCATGACTTTGGGAGGCTGAGGTGAGTGGATTGCCTGAGCCCGTGGATTCGAGACCTGCCTGGACAACTTGGCGAGACCTCATCTCTACAATAAATCAAAAATCAGCTGGGCATGGTAGCACTCGCCTGTAGTTCTGGCTACTTGGAAGGCTGAGGAGGAAGGATTCCCGGAGCCCAGCAGGTTGAGGCTGCGGTGGCCGGGAACGGCCACTGCACTCCAGTCTGGGCGACAGAATGAGACTCCGACTCAAAAAAAAAAGCAAAGCCAGGCTCAGTGGCTCAGCCTGCAATCCTGCGCCTTTGGGAGGCTGAGGAGAGTGGATTGCCTGAGCCTGCGGGTTCGAGACCCGCCTGGGCGGCGAGACCTCATCTCTGCAATAAATCAAAAAAATCAGCCGGGCATGGTAGCGCGTGCCTGTAATTCCGGCTACTCGAAAGGCTGAGGCGGAAGGATCGCCGGAGCCCAGCAGGTGGAGGCTGAGGTGGCCGGGAGCAGCCACTGCACTCCAGTCTGGGCAACAGAGTGAGACTCCAACTCAAAAAAGAAAAGAAAAGAAAAGAAAATCGTTTCTTAAATATGACACTAAAAACACAAGTAACAAAAGAAAAAGTAGGTGAACTGGTCTTAATCAAAATGTCAATCCTTTGTGCATCAAAGGACACTAGTAAGAAAGTGAAAAGACAGCCCAGAGAATATATTTGCAAATCATATATTTGGTAAGAGTTGTGATATTTATTATATATATTGAAGTAGGGTCCGAGCGAGTGAATAACAGCCCACCGACTCAATTTTAACAAAGGAGAAGTTTATTAGTCAAGGCTCTGCCAGCTGGTGACCGCTTGCAGGAAGAGAACTTCAAGCAAGTTGGCCCCAAGCGCCCGCTCAGAGCTTCCTTAAGTAGTCCTAGCTTACATCTTGGTTAGCTAAAGTTAGAGTTGGACATTTTCCAGAGCTCTTATCTCAATGTTCTGCTGACATCAGCAAGCTAACAGATGTGCTAATTAGGCAAGTATAGTGGGTAAGGATACAATTTATCTTGCAATGTTTACAGAGGAGAAGCCTTCAAAGAAAACCTTCCAGGAAAGGAGTAACTTGCCTGTTTCAAGGCTGAAGCCACTTCTCTCATCCACCCCCTTACAATCCCCGGGGCAGAGACTGCTTCTTTTCCCTTTCACAATATATGTTTTCATCCACAGTTCCTGGCTCTTAATTTCCATAGCTCTTAGTGTTACAGTTTTTTGTTATAATGTTGAGGCACTTTTGGATTCAGAAGCAAATTTCTCTCTGGTTTTCTGCCCTGCTGTCTCTGTCCCTTCATTCTCCCTTGAAACTACCCATAGAAACGAGAATCCCTCTTCAAAGGCAGGTCATAGAAGCAGAACTCCCCTTTCCCCAAAGCAGCCATAAAACCCCAAAATGTGACTCTAACTGCATGCCCCTTCTGTATAAAAACTGGCCACAAAGCAACTATCTGACCTACATTGTTTGCTTGTAGGTCTTAAGACCCCCATTCCAGAGAGGGTCCCGCCCCACACCCTAGAGGAAAGAATGCTTCACAGAGAGGCCAGGAAGCATCTAGACAGACCAAGGTCTTGTTGGGCTTCCCTAGTCAGTCTCTTAGCATTAGATCACCCCTTTTTGTCCAGTCACATCTCTACATGGTTGCTCCTGCTTCAGTTGTGGACAGCCAATGACGTTTCCATAAAAGGTCCAAAGGACAGGGTTTGGGGAGCGTCTGGAAAGCTGAACACCTGGAGGCTGAACAAGAACTCATCCGCATGCCAGGAGGGTGGTGTCCCAATTCCCCGGGGACAGAAGCTCCCACGCCGGAGACCCTTCAGACCTTGCCTCGTGTATTCCTTCATCTGGCTGCTTATATATGTCCTTCAGAATATCCTTCCTAATAAACCAGTAAATATAAGCAAGTGTTTCCCCGAGTTCTGTGAACCCCTCTAGCAAATTAATCAAACCCAAAGAGGGGGCTGTGAGAACCCCGACTTAAAGCCGGTCGGAAGTTCCAGAGGCCCGGACTAGCTACAGGTAGCAGGGAGGAGGCTTGTGGAACTGAGTCCTCAACCTGTGGGGTCTGATCTGATCTTCAGGTAAATTGCACTGGAATTGAGTTGAAGGACCCCTCGATGGTGTCTGCTGCAGAAATGATCGCTTGCTTGGTGTGTGGGGAGAAGCCTCCAAATACTTGAGCATAGAAGTCTGTGTTGATTGTCGTTGTGGTGTGAGAAAAGAGGAAAAACACAGTTTGTGTGGTTTTTTTTCCATTCAAGGGTCTAGTATACAAATAACTCTTATAATTCATTTAAAAAAAAGACCAGACAACCTTATTTTTAAATGATCAAAAGACTGAAGCAGACATTTCTCCAAAGATTTACAGATGGCCAATAAACACATGAAAAGAGGCCGGGCTTGGTGGCTCAGCCTGTAATCCCAGCACTTTGGGAGGCCGAGGCGAGTGGATTGCCTGAGCCCGCGGGTTCGAGACCTACCTGGGCAACTTGGCGAGACCTCATCTCTACAATAAATAAATAAAAAACCCACCTGGGCAACTTGATGAGACCTCATCTCTACAATAAATCAAAAAAATTAACTGGGCGTGGTAGCGCGTGCCTGTAGTTCCAGCTACTTGGAAGACTGAGGCGGAAGGATCGCCAGAGCCCAGCAGGTCGAGGCTGTGGTGGCCGGGAGCGGCTGTTGCACTCCAGTCTGGGCGACAGCGTGAGACTCCAACTCAAAAAAAAAAAATTTTTTTTTAAATAATAAATAAATAAATAAATAAATAAACAAACTAGCCGGGCTTGGTAGCGCGCACCTGTAGTTCCGGCTACTTGGAAAGCTGAGGCTGGAGGATCACCAGAGCCCAGCAGGTCGAGGCTGCGGTGGCCGGGAGCGGCCACTGGTCTCCAGTCTGGGCGACAGAGTGAGACTCCGACTCAAAAAAAACAAAACAAAACACAAGAAAAGATGCTCAATATCATTAGTCATTAGGGACATGCAAATTAAGACCACAACAAATATTACTTTATACCCACTAGGTTGACCTAAACAAACAAAAAATCTTAACAAGTGCTGGAGAAATTGGAACCCTCACATAATGGCTGGCAGATGTAAAATGGTGCAGCGGCTATGGAAAACAGTTTAGCAGTGCCTAAAGTTAAACACAGAATTACCATATGACCCAACAATACCACTTCTGGGTATATATCTAAGAGAATTAAAGACATATGTTCAACTGGACAGCGCAGTGGCTCACACCTGTAATTCCAGTACTTTGGGAAGCTGAGGCAGAAAGGATTGCTTGAGTCCAGGAGTTCAAGACCAGCCTGGAGAAAATAGTAAGACCCTTATCTCTACAAAAGATTAAAAAATTAGTCAGGTGTGGTGGTCTCAACACCTGTGGTCTCAACAACTCAGGAGACTGAGGTAGGAGGAGTGCTTGACGCCTTGGGAGGCTGAGGTGAGTGGATTGCCTGAGCCTGTGGGTTCGAGACCCACCTAAGCAACTTGGTGAGACCTCATCTCTACAATAAATAAAAAATTAGGTGGAAGGATCGCCGGAGCCCAGCAGATCGAGGCTGCGGTGGCCGGGAGCGGCCACTGCACTCCAGTCTGGGCGACAGAGTGAGACTCCAACTCAAAAAAACAAAACAAAACAAAACAACAACAAAAGGAGTGCTAGAGCCTAGGAGGTAATGGCTGCAGTAGCTGTTATCACATCACTACACTCCAGCCTGGACAGCAGAGCAAGACTAATTTTATTTTTTTAAAATATCTTCAAACAAAAGCTTGTGCATAAATTTTCAAAAGAACATTATTCATAATAGCCAAAGAGTGGACACACCATCAATTAATGAATAAACAGTGTGGTATATCTATACAATGGGATTTTTATTCAGCCATACAACGGAATGAAGTGCTGACACCTGTTAGAACGTGATTGAACCTAGAAAATACTATGCTAAGAGAAAGAAGCAGACACAAAAGGTCACATATTGCATGGTTCCATTTATATGAAATGTCCAGAACAGGAGACTCCACAGAGACAGAAAGATCTGTGGTTGCCATGGGCTAGAGGGAGGGACAGTGGGGAGTGTCTACTTAATGGATATGGTACCTCTCTCTGGAGTGTGAAAATTGTTTGGAATTAGTAGAATTATGTGAGTTTTATTTTATTTTTTAATACAGTCAGAAGCCGGGCTCAGTGGCTCAGCCTATAATCCCGCGCCTTGGGAGGCTGAGTGGATTGCCTGAGCCCGCGGGTTCGAGACCCGCCCAGGCAACTTGGTAAGACCTCATCTCTACAATAAAGATCAAAAAATTAGCTGGGCATGGTAGCGCACGCCTGTAGTTCCGGCTACTTGGAAGGCTGAGGTGGAAGGATCGCCGGAGCCCAGCGGGTCGAGGTTGTGGTGGCCAGGAGCGGCCACTGCACTCCAGTCTGGACGACTGAGTGAGACTCCAACTCAAAATTAATTAATTAATTAATTAGTTAGTTAAAAAAAAAAAACAGTCAGTATGACTCTAGAGTCAAGCAAACCTAACTTTGAGTTCTGGTTCCATGTGACAGTGGGTCAGGCTTTATCCTGTGTAAAGCCTTAATTTCCCATCTGTAAAATGGGTATGACAGTGATAACACTTCACATATCTTTGGTAATATTAAATTAATATTTTTGGTAAGTATTACATTAGAGGAGAATGCAAAGCTGGTACTATCTTAGTGAATGGCATTGCCATCCTTTCTGCTTATAAGACAGAAACCTGGAAACCACCCCTGACATCACCTTCTGCCCCAAAACTGGTCATACAGACTTTGTGTTCTAAATATCTCTTGAACTTACCTTTCTCTATCTCCTTGACTTGACCTGTGAGAGCTGGAAAGAAAGCAGTCTCTGACAGCTGGAAGCTGACTTGACCCTCACAGCAAGGTCGTATTACTTTCTTGTTGGACATAAACATTGCCATAGAATGCCAATCTCAGACAGAGTTGCTAAGATCATGAGAAAATGAGACAAAGCAAAGCTACTTCATAATTTTGCCTAAATACAGACAAAAGCAAACTGTGTTGCCCGTAGACTATCAAATACTCCCTCTCTTGATTAAAATGAATGACAACTGCTACTTTTTTCTCTTTTGTAAAAAATTTTTGAGTAGGAGTCTTACTCTGTCGCCCAGGCTGGAGTGCACTGGCATGCTACGACCACCGCCACCTCGACCTGCTGGGCTCAGGGGATCCTTCTGCCTCAGCCTTCCAAGTAGCTGGAACCATAGGCACATGCCACTATAACCAGCTAAAAGTTTTGATTTATTGTAGAGATGAGGTCTCACCATGTTGCCCAGACTGGTCTCAAACTTCTACAGCAGCCAGGCTCAGTGGCTCAGCCTGTAATCCCAGCACTCTGGGAGGCCAAGGTGAGAAGACTGCCTGAGCCCACAGGTTCAAGACCAGCCAGGAGAACTTGGTAAGCCCTCATCTCTACAATAAAAATTTTTTAAATTAGCTGGGCGTGGTGGCACGTGTCTGTAGTTCCAGCTACTTGGAAAGCTGAGGCAGAAGGATTGCCAGAGTCCAGCAGGTAGAGGCTGCAGTGTCTGGGAGTCTGCCACTGCCCTCCAGCCTGGGTGACAGAGTGAGACTCCAACTCAAATAAATAAATAATAAAAGTAAAGAAATTTTAAAAATTAAAAAAAAATTTTTTTTAAAGCAGCTAGACATAGTGGCTCATGTCTTTAATCTCAGCATTTCGGGAGACCCAGGTGGGAGGATATCTTGAGTCCAGGAGTTTGAGGCTGCAATGAGCCTTGATTGTGCCACTACACTGCAGCCTGGGCAACAGAGATTCCAACAAAAAAAAAAAAATTTTTTTAAAGAAGCACATGTACATGGTGAAGGTATACAGCTGGGGAACTTTTCTTCACATTAGGTGCTATTTATAGTAACTTGGGATTTAAATAAATATTCAATTTATTAAAGATACAAATTCAAACATCCAATTTTTTTTTTTTTTGAGTCGGAGTCTCACTCTGTCGCCCAGGCTGGACTGCAGTGGCACATTCACGGCCACCGCAGCCTCAACCTGCTGGACTCAGGTGATCCTTCCACGTCAGCCTTCCAAGTAGCTGGAACTACAGGTGTGACCACCAGATCGAAAAATGTCCGGCTAATTTTTCGATTTTATGTAGAGATGAAGTCTTGCCTTGGTGCCTAGGCTGGTCTTGAACCTGTGGGCTAAGGTAATCCTCTAGCCTCCCAAAGTGCTGGAATTACAGGTGTGAGCCACTGTGTCTGACTCAAACACAATTTTTAAGCCTTTATTTCAAACTTTAAACTTGTGTCATGTGATTTAGAAAACTGTATTCAGTGACAACCATTTTCATTTGTTTTTTAATATTAGAGCAATCCCAGATAGACTTTAAACTTTTTTCAACAGTCCTACTCACATATTTGATTATATTTTGTCATTATTTTCTTAAGTTTCTTTTTTTGTTTTATTTTTAGAAACAAGGGTCTTGCTATGTTGCTCTAGCTGAACATAAACGGCTGCACTCAAGGGATTCTTTTTTTTTTTTGAGTTGGAGTCTCACTCTGTCACCCAGACTGGAGTGCAGTGGCCGCTCCCGGCCACCCCAGCCTCAACCTGCTGGGTTCCAGCGATCCTTCTGATTAGCTGGAACTACGGGTGCACGCTACCACGCCCGGCTAATTTTTTGATTTATTGTAGAGATGAGGTCTCGCTAAGTTGCCCAGGTTGGTTTCGAACCCGCGGGCTCAGGCAATCCACTCACCTCAGCCTCCCAAAGGCGTGGGATTACAGGCTGAGCCACCAAGCCCGGCTGCACGCAAGGGATTCTTTTATCTCAGCCTCCCACTAGCTGAGGTGACAGGGGTGCACTACCATGCCAGACTGGCGCTACCTTCAGCATTTTGAATTACATTATGTGCATTAATGTAACTACTTATTAGCTTCTATAAATGCTTGGCAGGGCAGAGTTGCAAGTAAACTTAACAAGTTTAACCTGTAAGATGGCAAAATAAGTTTTCTTTTTTTTTTTGAAACAGGGTCTCTCACCCAGACTGGAGTGCAGTGTCATGATCATGGCTCACTGCAACCGAGAACTCCTGGACTCAAGCGATTTTTTTTTTTTTTTTTTTGAGTTGGAGTCTCACTCTGTCGCCCAGACTGGAGTGCAGTGGCTGCTCCCGGCCACCGCAACCTCGACCTGCTGGGCTCTGGCGATCCTTCTGCCTCAGCCTTCCAAGTAGCCGGAATTACAGGCATGCGCTACCACACCCAGCTGATTTTTTTATTTATTGTAGAGATGAGGTCTTGCTGCCCAGGCGGGTCTCGAACCCGCGGACTCAGGCAATCCACTCACCTCAGCCTCCCAAAGGCGTGGGATTACAGGCTGAGCCACCGAGCCCGGCTCAAGCGATTTTTATGTCTTAGCTCCCAGAGTAAGTGGGACTATAAGCATGTGCCACTATGTCTATGTAATCTTTTGATTTTCTTGTAGAGATGAGATCTCACTATGTTGTCCAGGATGGTCTCGAACTCCTGACCTCATGTGATCCTTCTTCCTTGACCTACCAAAGTGCCGGATGTACCTGATCACATCAGATTCTTTAAATTACATTTGCATGCATATTATTCTAAACTAAAAGATATTAACATAATTGGCTTAATTTATTTTATTATTCATACATTTAAGCCCAGACCTTTATAAGATTGTATAGTATTTAATCTATTGAAAATGGTATAACATTTAAGATGGACTGAAAATTCAAAATAGTAATATGGTTGTTTCTCCTTCGGAAGGTTAGAGATTCCAGACCAGGGCCTGGAGTCTGAGAGCTACAGAATTCCAGGCTTATTCTCTAGTGTGAGGAATGGACACATGGGACATTTTATAGGAGACCCCTAAGTCCTTTTAGCAGCTAAGCTTTAGTTACCTGATTTGGGTAGGTGGAATCTGGCATCCCCTACCATGTTGCAGTTACTTCTTTCAGAACTTGATTGGATCAAACTAAACTCTTCACTTATTGATGTGATTCTAGATTCTTTCCAATTCCCTTAGACTATGGAAAGTGTGGCCGGGTGTGGTGGCTCACGGCTGTAATCCCAGCACTTTGGGAGGCAGAGGCAAGATGATTGCCTGAACCCAGGGGTTCATGACCGGCCTCGGCAACTTGGCTTGACCTCATCTCTACAAAACCTTAAATAAAAAATTTTTGAATCATTCTCACTCTGTTGCCCAAGCTGGATTGCAGTGGCACACTCACGGCCACAGGCTCGATCTGCTTGGCTCAGGTGATCCTTCTGTCTTAACCTTACAAGCAGCTAGAACCGCAGGTGTGTGCCACCATGCACAGCTAATTTTATGATTTATTGTAGAGACGAGGTCTCGCCATGCCGCTCAGGCTGGTTTTGAACCCTGAACTCAGGGAGTCCTCTCACCTCCTCCCCAAAGTGCCGCGACTGCGGGTATGAGCCTTGTCACCCAGTTAAGAATTATTTTCACATGTTTCTAGACCAGAAGAGACGACTCATGCTGGTAATTCCAGCACTTTGGGAAGCTGAGGTGAGAGGATTGCTTAAGCTTAGGAGTTCAAGACCAGCCTGGACAACATAGTGAGACCTCATCTATAAAATAAAATAAAATAAAATAAATTCTATGGGCATGGTGGTGCGTGCCTGTAGTCCTGCTACTTGGGAAGCTGAGGCAGAGAGATCATCTGAGTCCCAAAGGTCGAGGCTGCAGTGAGCCATGTTTCTAAAAATCCCTGTGGATGAAGTAATGAGTGGCTCAGTTGTGATCTTTATGAATCTGGCAAAAATATTTTAAAGATTGATGACACCATTGTGATGAAATAGTCAACACCATCTACTTTTGGTGGTAAGGTAACTAATACAGCATTTTATTTTATTTTTGAGTCGGAGTCTCACTCGGTCGCCCAGACTGGAGTACAGTGGCCGCTCCCGGCCACCGCAGCCTCGACCTGCTGGGCTCCGGCAATCCTTCTGCCTCAGCCTTCCCGTAGCTGGAACTACAGGCGTACGCTACCACGCCTGGCTGATTTTTGATTTATCGTAGAGATGAGGTCTCGCCAAGTTGCCCAGGCGGGTCTCGAACCCGCGGCCCCAGGCAATCCACTCACCTCAGCCTCCCAAAGGCACGGGATTACAGGCTGAGCCACCGAGCCCGGCTGATACAGTAGTTTAAACACGAGTAATCTTCAACCTAGCGATTCCATTTCTAGGAATCTAATTTGAAGAAATCCCTCATTTGTATACATGAGGCTACATAGACAAGGATATTCACTCCAGTGTTGTTTGTAGTAGGAGAAACTGAATGCAACCGAAAGGCAATCGTTGGATGGTAAATACCCAGCAGTACAACCATATCTTGTGAGCATATGCAGCAATTTGAAAAGAAAGGCTGATGCCCCTGGAGAACAGCAGCCACAGCTCCGTGCCACCCCATGGCCCTGGCGCTCAGCAAGGGCCGCAAGGTGACCCAGAATGTGAGCAAGCTGGGCACAGCCGCCTACAGGCACCTCGAACATGCCGGGTTCCTACAGGACATACTCCCAGAGGATCCGGGAGGTGTGGCTTTGGCCCGCACAAACAGCATGTTATGGAGTTGCTCGAGGTCTTCAAGGACAAACGGGCCCTCACGTCCACCAGGAAAAGGGGAGGACGCACATCTGCGCCAAGAGAAAACTGGAGGCGCTGAGCAGTTCCTGGGAAAAGCAGCTCCAGTCCTGGTCCCACCAGGGGCGAGTCTTGGAAGATACATCCGAGGAGAACCGGGAAAACAAGGAAGTGGTTAAACAGAGACAGAATGAGGAAGCCTTCAGAAAGAAGGAGTGGTGAGACAGAGGTAAGATAAAAACTTGTGATTGGAGGTAACAATATGGAAGTAAATAATCGGGGTTTCAGTAGAATGGTGGATACGTTGGGTTCAAGACTGAATGGGCAGTAAAGCATTGGGGATGATAGCAACAATCGGTGATTGTTTTTCCATGACATTTGATTGTGTGTAAAAGAGAATGAGGGATGTGTATTGTTTATTTTGTCCATTATTGTCTCAGAAGATTGAAACATAATGGGTCCTTGATAGATATTGTTCCATCTGACTGATTGAGTATCTTTTTTTTTTTGATTTGGAGTCTCACTCTGTCGCCCAGGCTGGAGTGCAGTGGCACACTCATGGCCACCCCAGCCTCGACCTGCTGGACTCAGTTGATCCTTCCACCTCAGCTTTCCAGGCAGCTGGAATCACAGATGCATGCCACCATGCCCGGCTAATTTTTTAATTTATTGTAGAGACGAGATCTCACCAAGTTGCCCAGGCTGGTCTCGAACCCCTGGACGCAAGCAATGCTCTCACCTCCGCCACCCAAATTGCTGGAATTACAGGCGTGAGCCACCACGCCCAGCTTTGATTGAGCATCTTAAGATGGGCTACAGGTAAGCCCATCAATAGATCTTTCATTCTCCCTAGTTCTCCCTTGGGAGCCAGCCATCCCTTCTTCTGCTTGGGAGTTCACATGTGGTAAACACCTTTCTTGGTGGGCAGGGCAGTCTGACCTAGTCTGTAGTGGATCGGGCAGGTTGGAGCAGGGTATCAGAGCAGACCAGGGGATTACACAACCCACTTGTCAAGAGCAAATAAATTATTCTGGTTTTACTGGGTGGACAGGTGGTAAGACACCCATCAGATGTTGCGTGTTGAGCAATCTGTCATTCCTGAGCGATGCAAGGGGAGATTCAGGACATCGGGCAGTTTGATGGACTAGATTATTGCCCGGAGCCTGAGCTGCCCTAGGGCCTAGGAGTTTTACAATGGTCTAAAAACCGTTTGAGACCTAAAAGCAAACAAAGGCCTCCAAAATACCCAGATCCTCAATGCCAAGTTTCTGCAAAATCAAAGTAAATAAACATTGGATTAAAAACTGACAGGCCAGGCTTGGTGGCTTTGCCTGTAATTCCAGCACTTTGGAAGGCCAAGGCAAGTGGATTGTGTGAGCCCTCGGGTTTGAGACCAGCCTGGGCAACTTGGCAAGATCTCGTCTCTACAATAAATACAAAATTAGCTGGGTGTGGTAGTGCATACCTGTAGCTCCAGCTACTTGGGAGGCTGAAGCGGAAGGATGGCCTGAGCCCAGCTGGTTGAGGCTGGGGTGGCCGTGAGTGTGCCACTGCACTCCAGCCTGGGCGACAGAATGAGACTCCAACTCAAAAGAAAAAAAAAAGTCGACAATCAGCCAATTGTAACTCAACTCATATATAAAATTTAATGCTGCATGTGAATATAGGCACTTGATATAGTGTATAGGAGGGCCCCCGGTAGTGTTTGTGTGTGATATACATAGCTAACATTTTATGTATATTATGATGTTTTAACATTTTTTTTTTGAGTCGGAGTCTCATTCTGTCACCCAGGCTGGAGTGCAGTAGCAGGATCACAGCTCACCACATCCTCGACCTCCTGGGCTCAGGAAATCCCTTCACCTCAGCCTCCTGAATAGCTGGGACTATCACACACTTGCCACCATTTTTGTATTTTTATTTTTGTAGAGATTGGGTCTCTGTGTTGCCTAGGTTGGTCTCAAATTCCTGGGCTCACGCAATCCTCCCACCTTGACCTCCCAAAGTGCTGGGATTATAGGCATGAGTCACCAAGCCTGGCATGTTTTAACATCTTAAGAAAGCTTTCTGCCGACTCGGTGGCTCAGCCTGTAATCCCACACCTTGGGAGGCTGAGGGGAGTGGATTGCCTGAGCCTACAGGTTCGAGACCCGCCTGGGCAACTTGGCGAGACCTCATCTCTACAATAAATCAAAAATTAGCCGGGCATGGTAGTGCGCGCCTGTAGTTCCAGCTACTCGGAGGGCTGAGGCGGAAGGATCGCCGGAGCCCAGCAGGTCGAGGCTGCGGTGGCCGGGAGCGGCCACTGCACTCCAGTCTGGGCGACAGAGTGAGATTCCAACTCAAAAAAAAAAAAAGAAAGAAAAAGAAACATTTCTGACTGGGAAGAGACTGCCTCTCCTAGGGCCAGCCAAATCTTAGAGATAGCAAAGGCTCAGCGAGGAGCATGTCTTTGATATGCCGACAAATCAATCTAGAGCCAAGCCTTCTCTGTCTGGCTCACACACCCCATTAGGCAGTATTTATCTCCCTTCAGCATCCCAGCTCCAAGTACTAGGCCTATAGTCCACCCTATATTTGGGAGCCCACCATCATTATTCAAATTAGTCATTTCTTTTTTTTTTTTTGAGTTGGAGTCTCCTGACCACCCTGGTCTTTTTCCACGTGGCCCTATGTGAAGTGCCATGTCTCCATGTCTCTAGGACCTGTGAGTATATAAATAAGTTTTCTAGCCGGGCTCGGTGGCTCAGCCTGTAATCCCAGCACTTTGGGAGGCTGAGGTGAGTGGATTGCCTGAGCCCGCGGGTTCAAGACCCGCCTGGGCAACTTGGTGAGACCTCATCTCTACAATAACATCAAAAATTAGCCGGGCGTGGTAGCGCGCGCCTGTAGTTCCAGCTCCTTGGAAGGCTGAGGTGGAAGGATCGCCAGAGCCCAGCAGGTCGAGGCTGCGGTGGCCGGGAGCGGCCACTGCACTCCAGTCTGGGGTACAGAGTGAGACTCCGACTGAAAAAATAAATGAATGAATGAATAAATAAATAAATAAATAAGTTTCTTAAGCCTTTCCTTATGTAGCTGCACATGACTTACCATCACATAAAAGAATATAAAACATTCCCCAAAGAAGGACTGTCTAGGCCATGCGTGGTGGTTCACACTTGTAATCCCAGCACTTTGGGAGGCAGAAGTGAGAAGATTGGATGAGCCCAGTAGTCTGGGACTAGCCTGGGCAACATGGTAAGACCTCATCTCTACAAAACAAACAAACAAAAAATAAATAATAAATAAATAGCTGGGTGTGGTGGTGCACCTGTAGTCCCAACTACTCAGGAAGCTGAGGCGGAAGGATCCCTTGAGCCTAGGAGGTCAAGGCTGTGGTAAGCCATGATCGCCAGAGACTCTGACTCAAAAATAGCAACAACAACAACGACAATAATAATAATAGTAAATAAACAAAGGACCGTCCAGGGCCTATGGGTCTTCAGATAGTCTCCCGATCTCCTTAATCCATGACAAGTGATTTCAGCTTGGACTTGCCTCTTGCCTGAGGACATGAGCACATCTAGTCAGGGAAGGGTAGCTTCATCCATCACCTGGGCCATGCACTACACTGGGTGTTCCCTTCAACCCCTATCTCGTGCCCCTATTTTTATCTAATATACACAGTAAACTCCTGTCATTCTAAAGTTTAACATTTTCTGATTGTATTATTTCCTTAGAGGACTAAATCTTTTATGTTGTTTGTGCTTGAACTGTAAGACTGTGTAAAGGGCCGGGCTCGGTGGCTCAGCCTGTCATCCCGTGCTTTGGGAGGCCAAGGTGAGTGGATTGCCTGAGCCTGCGGGTTCAAGACCAGCCTGGACAACTTGGCAAGACCTCATCTCTACAATAAACCAAAAAAATTAGCCGGGTGTGGTAGCGCGCGCCTGTAGTTCCAGCTACTCGGAAGGCTGAGGCGGAAGGATTGCCGGAGCCCAGCGGGTCGAGGCTGAGGTGGCCGGGAGCGGCCACTACACTCCGGTCTGGGCGACGGAGTGAGACTCCAACTCAAAAAAAAAAAAAAAAAAGACTGTAAAGGAAAGGGTTACTTAGCTAGTGAGTACACCTCACTGACAACCTAGAATCTGTGTTTCAGCATGACTCTATTGTTCTTTATTTTTTTTCCATCATATATGGAATAACTTCTGTTTTATTGGGAGAAAGAAAGCCCACCTTAAGGTGATATACTGTATACAAATTCACTGAAGTTTGAAAAAAGTATTACTTTGTGGCTTGAGGATATTTGTAGAAAACATACGACTCTCCATGGAAATAAAGACTGAGATGCAGCTAAGAAATTGTACAAAGACTTCCTTGCTTGAGGATTTGGATATTCAGTACAGTATAGAACTAGTTTCCTTATTATTTTAAGATTCTAGATGATTTTACCCCCACTGCTCCCCTGGCTGCATAATCGCTCATATGGCTCTCTTTGTTTTATTTTATTAATTCATCTATTTATTTATTTATTTTCGATTCAAGAGGTACTTGTGCAGGTTTGTGATGTGGGTATATTGCATGATAGTGAGGTTTGGGTTTATCCACTGAACGCACTGCCTGAATAGAGAACTTGGTACCATATAGGTAGTTTTGCCACGCTTCATCCTCTCCCTCCCCTCCCTAGGTGAAAACATGCAGCGTTTGGTCTTCTGTTTCCGCATTGATTTGGTTTTTTTCTTGGTTTTTTTTTTTTTGAGTTGGAATCTCACTCCGTCGCCCAGACTGGAGTGCAGTGGCCGCTCCCGGCCACCGCAGCCTCGACCCGCTGGGCTCCGGCGATCCTTCCGCCTCAGTCTTCCAAGGAGCTGGAACTACAGGCGCGCGCTATCACGCCCGGCTGATTTTTGGTTTATTGTAGAGATGAAGTCTCGCCAAGGTGCCCAGGCGGGTCTCGAACCCGCGGGCTCAGGCAATACACTCACCTCGGCCTCCCAAAGGCGCGGGATTACAGGCTGAGCCACCGAGCCCGGCTTCTGCATTAATTTGTTTCGAAGAAAGGCCTCCAGCTGCACGTATGTTTCTGTAAAGGACATGATTTTGTTCTTTTTATAGCTGCGTAGTATTCCGTGGTGTACATATACCACTTATCCGGTCCACTGCTGACGAGTACCTGGGTTGATTCCACGTTTTTTCCTATAGTGACTAGTGCTGCAGTAAACATACGAGTGCATGTGTCTTTTTGGCGGGATGATTTATGCTTCTTTAGGTATATGTCCAGTAGTGGGATTGCTGGGTTGATTTGTAGATATATTTTTAGCTCTTTTGTTTGTACTTTTTGTTTGTTTGCTTGTTGTTGTTTTTTTTTTGAGTTGGAGTCTCACTCTGTCGCCCAGGCTGGAGTGCAGTGGCAAGCTCCTGGTCACCGCAGCCTCGACCTGCTGGGCTCCGGCGATCCTTCCACCTCAGCCTTCCAAGTAGCTGGGACTACAGGCACGTGCTTACCACGCCTGTCTAATTTTTTGATTTATTGTAGAGATGAGGTCTCACCAAGTTGCCCTGGCGGGTCTCGAACCCGCGGGATCAGGCAATCCACTCACCTCAGCCTCCCAAAGGCATGGGATTACAGGCTGAGCCACCGAGCCCGGCTTGCTTGTTTGTTTTTGAATCAGAGTCTTACTCTGTCGTCCAGGCTGGAGTGCAGTGGCATACTTACAGCCACTGCAGTCTTGACCTGCTGGGCTCAGGTGATCCTTCCGCCCCAGCCTTCCAAGTAGCCGGAACTACAGGTGCGCATGACCATGCCCGGCTAATTTTTCTTTATTTATTATAGAGTTGAGGTCTCACCAAGATGCCCAGGCTGGTCTTGAACCCCTGGGCTCAGGTGATCCTCTCACCTCGGCTTCCCAAGGTGCTGGGATTATAGGCATGAACTATCTTTAATTCTTTGAGAAATCTCCAAACTGCTTTCTACAGGGGCTGATCCAGCTTACATTCCCACAAATGGTATATGAACAGTCCTTTTCTCCACAACCTCATCAACATCTGTTGTTTTTTGACTTATTAATAATAGCCATTCTGACTGGTGTGAGATGGCACCTCACTGTGGTTTTGATTTGCATTTCTCTATCATTAGTTATTTGTCATATAGCTCTCATTTTATATCACTATTATAGAAAGCGCGGCTCAAGGCTTCTGCTTAATAGCCAGTCAGAACCCGGGAGAAAGTATGTGTAATTGATCTGTCAGAGAATATGATTGGTTCAACAATCTTGCCTTCAGAAATCCTATAGAATAATTCACTTCTCTACCAAGGCTATACTATATTGCAGAAGCTCTGGCTTTATCTCAGCAACTTGCTTAGCCAAGTGCGGTGGCTCAAGCCTGTAATCCCAGCACTTTGGGAGGCCGAGGCGAGAGGGTTGCCTGAGTCCAGGGGTTCGAGACCAGCTTGGGCGACTTGGCCAGACTTCGTCTCTACAATAAATAGATTTTTAAAAATTAGCCAGGCGTGGTGGCACACGTCTGTAGTTCCAGCTACTTGGAAGACTGAGGAGGAAGGATTGCCTGAACCCAGCAAGTCGAGGTTGCGGTGGCCGTGAGTGTGCCGCTGCACTCCAGCCTGGATGACAGAGTGAGACTCCAACTGAAAAAAAAAACAAAAAAATTAGCCAGGTGTGGTGGTGCAAGCGTGTGCTTCCAGCTACTTGAAAGGCTGAGGTGGAAGGATCGCCTGAGCCCAGCAGGTGGAGGTCGGCCATGAGGTTGGCCACTGCACTGCAGCCTAGGCGACAGAGTGAGACGCTGACTCAAATAAATAAATAAATAAGTATGTATTAATACACTTTATTTGGTGTAATGTTAATAACTTGTGTTTGGTTAAAGGCTGCTAGGTTGAAAGATGCTTAAATAAGCAGGAAGGTAAGTTATACGACCATCAAATTAATTTTAATAGTTTAATATTACAAAGTAGCTATTTTATGCACATATATCTAGATATAAAAATAGACAAATCAGCAAATTAGCCATGATTTTATTTATTTATTTATTTTTTAAGCCACTTAAGGCGGTAGATGTAATAAACTCTAGATTTTGTCTCCAACCTTCCTGACTCTTACAGTCACAAACCAGCATTCAGCGCCAATAAGGATGATTTTTTAAAAAGAAGATATTTGAGGAAGTACTGGTCTTCCTCTGACTCCTTGGCTGTTTCTAATAGTTGCAGTGGAAAGGGTCTGTGACCTAAAGACAGGTTCTGGGTGCTTGCAATCTTGGGTATACAAGAGTCACATGTAGGTTCCATTCCATATGGGTGTCCATGTTGAGGGGTGACGTCTGCTTTATTTCTGGTTCTGTACACTGTAGCAACTCATGCATCCACATTCTGGTCCATAAAGACAGTCACCAAATATTACCAATGCCCACAAAAGCTAGGAAGAGTAAGAAGGCATTTCCTATTTATTTTATTTTATTTTATTTTATTTTATTTATTTTTTGAGTTGCAGTCTCACTCAGTCGCCCAGACTGGATGCAGTGGCCATTCCCGGCCACCGCAGCCTCGTTCCGCTGGGATCCGGCAATCCTTCCGCCTCAGCCTTCCGAGTAGCTGGAATTACAGGCACGTGCTACCACGCCCAGCTGATTTTTTGATTTACTGTAGAGATGAAGTCTCGCTGCCCAGACGGGTCTCGAACCCGCGGGCTCAGGCAATCCACTCACCTCAGCCTCCCAATGGCACGGGATTACAGGCTGAGCCACCGAGCCCGGCTTATTTTATTTGTATTTTTATTTTTTTGAGTTGGAGTCTCACTCTGTCACCCAGACTGGTGTGTAGTGGCCACTCCCAGCCACCGCAGCCTCGACCTGCTGGCTCCGGTGATGCTTCCGCCTCAGCCTTCCAAGGAGCTGGAACTACAGGCGCGCTACCATGCCCGGCTGAGTTTTTGATTTATTGTAGAGATGAGGTCTCGCCAAGTTGCCCGGGTGGGTCTCTAACCCGCGGGCTCAGGCAATCCACTCACCTCGGCCTCCCAAAGCACTGGGATTACAGGCTGAGCCACCAAGCCCAGCTGTCCTATTGATTTTATAAAACCAGTCAGGATCCTGGCAGGAACAGATGGCACACAGTACCTGGGACATTTGAGATGAATTTAATTCAAGAATGTTTACAAAGGGAAAGCTTAAGGGCGCCAAAAAGAGATGGTGGCTTGTCCTGGACTAATAACGGCCCAGGAGCTGTCCCTAGCTTTTTGCCTGAGGGCCTGGGGAACGGGCGATGACCAGGGTTGGGAGGGGTTCGCTGTAGAGAGAGGGCCACCTTGAGAACGTGTCTGAAGTCACATGCCATCCACGGAGACAGGCACTTAGGCTGGCTAGCTTGACGCATAGCAAGCAGTTCTAATCTTTGGACCATGAAATCTGCACAACACAAATAACTACCTCTGAGTGTTAATCAAATAAAACCTGCCCCTAGGGTTTTAAAGCTGTCATGGTCCATGAAATTGGGTTTCTTTTTCCTTCTAGTTTAAATCCTACAGAGGCTTCATGTACCCCTTTTCATAGATGAGATCTGAATAAGAAATTAAGCCCCACGGGATAAAGAACATCGAAATCTGTGACTATGGAAGTTTGTAAAGACCTTAACAAAGATCTGTGAAGTCAAATTAGTCTCTTTTTGGAGTGGGAGGGAGGTCAGGTCGGAGTCTCACTCTGTCATCCAGCCTGGAGTGCAGTGGCATGCTCATGGCCACTGCAGCCTCGACCTGCTGAGTTCAGCCTTCCAAGTAGCTGGAACTGCAGGCATGCACCACCATGCCCAGCTAATTTTTATTTATTTGTTGTAGAGACAAGGTCTCGCCAAGTTGCCCAGGTTGGTCTTGAACCCCTGGGCTCAGGCATTCCACTTGCCTTGGCCTCCCAAAGTGCTGAGATTACAGGGGTGCACCACCATGCCTGATCATTTTGTACTTTAAAGTGAGGAATTTATCTTTCACATGATAAGATCAGATGCTTACAAATATTAGACCAGAAAACAAGTCATCGCTAGGTTATCAATGAAAGAACATATTGCATTATATGAACTGGCAGAATACCACAGCTGGTTTCCTCCAGGAGGTATTTTTGAATTGTAAAATCTGAAAAAAATAGATCTTATGTAAAGAAAGTTGTAAGAAATACTCTTTTGACACAAAAGACTGCTTCCTCTTTAGTGAGGCAGTATAGTGGTATGACAAACTCTGCTGGAGGCAGAGTGGCTTAAAACTTAGAAATTGTGTGACCAAGTTCAAATAATTTGACCCTTCTGTGCTTCAGTTTAATAATAGTACTTATAGCTGGGCACGGTGGCTCATGCCTGTAATCCCAGCACTTTGGGAGGTTGAGGCAAGAGGATTGCTTGAGCTCAGGAGTTCGAGGCCAACCTAGCAACACAGCGAGACTCCGTCTCTACAAAAAAGCCAGGCATGGTAGCATGCGCCTGTGATTCCAGCAACTTGGAAGGCTGAGGCAGAAGGATCACCTGAGCCCAGCAGGTCAAGGCTGCGGTGGCCAGGAGCATGCCATTGCCCTCCAGCCCAGGCGACAGAGTGAGACTCCGACACACACACACACACACACACACACACACACACACACACACACAAAATGAAAAAGTTAGCTGGGCGTAGTGGTGTGTACTTGAAGTCACAGCTACTTGGGAGGCTGAAGTGGGAGGATTTCTTGAGCCCAGGAGTTCGAGGCTTCAGAGAGCTATGATCATGCCACCACTGCACGCTAGCCTGGCCAACAGAGTAAGACCTTATCTCAAAATAATAATAATAATAATAATAGTGCTTGCATGGTGGGGCAGTTGTTAAGATCACATGAGTTTACATATATGAAACACTGAAACCTGGTATGTGATGAGTGTTTGCTATTTTTATTTTTTTTCCCATTCAACTCAGCACATATGATCAAGCATATATAAAATGTAATTATTCCTGTTTGTTTAGAAGTCTATCTCCCCTGATTACATGGAGAGTTCCTTGTAGGTTTCTTAAGCATTTATGGTATATTTGAAGGAAAAACCATATAATCTATAACTTTGTTGCTCAGAGGGAAAAAAAAAGATCAGGATTAGAGACTGACTCTGGAATAATGAATAATACTAGCTATCGTTCATTGAGCACT